>JBBIGA010000083.1:21815810-21858426 GCA_037576975.1 Alestes dentex | reverse complement strand
AACCGTAGTGGAACAGGATCACTAACTGTGTACCAACCCGACCATCACAACTGATGATCCCAAACACATTAAGAAGGTAAGAAATTCCACTAATGAACTCTTGACGAAAAACACCTGTTAATTAAATACCATTCCAGGTTGATACTTCATGAATCTGGTTGAAAAAAATGACAAGAGCAATAGGTGATGTTTTCAATATTAATCTACAAAGTAACCAATAATAAAAACAAAGGAAATCGTTGAATGAAAAGGTGTGTCCAAGGTTTTGACTGGTACTGTACATACATAAAGCAGAAGCCCCCCTGCTTTTGCATTTATTTTAAACCTCTAAACTGTCGTGCACAATTTTTCAGCTACCTTCCACTGCTTTCATCACTGGGTAGTTCCTGACCATTGCTGGTCATATTTTATTAATGTAATGGACCGCATGTGGCTGGTATGAGCACATCTGGAATGAGTAAAGAGTTTTACAGGCTCTAACTACACGAGCAAGACAGTAATACAGGGTTTTAATATAGATTAAATTAAAAAAGTCAACATTGAAAGAATTAAACATGCAAGATGCATTAATGAGGAGGGATGGATTTAATGATTGATATTATCTAACAAATAAAATTTTCAATTTAGTCAAGGACTCATTTTCTGCTCTCAAAAGTCTTTAACAACACCAAAGTTTATCATAACTTTTACTGTCCAACTCCTCTTTTAATTTCCAGGTGGTTGTAATGCATTACTAGTGATAGAAACACTGGGAAAAACGTAGGAAAGTGTATTTTTTAAGACAACATATTAGTCGCATTAAATATTCCGACATCATGACCCCAACATTATATCTCGGCTTTTCCCAAAGCCATCCTCAGGGTCACTTTTAATGTAGGACCACTGTGCATTACATGATCGTGGGCATAATTTTATTGGTGTGAGATATAAGGGAAATTGTGTGATAGATTGCACATTTTTTTCTGGTCTCCTTTCTTCGGTATGAGAATAAGCTGTTTCGTAGATGTGTTGGCATAATTTGGGAAGCACTTTAAGCAAATCTTCATCACAAATATTACTGTTGCAATGTTTTTGATTCCGGTGACTTTCCTTTTTGGGGCAGTGATCCCATAATCCTCTAGCAGTGAAGGCTCTGTGTAGCTGACATCACTGTCTAAAGTGTATTGACCATAAACTATTTTACATCAAAATAGTCTGGATGACTTTCTTTACATATCAGTGATTGTGATTTCGTAGAAAACGTGAAGGAGTGGTGGAATACCCCTATAAGTTCCTGCTAAACCTAATAAGGAGAGGAGTCATCTTCACTATCTGGAAGAGAATGGGACCTGAAACAAGAAAAAAGCAATCTTGCTGGTTCAGACTCATAATCATAAGTGAGAATAGTGCTTCAAAATAAAATGTGACTTTCTCAGTTATTAAACATTACATATTCCGAGAATATAGAGACGACGCAAGCATAAGACAATTATGCTCTCATATTTCCACTGTCTCTTTTTTCAGTTTAATACTCATTTGATGTTTCTTCATTATTTGCAGAGCATTTGCCAAGCAGGCTAGTTTTACCTCAGGATAAGGACTGTGGTGTAATATGGCAGAAAAACTCATCACCCTCTTGCCGAGATAATCGTCTTTATGTCTACAGTTGATGCTTGTTGCTCTCTGTAGCAGGACAAGAACGGATTAGAACAGATGGCGTGTCGTATAATTGTAGCGAGATTGTTTTGGGGGTGATGTAACCTATTGAATGGATCTTACTGTGGGGAAAAGGCGAGGCAGCAGGAGTTAAAACTGCCTGGAGCACAAGGAAAGAATAATAGAGCAATGGGAAATAATAAAATGGATAGTATCTCAGCAGGGCTCAGGAACAAAATTACATTGTTCTTTTAAAAAATTTTTTGGATTTTCTCCGTAGCACTGTCACAAACACAGTACTGGACAGCTTAACGTGCTTGGAGAATGCTGATCACCGGTTCAGATAACAGATGCCAAAGCAATCATCAGACTGAGTGAGGGGCAGAGGGAAGAGTAGCTACCCACAGAGGGAAGTCAATAGTGCTTCTGGACTACAGATGGCTGGGGCATCACTGGGAACTAGGAGTGTGACCAGATGCTCACCTCAGCTCACAAGACGATACAGGATATTAGGTTCATGAGAACAAGACAAGACGAGATTTTAACAAGATTTTTCAGATAACTTCAAAGTCAAAAACACAAAACAATCCAGGTGCATTTTGAAATTATTTCACTGAACACTGCAGTTTTACTTTGAACAATCAATTATTGACTGAACTTCTTCTATAAAATGAACATAATAAATAAAAACAACATTATTAACAAAAAATTAATTTTTGTGAAAAGAAGTGCAAACCATAAAGCAAAGCAGTACACTGTCAGTATACTACTGTACAATTACACAGCCTAGCCTAAGACAGTCCATTTTTTTTTTCTCAGAAATATACGCATATCTACATTTTCTGGCAACAGTTGAGACTTTGGTGCACAAACTATGTCTCCTGCAGTTGGAAAGACATGCTCACTTGGGACGGAGGTCGCAGGGATGGACAGGTATGCTTTAGCAAGTGGAGACAGTAAAGGATATTGAGTGCAGTTTTCTCTCCACCATTTCTGAGGGCAGCGACTGAGTGGTACAGAGGCCTCCTTTCCATAGCGTTCAATTTCCGTCTCAATCTGTTCTGATCTGTTGTACTGTTTTGAATCAGTTGAGAATGAGTCCCCTAGCCTCAGCTCCCAGAGTCCCATCTCCTCCATGTGTGGGACAGTGAGCTTCAAGGGCTGCCTCTTCTCCACTCTCACCATCTGTGCCCTTTTAACAGAAAACTGGAGTCAACCTTAATAAGCAGCGAGGAGTCCCCCTCCCTCTCAACACACACCTACTCTGATACACACACAATGATGTTTTAACGTGCATTCTCACACACACACACACACACACACACACACACCTTGCATGAATTGTAACACTGTTACACAAAGCTATTTAGCCTGGTCAGATATTGTCTAATATGTTAGAGGAGTTGAATTCTCTAACATATTAGTGTGTGTATGTATACATATACATACACATATATATATACATACACACACACATACATAAACATATATATATATATATATATATATATATATATATATATATGCATACATAATCATACATTAGTCAGTCCAAATCACATTAACTTTAATCTTGAAGTTTAGTTGTGTGTAGATATGTATCTGACACCTGAGGATAACGTCTCTTGATGTTGTTCAGAGTTCCTTCTGGGAGCTTGACCAGTTCTGTGTCTCGGACTGCATGCACCGTAGTTGCCCGGGGCTGCCTGGTCAATGCCTCTACCTGAAAGACAGGTATTCAATACCCTATACAATAAACAGTAACACTAAAAAAATTTAAAAAAAAAAAAGAAACATGGCCTATTGAAAAAGAGAGACCAAAGCATAACAGTAGAGAGGCAATCTTGTCATTGCAACCTTTAAAGTCATTTTTTTAATATTACATATAGTAGAAATGTTAGAGGGTTGGGGCACACATAGTTCAGTTTTTGCCTTGCTCTGCAGCTCAGTCAAGTGATGAATGCCTTGAAAATTAGCTGGTGGGTTTTTGAAGTTTAAGATAAGAGAAACCTTTATTAGTCCTAAAAGTGGGAAATTTGCATTGTTACAGCAGAAAGTGGACAGTACAAAGGTAAGAGCAGCAGAACGTGGACAGTACAAAGTTAAGAGGAGCAAAACGATAGATTAAAAGTTATACAACACAACGAGATAAAATAAAAAGTACACTTTACAACTAATACAAAAACTATACATACAGTAACCCCACACTTTTCGCGGGGGTTACGTTCCAAGAGCACCTGCATATAGTGAAAAACCGCGTTGTTGTGGTAAAAAAAAAAAAAAAAGCCTAAAAATGCTAATTTTTATAGTGTAAACCCTAAATATGCCCCCAAATATGCTCCCAAAACAATTTAATGTCATTTTAAAGGTAAACCTGTATTACACTGAACTCCTGCAGTGCTGGAATGTAAAATACCGATGTTACCCCTGTCTAGACTGTACTGTAATTCATGCATTATTCATGCATGCGTTTTCTTTGGTACAAGAAGGGTAAATACAGTAATAAATTCATTAAATTTACAGTAATATAAATACAGGGCTTTAGGAAGAGCAAAACGAAAATCACATGAACACTCGAGACACTCCAAGGGGGAAATTCTGGTCTGCAGCTGCCACACATGCGTCACAGGGCAGCAGCCAATCAGCAGCAAGGGTAAATAAATAACGTTTTCGGATTGGCTACTTTCAAACTTCCCGCCTCTGAGTACAGCGAGGGATGCGTCAAATGGCACCAGCCAATCAGCAGCAAGGAGAAATAAATAACATACTCGGATTGGCTACTTTCAAACCTCCCACCTCTGAGTACAGCGGTATTTCACCATCCCAAGACGCGCTTTCTTTGTGTTCTCGTCAGTAACAAAACATTGATAATTTTTTTTTATTTATAGAAATGTAGCTGAATTTACGTTAATATTTATGTTACAAAATAAGTACATTTTATTTTTTCAAATAATTTAGCACTAAAATGCATGAAAAATTATATATTGCCATGAAAAAAGATGTGACATCGGGGTCTTGTCTGCCACGCCCCCTCGTCCTCATGCTGGTTGTTTATGTTTGGGTGCTGTGCTTAGCAACAAGGGGGCATGGTGGACGAGGCCCGGACATCACAAAAGCAAAAAAAATGAGGAAGATATCTGCAGTTTCCGCGTTGGTGTGGGGGTTTCAGCGGAAAACGATTCGTTTGGTTCTCAGAAAGAATCCGCGTTGGACTGACACCGCAACTGCTGATCCGCGTTAAAGTGGGGGGTTTACTGTATAGACATTTGTATGAGTGTGCAAATGTGTATATATAATCTATATATGCATGTGTATATGTACATAGTGGTAATATATACTCAACCGAATAAATCAGATTTCATTAGAAGAACTCACCACTCCAATGAGATCTCCTCGTCCATACTCTCCAACCAGCTCCTTCTTTCCATTGGCTTTACGGATAACAGAACGCAGACGGCCATTCAATACAATGTAGGTGCAATCTGACTGATCATCTTGCCTAAAAGAGAGCAGGTCATTTGGGTTTAATTCTTATAACTGAGTACTAAAAAACCAAATTGTACAGTATATGTCCAAATGTAACCAGACACATGTAATTGAATTCTGCTACTTTAAGGTGCATCCATTACTGATATAGGTGTTCAGCCTTTATAATCTTTATATAAAACAATGGCAGTAGGATGAGCTGCACATGATGATAAAATCACCATGTTCAATGCTAAGGATCAGCCGAAAAGTGGGCTGTGGACCAGATCTATGCAGCAATAGAGCTCCACACAACATCTGGGATGAGTCTGAATGGTCGTTATCCAGACCTGATCACCAATCATCACTAATGATGATTGTGACTGAATGTGATCAAATTCTCACAGCAGAGATACAAGATCTAACATTAAGCCTTCACAGAAGAGCAGAAGCTGTTACTGCATTACAGAGGACACACTACCTAGTAATACCCATGTGTCAATAAACATTTGGACATGCAGTACACCAAGAGATGTTTATGTTTTATATTTTAGGTATAGAATAATTCGAAAGTCTCAGTTTCAATAACTGTTCTTCTACAATTTGTAATAATTCTTTACCATTAATAGTAATATTAGTTGCAACTACCAGTAGAAGTAATTAACAAAAGTAACTACTAGCGATCATTGTACTGAGGTACCTATAGAGAGCGCGTCCAGCCTCCACAGCCATCCAGTCAATAGCAAAGTCCATCTGTCTTACGAAGGGAGACATGCGGATGGCCACGGTGTGAGCTGCACTTAGAACCACGCTAGGCTGCTCTCGCATGATCCTACAGATGACAGAAAAGGGCAGAGCATATCAGAGTGAGAAACCAAACCAATCACCAAAGAAAACCAAGTCTCAAAGCATAGATCTTATTCCTAGGCCAGCATTAAAGACTTTTTAAAGACATTATTGTGCCCCACACCGATGCTATTTCAGGGCCTTTAAGTAAGTTGAGGATTTCTAGAGATTCTGCATTTGTCAGTTCTTAGAGTTGCTTCTAGCCACTTTTCAAATTTTCTCTATATGATATGTGTATGAATTTTTAATTAATGCAGTGTAAGCATTTCTGTGAAACTAGACATCACGTTGTTTCTTGTAGATAAATAAAATGAATTAGGTAAAACATATTTTTGCTGTACTGTTATACTATGGTGTGCCGTGTATAACGTGACATGACATCTGCTTTTAGGACTCACTCATAGAAGTCAGATTTGGAGATTTTGAGGAAGGTGCAGTCTCGGACAGCCCGGATGGTAAAGATCAGTGGCTCCCCAGTCAGTACCGCCAGCTGACCCACCATCTCACCAGGCTGTGTCACAAAAAGGCACACATCCTCCTGCTTGTCAATCATGCGCTGATACACGTGCAGGCAACCCGACAGCACGAAATGCAGACTCACGTCCTGACAGCAGTAAAAAGGAGAGGAAGAGGGAGACCAGACAGAAGAAGAGAAACAAGAGCGTGGATCAAGTGAATAGATAATGAGGAAGGAGAAGTAGGGAGAGAAGAGGGAACAGAATATTAGATCCAGAGTTAGAGAGACTTAAAACATGTACAGGAAATGTTCCTGACTAACACACTGTGACTCACTCATTAATTGATTTACCAATAGAACTGTACCTTTATATGAGTTCCTTTTAAATCCTTTTGAAGCTCTAATACTCCAATCAGAAATGTACCAATACAATACATATAATACATGTGACTTTTACCGTAAATGGCACTGAGCAGCTATTATTATTCTTGCATTACCCAAAACTACAAATTCAATTGCACAGTTCCTGACTGATAAGCCAATTAAGTCCCTAAACAAACCCTAATACTGTCAATTTATATGGAAATTGCAATTTGAAATGGCCTGATTATATTTAGATCCAAAATTATTCAACACTGTTTGAAGTCTTAACTGTAACCTGATAACGACATAGCTCGTAAAACTGCAGCCTCGCACACTACTTTCATCATTCAAACCTCAACAATTTGAGAAAATGGATGGGCTGGTCTTTCTGTTGTTTATTATGACTTTCAAGGGGGGTTGAACGCTTTTGTAAATTGATCTCTACTGTCTCAGTACTGTCTCAGTTACTGTCTCAGTAACATTCAAAACATCAAATTACATATATGAAGTTCTTCATAGAATTAAAAGGTTTAAACATTCAGGTATGTGATGTGAAGGAGTACCTGATCTCCTTGTCTGGCAAGGACAGCTCCAGCTTTAGCATGGTGCAGGGTCACTCGACCATTCAGCAGCACAGGGTCCTGAAGAAATGGCAAGAAATGAAGGAAGAAGCGCGGTGCAATCAGCATTGTGAAAACCACATTTCTAAATCATCACCCACTTTTGTTAAGTAAGTTTTTCTATTATTTAATCCATAAAAGCTAATTCTGGGCATATATGTTTTAATTTGTTAGCTACATTAGTCTCACAGCTACAGACCAAAACAATTCTTTGTAACGGACTATTTTGTTCTGTTTTGAATTGGACTGTAGAGTGTTAAGATCAGTTAACACTGTATTGGATGAAAAACATTTCAAACTTTGGCTATTTGTGGAAAAGTAAAAGCTGCGAGAAATGCTTTGGGAAACATGCTGATGCTCTGTAATCCTTCTGAACTCGATACACTTAGGTCCATAAGTATTTGGAAACTGATGCAATCCTTTGCAATCAATGACTGTCTGAAGTCTTGAACCCAGGGACGTCACAAAATGCTGAGTTTCCTCCCTTGAGATGCTTTGCCAGGCCTTTGCTGCTGCTGCAATCAGTTGCTACTTGTTATTGGTCTTTTTGCCTTCAGTAACTCTTCTGCTGGACTGATGTGGCCATTGAAGAATATCTCATTTCTTTTGCTTGAGAAATTATTGTATTGTTTTCGCTGTATATTTCAGGCCATTATCTGTCTGCACTGTAAAGCGCCTTCCAATCAGTTTTGCAGCATTTGGATGCATGTGAGCAGAGAGTACAGCCCTACACACTTCAGGATTTATCCTGTTGCTTCAGTCAGAAGTCACATCATCAATAGACACCAATGACCCAGTTCCACTGGCATACATGCCCATGTTATAACACTGCCTCCAACATGTTTGACAGACACTGTGGTACGATTCGGATCATGAGCTGTCCATTTCTTTCTCCATACTTTTATCTCCCCATCACTCTGGTACAAGTTGATCTTGGTTTAATCTGTCCAAAGAAACTTATCATAGAACTCGGCAGTTTTCTGGCCTTTCTCTTCTTCAGTGACAACAGTGGTTTGCATCTAAAGGTAAATCCTGTGTACTTACATTCATGAATGTGTCTCTTGATTGTAGACTTCGACAGAGATATGTCATCTTCCTCGAGAGTGCTCTTGACCTGGCTACATATTGTGAAGGGGATTTTCTTCACCAAGGAAAGAATTCTGCAATCATCCACTTTAGTTCTTCTGTTGTCTTTCCAGGCCTTTTGATGCTGCTGAGCTCACCAGTGCATTTCTTCTTTTCAAGAACCTACTCAATTGTTTATTTGTGCACTCCAAAACTCTCTGATAGGGGTTTATTTTGCTTTCCAGATTAATGATAGCCTCCTTCATTTGCACTGACACCTCTTTGGACCTCACATTGAGTTTCACTGAACAACTGCCAAATGCAAATTCAGTGCTTTGAATCAACTGCAGACCTTTTATCTACTTAATCTGTCATGGAATAATAAGGGAACAGGCCACACCTAGTAATGACAATGCTTGTCAGTCATGTGTGCAATTATGCTTGAGCCTCTGAAAATGGTGAAACTAAAATTTCTTTGTTAATCCCCTTAAATTAAAGCTGAAAGTCTATACTGTCATCTCATCTTGATTGCTTAATTTCAGATCTATTGTTTTGGGGTAAGGAGTGAAAATCACAAAAGTGGCATCAAGTCCAAATACTTATGAACCTAACTATACGTGTGCATACATACGTGCAGACAACAGTACACCCCCCCCCACACACACACATATACACACACACACACACACACACACACACACAAGCTGTACCTCGATTCTCATGAGTTTGAGGATTTCCTTCTGGGCTTCCTCAAACAGGGAGGCATTGGGTCGTCCTGGTAACGGACAGTAAATATTCTCTTGGCCCGATTCTTCCTCTGGGTACAGATACACACCTGATGGCACGTCATCTACTGTTACTTTTCTTTCTCGCTGGTCCTGAGACTGACAAACACAAACATACATAGTGACAAGCTTCGCAAAACGGGCCAAAAGTGTACATCACACAAATATATATATTTGCAAGCATAAAAACAGGGTATATTCCATTTATGAAATGTGTGTCTAAACGTATGCATATGTCTAACCCGTGTAAATATTGGTGGTGTTGGCGTTCCATCCTCAGCTGACACAGAAATCCGACCCCTCTCATACGCCATGTCAAAGTCTGAACGCAGGCTCTTTTGCATGCCTACAAAACACACACACACGCACACACGCACACACACGCACACACACGCACGCACACGCACGCACACGCACACACACGCACGCACACACACAGTTTAATACAAATTTATTCACTAATAAACATGTAACATTTAGTTCATGCACTTTGAGTCGCTAAGAAAATCTGTTCCAGAGGATCCCAGCCAGCACAAGATAGCACTTCACCAACCATAGCAGAAGCAAACATTATTATTATCTATGTTCTACATGTAAAGCTTAGAAAGGTACAAGACTCGCACGTATTATACAAAAGGATACATTGTTTATATCATTATTAGCATTCTCATATTCTAATTATTATTGTTACTTTATAAACCTCTTATTTACACCTCTACAGTACATCTCTTTACACAAGAATAGTGCATTTATTATTTACTTATATGAGCATCAGGTGAACCAGAGAGAGGGTCAATGATCTTGTGACAGAATGATATTTTAAGCATTTACACACACATACAGACACACACACACACCCACCAGCAATGTCCACTGGCATTGAGATAGCTCTGCTGAGGGTTGGAATGGTGCTGCTGCCTTCCTTCCCATGATCACCTGCAGCAAAAACACACAGCAAGAAAGTGCATCTTAATTCACCATTTACTTAACCCATTAGAAGATCCGAGTTGAAATATATCATACAATAAACCAGAAGCCATGTCCTTCACAGACACATACATGTTCTCAGAAGAGACTGTTAGCATTTGATGCTTTAGTAAACAGAATGTGTGGGCTCAACTGCCCCTTCACAAAGTGAAAATTATCTAATCATGTGCATAATTAGGGCTTTCAACATGAATTCAGATGTTCATCTGCCTGATGAAGTGCTTGGGCAGGGTTGTTTCAAAATAACCATGCAAGATTTTAGCAATTAAGTCATTTTACTGCTAACTAATTAGCCACTTCACAATACACTGGTACATCAGGCATTCTGGTAAATGTGAAAATGTCAGCCCTTTTTTAGTCATCTGATACCATCACAGTGTATTCTGGAAATTGATTTGGGACACATTTGCTCTTTTTGTAGTAGAAGTAGATAACAAGTAATGAAGACCAAGTGGCAATGGGCAAATTGCATGGTTAAATTATTATACACCTGCATCAAACCACATCAGGTTCAGTAAATAAACTTGCTTATGTGTTTTCTGACACTTTACGACAGGCTGTCATCTATAAAACATGAATGAATGTACAAACAAAGTACGAAGTAGCAAAATGAGTGATGCTTCCATTTTTATCCATGTGATTTACTTTTGTCCACTTTTTTAAATATAGATTTTTATAGAACAGTGTGTCATACAGTGTCAAAAACAACACAGGTAAGTCTTGACTGATTGACTATATTTGGGCAAATGCAAAAGAAGTTTTTTTTGGTTTGTAATAGGTGCGATGCATTTTGCATGCTGCTCTTTGGTGCGACTGCATTTTGTGTGGGGAACTCTGGGCCCCTGGTTTGAAACAAGCTCATCTGAAAAGCTGCTACGAGTCAAGCAGTCTACGTCATCTGTGTTTGTTCTGTACCATTGGAAAAGCAAAGGTCTCTCTGAGTATGACTACACAAACACAAACACGTCATTAACAATATGCCGAAGGCCCGGGGTCTCGGCAATGCACCCTTTGAGATTTTGGGTATGATTTTTGCTGCTTAACGTTATTCATAAATAGAAATCAAATAGTTTGTTTTACTTTGGTTTGGTTACTTAGCAACAGGAAGACACACAGCCAAATACAGCCTTCAAAAAAAAAAACAAAAAAAAACAGGTGGGGTGCCTGGTCTTTTTTTTTTTTTGCGCTCTCAAAAAGAAAACAATGTCAGCAAATAGAATGACACTCTCTTGGTCATTTTTCAACGCCCTCGTCTGTTCGTCTCTCCTTGTTTCGCCACTCTGCAACAGTTTTAGTGCTGGTTTCAGTGTTAGTGTTCTGGGTCTTACCGGCAGCGTCCCGCACAGCAGCATCCCGCTGATCATCCGGCACCGTGAGGCTACTGAATCGTTTGCTGTGTCTTACAGGGCTGGTGCGGGTCATGTGAGGAGAGAGAGGGGGTAACCGCAGTGGCTGCATTTCCTGCAAAAACACAAACTATTCCATTTGTTCACATTTTTCAATTACATTCCAGTGCAGTGACGACTGGACAGGCAGCCACAGCATGTCCTTTTAAGAAGCAGCTCAAGGCATACTTTAATAATCTTTGTTCATGATTTCCTTGTTTTTCTTCTTATTATTAATAGTAGCAGTACTACCAAATTTAGCATTTTCTTTTAGTGTTGCTTTTCCTCTTATTATTACTATTATTAGTAAGGCATAATGTATTAATACACTAAAACAAACAGTGCTTTGAATACCTTGATCTCAATCATGCACTGCTTCCAAATGAATGAAATGCAAGAATTGCCATAAGAGAGTAAAATGAAACACAGTTATTGTGTTGGTGATGTATATTTCTATCATGTGGGACCAATAGACATATTTGAATCAAGTTATCCAAAGCAGTACATTTTCTATTGCAAGCTTACAGAATTGGGTTAGTTCAGTAGAAACAGAAATTCTGAAATGGAACCCAAAAAAAATGGGACTCAACTCAGTCGATTTGTTCCAGAATACAGAGTATAGAGTTGCTTTAAGTAGCTGTGTGTGTGTGTGTGTGTGTGTGTGTGTGTGCATGTGTGTGTGTGTGTGAGTCTTACATGACTGAAGAGCTCATTTGTGAGACCTAGGTAGTTGTGCAGGGCCAGAACTGTCACTCTCTGTAGCCTCACCATTATAATCTAAAGAAATGAAAGAAGAAGCACCGTATAATTTAACTATGACACACGCAGCTCCGGGGTGCAAAGCCTTTGCAGCTGAACAAATCTGCACTACACACAATCCTTACCTGCACCACACGCACTAAGCTCTCTGGATATTTCTCAAAAATGGACAGAAAAGCTTCAACAGGCAGGCGAAGGACTGTAGACACCTCCGCAGCTCTGGCAGACACTGTCCGATATGGCCTTTGGTGACCCTGTTAACCACGCACACGTACAGTAAAAAAATATGACCTATTAACCCGCTACATTTAGTGTTTTCTCAGATAATCATTAAAAAAAAAATTAAGTCGTGGTTTTTAGGTTCAGTTTATATACATGAAACAGAATGAAAGTATGAGTGAAACATAGAAAGTGTGTGTGTGTGTGGGGGGGGGGGTCATAAAAATGAAAGAAAGTGGAGATTACACAAGACCTACACACACAAGCGGACATGGAGCTGAGTGTGCTACACATGCGTTGTGGCTGTAAATGAGGTAATCACTTCACTACGCAAGGTCTGGGCAAGAAGTTGTAACTTACTGTGATGACATCAAGAATGCTCAACAGACTATGAACAGAGTCTCCAGGGTACACTTCTTTCACCACTCCATCCTTGCCATCCTTTAAAGACAAAGAGAGAATGACTCAAGAGACACTGTGGGAGGTAAATGGTTAAGCCTTAATGATAACATGCATAAACCTCTCTAGATAGCAAAGCATTCCATTATCTAAGCGACATTATAGATCATTCATATCAATGACTAGTAGTTGAGCTAGACTGTTACTCATTAACACACACACACACACACACACACACACACACACACACGCGCGCACACACAAATACACACACACCTGTCCAGTAAGACACAGCTCCAGTTTGCCGTCCTGCACCACGTAAATGCTACTGTCAGGCTGTCCAGGCCTGAAGACGTACTCGCCCTGCTGGAACTGCAGGAACACCATGTGCTTACACAGCTCCAGAAATAAAGGCTTCTCAAAGTGGCCTAACACACTACACATATACAAAAACACACAAAACACATTGCAATAGAGTTATTCGTTTTACATTTCCATATAAAACAGAATATAGCGCATCTCATGATTTCCCATGTAGTTTCAATGATAAAATTGTGTGTAAAAATACGTGAACATCACAATTCAGGTGCGTTCATTATGAATGTTAAAAGTGATTATAATCAATTATAATAAATGCTTATTCTTTGGCCTAATATAATCTATGGCTATTTCAAAACATAAAACTGAATCAAAAAAAGTTGAACATATTGTTTTACTGTCTATATTTTATTACTGTGTAAATAGTTCATCCAATAACATTTATATATTCAATATGTGCTTACGAAATCTGAAGCATACCATATAAACTAAATCAAAATGTGGCATAATCTGAATTGTTTCTGGAAAAATCACCTATCATCTAATGTATTTTCTTGGTATGAGTACTGCAATCAAGATAAAGACATGATAATACAGCAAAAACACTGCTGTTTCCTTGTTTGTAATGACAGCATGTGTTGTTATCAGGGGTGTAAATCTCAGAACTTACAATGACTCCAGGTCAGTGTTCACCGGTCAAATAGAGAAGAATCTAATCTGAGCACAGTGACAAACTAATGAGGACTGAAGTAACAAACAGTACCAAACATAGTAACAAACTGTGCTTTCTTACCGCACATTTTTGAGCATGTAGAGCACCTCTGAGGGCAAGTGTGAGTTGGCCACATCGAATTCGGTGAGATCAGCCTCCAATACTGAGGGAGGAGGCTCCTTCATCTGGAGAGTGGGTACTTCCTTCTTAAAGCGCAAAATCCTTAAAGAGAGTGGGGTGCAAGAGAGAGTGTGTGAGAAAGAGAGAGAGACAGAGAAACAGAGAGCAAAATTATGATAATATTGAATACGTGAAGATGGAGATGTTTTAGAAAGTGCTAATCACGAAGATCAAGATGGGACTGACATGGTCACCAGTTTTAACCATGGTATAAAATCTAGTGATAATAGTAGTTTCAAACCAGGACACGTGTTCACATAGTTTTAATCTGAACAGTGAACAGTAATAGTACTGAAATTTTCCAATTCACTTTTCCAATTGTTGTTAATTGTCCTTGGTGTTATAAAGAAATTTGAGAAGTTAATAAAACGTTTATCAAAATAAAACCTGTTGTGAAAACCTGTTGTAGTTTATTACTAATTTTCAGTTTATTACTAATTTTTGGGACACTGAGTTCATGACAGAAAATGTTCATACTGACCCATCCCTTCTCTAAATACATACTTTTTGGCAATGTTGAGCATCTTCTGCTTCTTCTTTAGCCGCGGCCGGGAGGATGAGGAGGAGGAGGTTCCAACTAAAGATGACGTGGACTGAGACACCTTTCTCATGATCTTCCTGCCATAGAATAAAACTTTGTCTCTTTTGCGGAAACGATACTTGGGGGTTTCTTGAGCTGCAAGGTCTGTAAATTCAAAAAAGGAAAAAGATTACAATGTGTGTCTGTACACGAGGAAAACAGAGAATCAGCAAAGAATATACCAAACAATGAACCAAATAAAAAAAGCACACGAGTAACTCTGAATTTTTCTCCTCTAGTCGGTTCTAGATACTAACTCCGGAGCTGGATTCTCCGCAGGACGAAGAAGATGAGGATGGCAATGAGGACTATGGCGATGCCAGCGCCAAGCACTATTCCCACCATCTGAGAGACAGAGAAAGGGAGAGGGTCAGAAAAGGGAGGGAGAAACACACTTGAAAGTAAAAAATTCTGTTTGTTCTAGGCTTAGATGTAGAACCTTTATATTCCATGGGGGTTCTTCAAACATTAAAAAGGTTCTTCACTGCACTGGCCCTATCATTCGTAGGTTACGAGCCTCAGTAATGCCACAGTCACTCACGGCCAGGAGTTCAAGAGAGCACAGTTCTGCCCTACAAAGCCAAAGTGCAGTAACCACGCCGAAGCTGAAACTGAGAAAAATGGCTTTAAAGTTTTAGTATTCGTATGGATTTTTGTAGTTACTGCAACTTTGACACCATCATTTCTCTGAAACGGGACAACTTTGAACCAGGAAATATTCTCACAAGACAAAGGAGATGTCCTTAATCCCATTTGTAGTCTAAAGTCAATTTTGACCAAATATGTAGTGACTGCACTTTGGCTTTGTAGGGCAGAATTGGCTTTTCTATCTCGGGGTGGGTAGGGAGGCCCTCCCTCTCCCACTATTACTCAGCGTGATGTAAAACAAAGTGAAGTAAAGTGGCCCCTTACAGTCATGCGTGAACACAACACAACACAGCACACAGTGTGAACACACCAAGTGAAGCAGGGGGCTGCCACTAACAGGGAGCAGTGTGTGAGGACGGTACCTTGCTCAAGGGTACCACTAACAGTCCTGGGATTCAAACCCATGACCTTGTGATCACAGGGGCAACTCCCTAACCACCAGGACACCAGCTGCCCCATGCAACAGAATGGGCAGTTATCAGTCTCCTCCAAGCGTTGAACTGTAAACTGACATTACATTAGAACTAGACTGAAAAGATGTGGTGGCTGGAGGAAGCACTTGATAGGCTTCACCCTCCCAACTTGGTGGCACAGTGTGATGGGGAGGACCACACCAGTGGGTGGAACAGGACATGATCACAATGGGGAGGAAACTGGGTAAAAAATCTGAGGAAAGGGCTCCTCACATTCACACAACTCACAGTTTGCTAAGGAATCTCCACTTAAATGTTCTTCTGGGAACTGAAAGTAGTCCATTGCTCTACAGCAGGTATTGCTAAACAACTTTTCTGGCATCTTTATGGTTAATAGTGAACAGGGCGTGAATGAAAGATAAGATGGAGTTGCACCAGTTAAGTCACAGCACAACATGCAGAAATTCCTCTGAAGGCATTTTCCCCTTCAGTAACTGTGTAATATGTGCATATTTACTAACCATGCTGGTCTGAAGCTGGTCTTCCACAAACGTCTTTAAGTTTAACAGTCCGTCCTGCTTAATACAAAAAAAAAAAAAAAAAGACACAGAGACTGAGCGAGGCAGACAGAAAAAGAGAGAGAATATGTTTAGAGTGAGTTTGACAGAGACATCCTTCATGAGTCATGACTACGATACTTATTACACTTGGAATAGCAGCTTTTCCTCCTCTTCTCTCTCTTCCACACAATCATTATACAAGCCCAGATCAGCCCCTCTTTCAGTTCCTCCTACACTTTGTTTCTAGCTCCCACTCTCTCATTCCTTCTTTTCTCCCATTTGTCTGTCTATTGAAATCTTTGTTCTTATCTTTAATAATATCAAACCGCTTTAGCCTCCTATGTACACAGACACGAAAAAAGGATTCGGACATGAACTAAACACAGCATGTGTCGACATGTTATGTATAACAGGAGGACTGAGCGGTGAGAAAGAGAGACAGAATGATTCAAAATGGAGTGTAGAATAAACACACTTACAGAACTTCACATCAAAAAATAACATCAGTAAACAATGATGAGATGAATTGTGCGAAAATTATTTTGACCCATTTTAAATATGGAAACAGACCAAGTACGCGTTAATTCTCTTCAGACCCAAAATGTCAAATTTTAAATCCAAACATAGATTTGGATGTCCTTATTATATCAACCCCATGAAACCTACATATTAGTACATACTGCGTAGTACCAGTTAATTACTTAGTACATGTTTACAGTAGTTACTGAATGGTTTAGTAGCTACTAAATAATAAGTCTTGAATAATCTAAATCACAGCAAAATGTCCTACCATGTGTTAAATGAATACATTTGTCATAAACATTGTATGTAAACATTGTTCAAAATGATTTACAATTTTAAAATGTGCCATTCACTCCCCAGTCCATGGAAACTAAGCCACAAAAGTAGGCTGTTTTGAATTCTTTAACATATCTGACTATTCAGCCTATGGTAATGTACCCCTGTGAATTCATAATGAAGTTATGAGAAGTTTTTCAGCCAGTACTTATTTTAGAATTAGACACAATACAAGGCCAAGCAGGACAGTAGATATTTACATACATCAGTCTCAATCCACAGTTCCAAAAAATAACTCATTCTGCAAGAGATGGATAAAACATCAGTAACGTGGATGAAGAGGGCTGAAAAAAAAGACTGTGGTACATAAACAGACACAATTGATAAAAAAGCTCAAGAAAGATGTAGAGTATGGCTCCTTAAAGATTAAGAATTGAAAAAGAAAGCTGAAGTTTGATGGGGTTGATCTGTCTTATGTTTATGTTCTGGGAGAGTCTCTTATGTTTAGTCTACAAACAATTCATCAGCAAACACAGTTCACTCGTATTAACTGTGCAGTATTTCAGATAAGAACACTTACGATACACTGCGTTGCTTTCTCTACTTTAAAGCAGATATAGGATCAGCTTTCAGTAATGCAGTTATAATATGAACTGTTACAAGAGAAAATGCAATGCTTTTCTCAGATCAGCCCCAAAAAGATACTTAGAAGGAGCCCCTGTCCAGGGGTCACATAATCCCACTCAACCAGCTCTGACCATCTGCCCAAATGAAAGATTAACAAAGCAATCAAGTGGTTCAACAGAGAACCAATCAAGAAATGAGACTGATAATAGTAGAGAGAATGGGAGAACAGCTGTCAGTAGATACATGAGCATTTGGTGGAAGAAAGGTGACAGCTGGTCACAAAAAAGGACAAAAAAAGATGAAAGAAAGGGGTTTGGAGCACTTTAACAGACTTTGCAACTGATTGCAGAAGTCAATTCGTTGAAAAAGTCAATATCCCAATTTGTCTTGCATTTTATTGTTTCACTAATGATGTTTATATTTATAAACCAAAAACAATCACAACCTCTATATCCCTGCGAATTAAACTGGCTGTTTTTATTACTTTAACTTTAAGACTGAAATATTTCATATGGGCTACCCTGCACTGTGCCCTCTTCAAAGTCATGCCATTGTAACTCAAGATTTGACTACTGTCATTTTAAAACACCGGCTGGTTTTATAAGACTCTCCCTGGAGGTCAAAGAAAAGCGCCAAGCCATGCAGGAACAGAAGGGTTAGAGGGGTGACAGAGAAACATTAGGAAACAGTAGGAAACAAAATTGTGTGCCATGGGTGGCTAGCTGTAGCGTGATATGAGGTGAAGTGTCTGGCGAAAAAGTGTTGGGGGAGGCAGTACAGGATGTGCGGGACAACAAATTACGATGCTAGAATGAGGGTTACGTGTCATCTCTTGATCTCTGAATCACAGTCGCTACGCATCATCTTGTGAGAGCCACTACTAAGAATCATGGTTGGAGGGAAGTCTGCAGTGTGAGTGTATTTTATAAGGCAGCACAACATGGATTATACGGCTTCATATGCCATAACATAATCAGCTGCAGTTATGGTGTGAATGGCCATCATTCTGACTATTTATGTTTGTTGGATTACTTGATGCTTCCAAACCAAATATATCAGGGGTGCCTGAGGTTGGCCAAGATGCATAAAGCACGATAAAAAATGTGATTCATCAGATATTGCCTGATATTGTTCTGTAATTACCAGTTTTCTGAAAACCATGATTTTTATAAATACAACAATAAACTGCGCAGCCCTATTGTGTGTTGGTGTAGAAGTGTGAATGTTAGAAGGTCAGAGGAAAGGGGAAGCATGCTCACCTCTGGTGGGTCTGGGGGCTCTGGCCCCGAGGTGCTCTGTCCCATTCTAACAGCGGCACCGCACACAGCTGGTCCATTAACAACTAGCGCTGCAACATACACAGCAAGGCATTGGGCATCATGCAACATGCAACAACTCTCATCAGAAACAGTCTCTCAGTCACCCTTTGAAACCCAGGCTTACTATTCAGTTATCTTTGAGACTTACTCTGATGAATCAATATTAGAATTTCACGCAATATCTTTATTATTATATGCATTAAGCGTATCATGAGCAATATCACTACTTGTGTCACTACTTATGTCATTACTCATGTCACTACATATACAATAGTATTATTATCAGCAATAGCACTACTCATACTAGACTCCAAACCACTATTTTTCTTAACTAGTAAACTAATTCAGCAGTCATTTTATCTGTAGTATTTATATCCACCTCGCTTACTGACCACAGCATTTTCTGTACAGATTAGGCTACAGTGTTTTTAGTACTACACTTTTTTTCCTGAGTATTTCTGTAGAGTTTTCCGTTGACTTTTATCTGACTTACATTTTATATTGTTCTTGTCTTTGTGTCTCTGTGTGTCTGTGCAGTTATAGCATATGCGATTTCCTCCAGAATTAATAAAGTTTTCTGATTCTGATTATTACACTGCAGTTATATATTATTAACTACAAGTTATACAGTTATTAGAATGAGAAATGGAAGTGTGGGTATGCATTCAGGCCCTTAAGAGTTTAAAGGAATCGTTTAGCAAAATGATAACTTAAATTATTTTCCCCTCAACCCAGATGTAGTCAATCAGACAAGACATGTATTGAGTCCAGATTCAGCTTCTTTAGTTTAAAACCGGACTTGCAATACAAATAACACCAGAGGTTGATAGTCACCCATATCTTTTCAGCAAATCCCCAAAACATCTCTCAACCCACTCAATCTGCACCAAGGTCTTCATTAGGATGGCACAGATTCATAGATGTGGTTTAGGACACAGTATGACATACTGTGAGTTAACAAAACTTCACAATTTAGACATTTTCCACAACAGGGTCTGTTTTCGCGATCAAAACAAACACTGCGCTTTGTGAATACCATCCATATATGAACAGGGCTGCATGTAGCCTGTAGTTTGCCTCTTTTTTTTACCTCACAGTAAGTGATCCTGTGTCCTAAACTACATCAAAAAGTCTTTACTACCTTGATGAAGAGCTGAATGGATTGTGCAATATCTTGGTGATGTATTTGCGATTAAAGAATTGACTTCTAGTGTCTGTTAGCTTCCTAATGCAGACAACAAGTAACTGACACAAATAGCCATCAAATTGCCATCAGAGAATCTGGATTCCCAAAACATCACACACTTGGCTCAAGCTGAGCGTTGCGCACGTTAGTCAACACAAAACAAACCTCAGCTTCGTGCTCAAAAACTGTATTATATAAGTGTGGTCAAATATGGAAGATGTTCAAAAACAGATGCAACAACATACACCAGAAATCACCAGAATCTGTAAACACATGCCCTCCCCCACTACATGCATGATTATCTCCAAAAATCAGCAGCTGCATGCACACACACACCCTCTCTCTCACACACACACACACACACACACAAATGACTATGATCCATGTTATGTCCTCTTAATCTGCACAGAGCCGTAAACTGATGCCTTTGTCTCTTTATTTTCTCCTTCACTCTGATGATTTCCACTCATTCATTTTCCTTCTCAGACACTCTGATTTCCCATCAAGCACCTATTAGAGAACATTTTTTTTTTCTTTCCATAAGCAAACTGTGTCAGCCTAATTCGATGAATGCATTAAAGTAACTGGAGACCAGCAAGACACTAGACTTCTCACAGTGTCTGATGACATTAAAGACTATTTGCATTGTCTGACAGCATTAGCTTAATCCAATCAAATAAAGCAATAATCTATGGAAGGAAGTGTGGTTTTACCATGGTTAAGAGCTGGTAGTGAACACATGTAAGAGTAAAATCACTTCAACGCGCAGCCTTAAATGCTTTATTGCTTTCTGCAAGACAACAATATTTTTTTTATCACTGTTTGATCAATAATTCCATTTATTATTGATATTACTCATAATAAACAAATCTTTAAACACGAAACATTTTGCTTAGACTACAGTTTTCGAGCCACCATGGACTGCTGAATGAAGACTGGTCTAGTTGTAATTGTCAAGGAAATAATTTCACTGGCACTCTGTATAAACAGGTTTCTACATGGGGCACGTGTAGTTCAGATTTAACTACATATGCTGTTTACAGCTTTTGCTTGGTCCAACACATCTATTTTTCATTCTGTTGTCCATGCAAGCAGTTAAAATTACTCCATAACCGTTACATTACATGAAATGACATTTATTTGGCAGATGCTTTTATCCAAAGTGACGTACAATTTTTCATTCAAAGTGACTTACAATGAATTTTAATAATGTTGTGAGGTGGTTATATGTGTATTTTACAGATGAACCTGGCTAAGCAAATCAAGAGTTTTGAACCAGAACTGGAACTGATTTATAAGACATTCATGCTGCTAATGGTGTACTGGGGTTACTGGGAAAGAGCTGTGTTACTTACAGGCATCATTAACGGATTCTCTCTTCTGCTTCCAAACTCAGGCTACAAGTGTGCCTGCTAGACTTGAGTCTGCAGCCAAAGCAACCCCTCAAACTCACTCTCTTGTTTTAAAGATGGGCAAAAGAAAGGGGGAGTTTAAAAAGCTCTGACACACCAGACTTCGCCTGGTCACTAACGGGCACCCTCAATTAGCCATTGTCTCCAACGAACAATGAGCTCAGTGTGTAACCTTAAGCATCAGGCCTGTGGGAAACTGTAAATGCAGCCCCCTCCATCACACACACACACACGCACACACACATTTTGTATTCCGGTGAAGTATCCCCATCTGTATAACTGCAGCCAAGTGCAGCTCTAAAGTCCTTAGCAGTGATCAAAACCATTCAGGACACACTGGGCAAGAAACTGAAACAATAAATAAGACCAGTTTAAAAAATCAATGTACTAAAATCATTACGGTGTGTAGGCTACATTATGTAGCATGAAATCCAGCATTCTTGACAGAGGACAGTTAGTCATCCAAAGCAATGATTTTCACTATTTTTAAGTTATCATTTGAACTTTGATTCTGTCATTTGCGATGTCTTCAGTTAGTGAAATTTGTGGCTATAGATTGGCATCAATGGCCTAAAATTTCTGCTGCTTTCCTTTTTGGAAAAGTGCAGAAAGTGACATTTTTGACCATAATTTTTCTGTGAACAAAAAGCCCCTCTGTCTCTTCAGATTTTCTCTCATTTGCTGTCGTTCATGGAAATAATGAAACCTATCTATTATTCTGTTGTTTACAACTCATAAAATTACTAGTTTGTACAAGCACTCTTTTTGGTCTTTTATTTCTAAAGTAACGTTGTGGTCAGCCTATATGTATATATGTATATGTATATATATATGTGTAGTCAGCCTGATGTCTGATAAATGTGTTAACTTCACCACGTTTGTGTATCTAGTTTTTAAATAATTACCAAGAAGCTAGGAAACCTTCAAAATTAAGAAATTTTCTGTGTTCGCAATTAAAATTGAGAATTTGAAAACTGAAGCAGATAAACTGATGGAAATCACTATAAATAAAAAAATATCCTACTTCAAATGTACATTGTAATAATTATTATTTTATAAAATCATGTACATGGTTATCATAAAAAGTGATGCCAAATTCACAGTAGTGTAATGACTGTGCTGAAGAACCACAGAACATTTTAAAATAAATTATCGAGAATTCAATCGAATCAGAATCGAGAAACCGTACTGAACCTACCATTACACACATAGTACTGATGTATACTACACTGAGACACACCTGTTTTTCAGGGTTTGAGCTAGGCCCCTTATTTCCAGTGAAGGGAAATATTAATGCTTCAGCATACCGAGACATTTTGGACAACATGTTTCCAATTTTGTGGACACAATTTGGGGAAGACCCTAAAGCAAACATTCAAATCAAAATCTATAAAGACATGGTTGGATGAGTTTGGTGTGGAAGAACTTGACTGGCCCGCACAGAGCCCTGACCTCAACCCCATCCAGCACCTTTAGGATGAACTGGAACAGCAGGCCTTCTCAATGCTCTACAGAATGAATGGAACCACTACAAAATCTTGTGAAAAGCCTTACAAGAAGAGTGACAGCTGCAAAGCTATAACCAACTCCATATTAAAGTCTGTGTATTTGACTGCAATGTCACTGAAATCCCCTGTGTGGTTTAATGATCAGGCGTCCCAATACTTGTGTTCACATAGTGAACACAGTGACATGGGGATTCGTTTAGCTACACTAAAGCCATCACGAAGTGTTCTGTGAGTGACAAGCGATCTAAAACAGTCTAAAATCACTTTCGCATATGCCTCATCACGAAGAAAACACCAGAGTCCATTAAACAGCATGTAAACATCGCCATGGTGACAGGTTTCAGGTTCTCTTAGCTGCAGTTAGCTATAGGTTAAAGTGAAGGCTCGTTAGCCTCAGGTGAGGCCTTTAAGACACTGAAAACACATACAAATCAACACCGAAGAGCATTTCGACATTTATAAGTCCTCTGCTCGAAGTGTCCCCTGTTTATGGGACTGGTGGTCTGCAGTGACGCCTCTGCAGAGGTATCACCACCATCCGGCCAGACAAATACGGACCTGCCGCCCAAACTGAACCTCCTAAACGGTCTTAAGCGGTCGTACGATAAGTCCTGAGACCACACCACATAACACAAGGTGCTGCTGAACACATCTGAGCTATAAAAACGCCACCGTTAAGCCATTTTTACCTTTTGTTTACCTGAATTTATCCGTTCGTCTCCTCTTCTGTCAAACTGCACTCACACCGGAAACCTGCATTCACGAAGTCCCGCCCACTCAGAAAAAAACAGCCAATCAAGAGGCCGAGCCTCCGCCTGCGGTAGCCAATCACGTTGACCACCTTCACTGATCAGCTCCCCCCTTCAACAGTACAGGTCAATTTCTCTTTCTTCTCTCTCCAGGGGTCAGAATTTTTGCTATTTAGTAAAACATTCAAAGGGGAATTCCAGTTTTTCAATAGTTCGGCATGATTCCCTCCTTGAAGCATAGCAAGTTATTAAGAAAAAGTCTAAAATTCAAAACCACACCAGCTTGTTTCTTTACAGCGTTAGAGATAGGAACAAAAGGTCATGACATCTAAAAGGCAGAATGAAGGTGACTGGTTAGCCTATATTATCCAGATAATTACATTATTATATGTACCCTTAAAGCTAAAATAATGGTTAAAAATTTCATGATGTACTGTTTTCCTTACAAGAGTCTGCATGAATTTCACATGCATATATTAATACGAATATAAATATAAATACAGTCTAAGTATTTAATAAAGTATTTGTAAAACAGCATGTAAGGCATGAGGCAATGTATTCATTAATATGTTTAGGCCTCAGACCTCAAGTTCCAATCTCTGACTCGTTTTCAGAATCAATCAATCTTTTATCAATGAAATATTAATTACTGGTTTTGCTCAATAAGCCATTTATTTTGAAATTTGGGGAAAAAAACGGTTTCATTTAATGTATTATCATTGGTATTCATGTCACAGCAATGGTGAAATATTACTACTGCACTTTTAGAAACATGGCACTGGGTTCTTAAGTGCAGAGGTTGCACATTTCTAAACTCACACCAACGAGTTATCTAGGTGAGGGTGTTTATGTTTTCAGTTAGGGTTCAGCTTGTTCAGATATTTTCTTTTTCTTTTTGGTATTCTTGGATATTATGGGTGAGAAATTAGCCATCCTTACCTTTGACAATAGTGATTTTTACTCAGTGATCTAATGAAATAGGGCACAAACAAAGTTGTACTGATTGTTCTGACACACAACATATGAAAAGATGCAGGCATATATATATTTTCTAACGTTCACTATGCAACTTTCTATTATTTTCATGAAGCCTTTCACACGGACTTGTCTTTCCACCGAGACACTGATAGCCAGTTTGTTAAACAATGATGGGACTGATAGCCTGCAAGTAATCACACAAACACAAACCTGTGACCTAAATATACTGATTAGATTACTGTAATAAAACCAGCAAATCTGTCTTTATAAACAAGGAGTCTCTGTTGACACCTGCTGGTGTTTCTAGTTAATACAGTCAAAGTGACTGGTGCACAAAGAGGTCAAATTTTTATCCCAATCAGAATGTGCTGAGAACATTAGCAACAGTGACATTTACCATGACATTTACCAAACAGAGCAATTCTGCTGATTGGGGCTTTAATCAATGATTACTGACTGCAACGTACTGAGTTACTACACAAGCCTAAAATGAGAGATACCAGTGAGAAGTTAGTGTCCAATGACAAACAGCCATGATGTAAGGTTACAGACTGTACATGTTTATTTATGGACTCTACAGGTCAGCAATGGGCTTGTGTGGCCAGTACGGGTGTTTGGCCTTGTCCAGTGTGGTCTCCGGGAATGCAGCATTCAGATCCTCAATGGTCATCTGCTCAAAGGGAATCATGGTTTTGAACTTCTCCAGCTACATATGTGTGTGTGTATATGAGAGAAAAAAGAAAGAGAGAGATAGTTAGTTCACACTAAAGATGCTAATATCAATCAATGGCTAAATTATATGAACAAAACTTTATTGCTATGTATTGAGCGTTGCTTTTCTATATTTGACCTACACGTAACAGGGTCAAAAGACCGCCGTGCATCATTTCTGCCCAACTGTAATTGCATTGTGACTTGATTTATCAAAACACTAACAAGCTCTCAGTTGTGTGTGTTTAGACACATAATGTATGTATGTCTGTATATATGTGTGTATATAAAAGACTTCATTTATAATCCTGTGTAAACTCACTCCATTTACGATAAACGTCCCCTTCACGCCGCATCCAAGTTAATCCACGGCTTCCAAGATTTTAAAAATATCTGTTCCTTTACTCTTCTTTCATCTATATATATATATATATATTTTTTTTTTTTTTGTCCGTTCCTCTTACTAAAAGTGTGAGCTTTTTGTCACTCATGTTTCTTAGAGTGTCATTACGCTATTATTCCTAAGTACCAAAACTCAGCGGGTCAGTGGAGTGATCTAAGCACTTACTAATTTGCTAATCTTGAATGATCTGGCCTGGACCACACTTTAATCAGGCTAAGATTGAGCTGCCTCGCGTCTTAGTCTGATTAGAACAATTCATGCTGTTTACATGACTGTGCCGTATTTAGACTAGCAGCCTTCTGCAAAATGCAAAAGTCAATATCTCAGTAATAATTAACAATCTATCGTGCAGCCCTAGTAGATATCTGAATGATTAACATACCTCTTTCTCGTAACTGGCGATGCGGGCTTTGGAAGCCTCAATGTAGGAAACAGCATTTTTGTTCTGAAAAGACAAAAAATATTTGTGGTAACTGTGTGTGTGTGTGTGTGTGTGTGTGTGTGTGTATGTGTGTAAGTAAAACACCATGACTTAGGTGTGTCAAACAAAGTCTTTTTTGTGGAATGAGAAGCAAAGCAAATAGCCATACAAAGAAAACACAATCTATCTTTAATTTAGCCTTACTGAATTCAATTTGAATGTAGTTCTTGCAGGTTAAGGTAAGGGAGAATAGCTGAATGTTGTACTCACTGCCTCTGTCTCCTGTGCATTAATGGCACTGGTCTGAGTATCTACTGGCTCAGGTACCTTCAGAGCACTGAACTGCAAAACAACATAGGCATGAACTGTTGTATGTGTTGAAGGACTTACTATATGAAATTATTTTAGTGTGGATTGAGATATTGAAACAAGACACTAGAAGATTTTAGATGTTAATTCAATATTTCTCCAACTTCACAAATTTTTATCTATGCTTGTTATGTGATCTGCCACCAGCTTTGATCACCATTTTTTAAATCTAGCATTATGGATTTAAACTGTACAACCTAATTCTCAATGAAGATTATGTACACAATAAGCAAACAGTAATCTCAAACATTTGAACAGCAGTGTATTGTATTGAGTACAGTATCTCACCTTCTTCTCAAACTCATCCACCATGCCTGGTTTGGCCACCACGCTCCTGTAATAAGCCCAGTCAATGGTAGCAGGACTTTCAGGCAAAGAAGCTAGCCTGTAATCACACAGATGCAGCCAGGACAGGTTATACATACAAGGAAAACAGGCTTATTTTAATTACATGTTTATTACAGTGATTTATGTGCATAACAAAAAACACAAAACACTGATGTGGCAATTATGCTATATATTATAAAGCATATATTAGAGCTGGAAATTTTTGGCACCTGATGTTTGATTCAATTTGTGTGACTATTAAATAATTTTTAATGCATAACTGTATGTTTTAGGGTTCCTTCTTTAGTTTAGAACTGAGGGTGCAAAGCTAATGCGTCTAACAAACATTAGAAGTCAACAGTCACCCAAATAGCCCACATTCTTTCTCACCAAAATGTCTCCCAACAGACTGAAACCACATCCAGCTATTCATTAAGGTGAGAAGACTTTTTAGTGTTGTTTAGGACACACAGACAGCCATTTAGGACAATACCAGGGCTGGTACTCACACAGAGGTTGGTACTAAAAGGACTGAGTCCTAAACCACATCAGTAATTCTGTAGGACCTTGAAGAACCACTGAAGATGAGGTTTGAGCAGGTTGACAAAAGTTTTGATGTTTTACAGAACTGGCTTGGTGTATTTGGGTGACTATTGACTTCCAGTGTTTGTTAACATCATTAGCCTTTAAGTTCCATTGCTTAAGAAGCAAAATTTGACAACAGACAGTCTTGGCTGTAGAGGCTGTATAAAAATTTAATAAAGCAGTTTTGTGAATCGATTGAGAACCATTCATGTAACAGTCGTGATATAAGAAGCAATCATTTTTCTCATCTCTAGTCCTTTATTCATGGTAAACACTTGACATACTTGGCAGAGATGGCATCACTCCTTGTCTTCAGGGCGTTGAACATGCCCCTCTGGTTTGGTGAGACACGCTCAGCAAATGCCACCCAATCGACGGCCTTCAGGGCAGCGCGACGGCCAGCCATTCTGCAACAGCAGGAGTTTAACATAAAACAGGAAATGAGCTAAGAGGCTCATAACTTCAGAGGCCACACCTGATTAGAAAGATTAGAAAGGTTCCTAACACAGGCACAGTTTCTCCGGAGGTAAAGAACTTGGTCTGTTTATATTAACATTTTAGATCAAGAACTAGACTTAAAAGTGTAGATTAGAGAGGGGTAGCAAATATTCCACAAAGGGCCGGAATAATAAGCGAGAGCACACAGTGCTAATTACTGAAAGTCTAACTGATAAATCAAATGGGGTAATGTTTGCTCCTGTTTGGTTATAATGAAAGCTTACAGCCAAACAAGCTTGATTGGATGGTCCTGCATTTGAACTTTCCTTAACTTATCAATCATGAGCTTGTTTTAAAGAAGCCAGTGCAGGGTAATTAACACAGCGCTGTGCTGCTGCCTTCAGGACTGGAGTTGAATTACAGGGTGTCAGGATTTCAACTATAAAAAAAATTATTAAATCTTGGATTTAATCAAAGTCAGGGGTGTTCAGTCTAATCTGCAATAAACCAAGGTAGCAACTGGTTCTCATTCCAGCAAAGCAGGAGCACACTCAGACCTATTTTCCCAAAAGCACACTCATCTTAACTGAGAGAGTGTTGAGTGTGATGCTTACTCTTCCATTTAAGAACAATCACTGATCATCATTAGGGTTGTTATTACTGGGACACTGTTAGAGGTTTGATTTATAATGATGGATTTCCAACCCAATGAAACCTCTTAATCACTGTAATGTACTTTATATCAGTGAAACACCATCACCTGACCTGAACAAATACACTTTAGAGGTAGTTTAGGGGTATCTAGACTAATGGTCCAACGGAAAGTGTGCCTGCTGGTCTTCATTCTAGTCAAGAAGAAGCTTAAAATACTCAACTTGTTTCAGCTGGTGTCAGTCATCAAACATTTCATCTGTGCTGGGTTTCCCAAAAACATGATCATCTTAACTGAGAGAGCAAATGCAGAGTGTGATTCTCACTCTTCCATGTAATAACAATCTTTGTGCTGGGAAGATTTTCGGATTAAAGCCCGGATTAAATGTTTGATGACTAAGGCCAACTGAAATAAGTTGAATATTTTGATCTCCTTCTTGACTGTAATGAAGACTTGCAGACACAGTCCCCACAAGGCTGGAGACCCCTGAAGTCCCCCTAAATTGCATTCATTCGGGTCACACAATAATAACAGAGTGAACAAAATCAAAATAAAACAGACACCGATAAAAACTAAACTTACTACGTCTCTAAGCCGTGTCTAAAACATCTAAAAAACAATCTAAATCTTTACGAATATGTTGAAATTACGTAATTATAAAGCAGTAAGCACAAACCTCTAACGGTGTCTAAATAATAACAGACTTAATGGCGAATAAAATCAAAATAAAAGATTACAAAAAACACTTCTACGTCTCTAAACAGTGTCTAAAACGTAAAATACACCTAAATATTCATTAATATGTTAAAAACTCTCATTAAACCTCAGATGACACTGGACTTGAGGCAAGGTCAGTCTACATTCAACACACAGCTAGCTAACGTTAGCACAAGCTAACATTTTAATTTATTGGATTTTCTCCAATAAATACAGCAAGAAATACCAATTTGGTTCGGACATACGTTAGAATATACCCTCATTGTAATTATTTTAGTTCAGAAGGTCTTCTTTATCGAACAGTAATTATAAACTTACCTCCAATTCAGCTAAACTTGTCTAAGTGGAGACAGAAACGGTCACCATAAAAGACTCCTGGCTTAAGGGCAGGAGTGTTTCCAAAATAAAAGACCTTTCAAATCATGTTACTGATGATGCTTGTAAATTATTTTCAATTTATTTTAATGATGTACGCTACGGTGTGTAAAAATCGATATTTTAAGGCGTATTAACCTTGTACGTTCTTGAATGTATCCTGTATTTCACACCACACAGTAAAACGAAATGGTCCAAAAAACTCTTATGTTGACACCAGTTGAAGCACTCGGACTCAGCATGGCAACCGAAGACAAATTCAGGTGAAGGGTGTCTGATTTATACTTCTAATTTCTCAGAAAACATATAAAACAACCTCATATACGTAAGAATATGTGGTTCAGTATTACTGTGTGCAGCATGTGCAGTATTTCTGATGCATTGTTACAGTGTTTCTGTCAATATCTACTGCTATTAGGCATACTCCAGTGTGCGCATACATACACAATATGGACAAAAGTATTGGGACAGACCCTTTTTTCAGGGCCTCGTACGTCCAGTGAAGGGCAATGCTAATGCTTCCGCACACCAAGACATTTTGGACAACGCCATACTTCCAACCTTGTAGACACAGTTTGGGGAAGACCCTTTTTTATTCCACCATGACTGTGGCTTAGTACACAAAGCAAGGCGCATAAAGACATGGCTGGATGAGTTTGGTGTGGAAGAATTTAACTGGCCCGCACAGAGCCCTGATCTTAACCCCATCCAACACCTTTGGGATGTACTAGAACCATCATAAGTGCTTGAGCTCATAAGTGCTCTACAGAAAGAACGGATTTCCCTCAGAAACACACCAAAATCCTGTGGAAAGCCTTCTAAGACGAGTGGAAGCTGTAAAGGGTGGACCAATTCCATATAAAGTCTAAGTTTTTGAAGGCAGTGTTGTTAAAGTCCCTGTTGGTGTAATAGTCAGGCGTCCCAATACTTTTGTCCATATTGTGTAAATATATATTTTTATACACTGTGCACACATATATACATACAAACGTATATATTTATAACTATATAATATTTGTGTACTATACTTTTTATTTTATAGCTTTTATTCTATTTTATGTTTATGCTGCTTCTTCTGTTCTGTCCACTTCTGTTCTTCTGCTGTAACAATGCAAATTGGGGCTTATAAGGTCTTATCTTATCTTAATTAGGCTGCGCTAAACAGACCATCAAGGACTTTGAAAGGACGACCATGACTCTGAGGACATTTTCGAGGGTGTCAGTGAGGACACTACTTGACTCTCCTCTGTTTTCTCGACCCATGTGCAGCTCTAACTCTCCTTTAAAAGCTTATTTCGAGGAGATGTATAAAGATGGGGTTGTCCTCAAGTCTGCATCTACTGACATTTTCCAGAACTTGGCTTTGGAGGACTGGATACATGAGAATATCGACATGCACAGTCGGAGTGTGCTGCTCTTGTGGAGAAACTCCTCAGCCGTGGTAATTGGAAGGCACCAAAACCCTTGGCAGGAGTGCAACCTGCCCATGATGAGGAAGATGGGGATACCACTAGCTAGACGACGGAGCGGAGGTGGGACGGTTTTCCATGATTTGGGCAACATAAACTTAACTTTTTTCACGTCCAAGAAGAACTATGACCGCCGCAGGAACCTGGAGGTTGTTACTGGGGCTTTGAAGGAGCTGAGGCCTAATCTGGACGTTAATGCAACAGATAGGTTTGACATTGTCCTTAATGGTGTGTATAAGATCTCAGGCACTGCCGCGAAGTTGGGTAGAACAGCTGCTTATCATCACTGCACTCTTCTTTGCTCTTCTGATCGAACCTTGCTGTCCTCGGTGCTCCAGAGCAACTGTAGAGGGATCAAAAGTAATGCCACCCCTAGTGTCCCATCTCCTGTTCGAAACCTCCTGGATGAAGACCCAACCTTGGCTTCCAGTGCCATTATGGAAGCTATTGCTTTACGCTACAGCACAGAATTTGGGTTTCATGGTCCAGTCGTAACGGTGGACCCCAGTGTGGATGACCTGATGCCTGGCATTCATGAAATGGCAGCTGAACTGAAAACCTGGGAGTGGATTTATGGCAGGACCCCCAAGTTCAGCATCTGCACATCTTTTGTGGCTGAGGGCACAAACATAGGGCTCAATATGGACGTTAAGAACGGCATTGTAGAAAAGTGTGACATGGATATACCCCACCATTGGCTACCTCCCGAAGTTGGGAAGGAGCTTTGCTCAACCCTGACCGGTATCAAGTTCTGTCCAAGTGAGGTTGCGGCAGTCGTGGCAGCCTTCATGAGGACGGTCGCACAAGCTCCCGACCTCGCCAGAAAGACTCAGAGTCTCTACGAAAATGTTGTGGCAGTGATGTGAATAAAACATTTCCTGTTACTTGTTCATCTCTTTATGTTTAAAGACCATTTATGGCATGAAAGCAGCTGAAGCATTTGTGCATTCCATAGTTTACACAAATAGCATAAATATACATAATAATAAACATGTGTATATACAGTGCTGTGCAAAAGTCTTGAGCCACCCCTCATTTCTTCATAATAAGCTTCCAAAGAGTCAGACTTTCTTGTATTTTAATGTATTGTTTTTGACTCTCATTTTCAGTCCAGACCAGTTTCAGAGGAATGTTTTTGTTGGTTAAGACACACAGTGAAATACGTATGAATCATTCAAGCATAACAAAGCACATCTAACTTAAGCACATCACACCTGAACCAGTGAAGAAATAAGTGCAGATGATTCCCAATGATCAGGCGGTGATCAGTATACTAGTGGTGCTGAATGCTGAGTGGTTGGAACACCCTTATCGAGGCACCTTGTTTAATCAATATGTAAAAATAAGACAGTAAGTTAGTATTGTTGTACCTACAAACTGATGCAAAGCAAAATATAAAGACATGAGGGGTGGCTCAAGACTTTTGCACAGTACTGTATCTGTGTGTGTATGTGTATATATCTTATCCAAAGCGACATACGTCAGTAGTCCACATCTGTTCTTTACACCTGTAAACCAAGTTACTGCCAGCTAAGTACACCTAAACACTCCTCTGTCAAAGAACAATTAGAGATTAAGGCAAAAGTGAGGAAGCCATGGAGATAAGAGTACGTTTTTTAATGAATATGGGTAAGAAGAAATAAATGAGCAGAAACAAGAGGCCTAGTAAGTCACCAACACACACACAGACACACTAAGGAAAGATGGGATGCTTCATGGTTGACCAGTTTTCTTGTAAGAGTTTGATGCAGTATGTAAACACTGTTCAAGTTTCAAAGTCTACCATTCACCCCCCAGTCCATGACTGGAAACTGCCCCAGAAACAATCATTTTGTGATGCCACTATAAACAGTATATTTACATATTGCCACCTGTTCATGCTGATTTTATAAATGGTATGAGGTGTGTTTCAGCCTGGACTGGCTCTCTAACCTCCTGAAGACTCCTCTGTTCAGGGAGTATCTCCTCTCTTAGGCCACTATATACAGTGGGGGGAAAATTATTTGATCCCCTGCTGTTTGCTGACCTACAAAAAAGTAACAGTATCTAATTTATGAGGTAGTTTCATTTTTATGGACAGAGACAGAATATCAACCAAAAATCAAGAAAAAACGTGTTACAGAAAAGTTATAAATTGATTTGCTTGTCGTTGAGTGAAATAAGTATTTGAGCCCCTACAACCCAGCCAGACTTCTGGCTTCCACAGACTGGGTGTGTGCCAATGTTGCACACAGATTACAATAAATCTATCAATTACAGATACTCCTGATCTTAACTTGTGTGTAAAAAGCACACCTGTCCAGAATCAGTTTCTTCCATTCCAGCCTCTCCACCATTTTGGACATGACCAAAGAGCTGCCAAAGGACGTCAGGGACAAGATTGTAGACCTGCTGGAATGGGTTACAAGACCATCAGCAAGAAGCTTGGTAAGAAGGTGACAACTGTTGGTGTGATTATTTGGAAATGGAAGAAATATAACATGACCATCAATTGCCCTCAGTCTGGAGCTCCATGCAGTATCTTGCCTCATGGGGTGGACGATCATGAGAAAGGTGAGGGATCGGCCCAGAACTGCATGGGAGGAGCTTGTTAATGATCTGAAGGCAGTTGGGACCACAGTCACTAAGAACACCATTGGTAACACACTACATCATCATGGATTGAAATCTAGCAGTGCCCGCAAGGTCCCCCTGATAAAGAAGGCACATGTACAGCCAATCTTAAGTTTGCCAGTGAACAAATAAATGATTCAGAGAAGATGCTGTGGTCAGATGAGACCAAAATCGAGCTCTTTGGCATCAGCTTGACCTGCCCTGTCAGGAGGAAGTGAAATGCTGAGTATGACCCGAAGAACACCATCCCCACAGTCAAGCATGGAGGTGGAAACGTTATGCTTGGGGATGTTTTTCTTCTAAGGGTACAGGATGACTTCACCGCACTGAGGGGCCAACTGATGGGGCCATGTACTGTAAAATCTTGGAAGATGGGTTGTGGGTCTTCCAGTATGACAGTGACCCAAAACATACTGCCAAGGTGGCAAAGGAGTGGCTAAAGAAGAAGCACATTAAGGTCCTGGAGTGGTCTCCAGACCTCAATCCTATAGAAAGTCTGTGGAGGAGCTGAAGCTTCGAGTTGCCAAGCAGCAGCCAAGAAACCTAAAGGATTTAGAGAGTTTCTGTAAAGAGGAGCGGGGCAGAATCCCTCCTGAGATGTGTGTAAACCTGGTGACCGACTACAAGAAACATCACAGCTGTACTTTGCCAAAAAGTGTTTCTCCACCCAGCACTAAGTTATGTTTTGGTTGGGTATCAAATACTTAATGAAATACAAATCAATGTATAACTTTTATGTAACACGTTTTTTCTTGATTTTTGGCTGATATTCTGTCTCTCTCCATCAAAATGAAACTACCTCATAAATTAGAGACTGCTCATTCAGCTAACTTACAAATTCAGCAGGGGATCAAATAATTATTTCCCCCACTGTATCTTCTTGCACTACTCCTACATAAAGATATAAGCACTTAGAACTCTCCTCTGGTTCTCACACTGCCCTGAGGCTTGAGTACTTCCTCAAATGATAAGTCACTTAGGATAAAAGTGCCTGCCAAACGCATGTAATGTAATTTAAATGATAAATCAGAACAACGTTATTTATATATATCAGTGAAGACTGTAGCTCAGGGGTGCACAACTCCAGTCCAGGAGGGCAGTTTGGTAGAACCCCTCTTTACTCACACACACACATACACTAACCCTGGCAGACGAGTTAAATCAAGTGTGTTTAAGCAGAGAAATGACCAAACTGTACCGTATGCTGGCCCTCCAGGACATGTGTTGTACACACTGGCTGTGGTCCAGTTGTTAATGCACCACTGAACCTAGCTATCCTCTATCCTCTAGTTTTTCTGGTGCATTATTACTGTTTCTGTCAATGTCTGCTAAAAACCAAGCAACTGAGGACACTCCAGTGTGTACACGAATATGCATCCACAGTATTCATACGTATTTATGTTGCAAATGTTTATATTATATATATACACGTTGTATTATACAGTACTGTATAGTTTTATTGTATTGTTTATGCTGCTTCTAATTTATTCTTCTGTTCTGTCCACTGTGCTGCTGTAACAATGCAAATATCCCCCCTGTGGAACTAATAAAATAAAAGCTTCTCTTATATCATCTTATTTTATCTTATCTCATCTTATGTGATCTTATCCTAATCACACTATTTTGTGTTGTAGCCGAGGTCAATCCGGTTGCTGTACAGATCTGCGAAAGGCGGCCTTTCAAGGCTGCGCATGCGCATTGTTGTCTGAGCTGACCATATGCGTTAAGCAGTGACTTACACACGGCAACGAGGGGAGATACTGCTACAGAGCACACCATGGGAAAAAAACAGAAAAATAAAGGAGACGACGGGTACGGTATCCTTGAATTAAAGCTAAATCACAGTTCTGAGGAAAACACAGCCTTTTGTGTACCTCGTAAACGTGTGTATTTAACGTACGGCCAGCTTTTCAGCCAGGTTAGCTTAGCTTCCCCAGGCTAGGCCTATCCGTATCAGTTAGCTGCAGTTAGCTAGCAACCTGGTTTTTCATCAGGGCTGCCTGTTTAAAGGCCATTAGGACACGAAATGGGATATATCATGGGTTCCATCCTTTTCAAAACCGGGTGAACTATTTGTAGGCTTAAGAATAAATTCTCATTGTAACTGGGTGTAAATGTTGCACACGTTGGCTAGCAAGTGTAAGTCTTATCAGTAAGGGGCTATAAGGAGGGCTCTCCCGTTGGTGTTGAAGCTCAGGAGCAAGGCTGATATGTTGAGATCTTGGATTTTATCAGCTGAAGGCCACCAGCTGTCATCATCCCTTGTCTCTGACCTTTTTTCCCCTGAGCTGTGAGCATGCAGCATCATCCTTTTTCATTGTAAACCCCCTCATTGTCTCCCCATAAGGCTGCTCTTGTGTGGGATGCTTTTGGACACCTTTGTCCCTGCTTGTGCCTTTTTTAACCTTTCCTGGGGTCAGTGAGTTGCACTGCTGTTTGATGTTCATGCCTAAAACTTCCTAGGTTCCCTTTTTTGCCCTTCCTGAATGTTGATGTGCTGTTTCAACAGTGTAGAAGGTGCTTATTAAAAAAATCTGAATTTTTTTTTAATAAGAGAGAACAGCATTTAACCTTTTCACCCAAGTGAAACAGCAGGCAGCCTGGAACGCAGTGAACGGGGAGCTGTGTGTGGGCATGGTACCTTGATCAAGGATACCAGTTCTGGGATTTGATCCCACAGCCTTTTGATCACAGGGGCAGATTCCTAACCACCAGGCCTCCAGGTGTGGGAGAGTTAGTACTGTCTAGTAGGAATATCAATGACCTCATTCTGTTGATCAGTTTGAACTTGAACTTAAGTTATGAACTTTTCTGCACTATCCCTCAGGTCCTGTCTGCATCCACATAGTCATGTAAGGCTGTTATTTTATTATATTAGTAACTTAGTAGTTTCTGGATTATTTTGACTGTGCAGTAATCATATACATGCAGTCATCTAATTTTGCTTCTTTAAATTTGTAATTATAAACAGATGCATATTATTGAGATCCTGCTGCTGCCATTTTTTTAGAATGATTCACCGCATGAGTGACAATAGTTCCCGCACACTGTGTTGAATGAGGTTGTATAATGAGCGGATGCACTGTTTATTATACAAATTGCAAACTGATCACCAAACAGATTCATAGTGGATGTAAATGTTAATCTTTTCATTTTTCAATCAAGTGACAGGGATAGTCCGATAGTCATGTAATTTACAATGCTGATATTGTCCGGGATGTGGTTGCTTCAGTGACGAGGGCCATACTTTCTTATCTTGGTTGCAGATTATTTTGTACTTGATTTTTATATTTTCATTTGTCATGGACGGTATGACATGATGCAGCTGTAATCAGGCCTGAAACTTGGGCAAAAACCTGTGTGTAGCCTGAGAACTAGTCTGAACAGGCTCTTGAAAATTCATCCTGAAACTAACCTAACTGACGATGGTCCATCGTCGCATAACACCCCAATGACCAAATAGCAGCAATAGTAGCTGTCATAGATTATGGATAAAATAAAAATAAAATGAAATTAACGTTAAATTCTGCCCTATCAAACATAATTTTGTAGCTATACTTTCAAACAAGGTGTTAATTAATGTCCTGTGCATAGAATGTGACATTTAACTTATTTTTATGATTGTTTTGGCTGAACAAATGAAAGGTAAGCATCTTTTTGACTGCCCCGAACTATCATCTCCTGAAGCAACTCCATCTTTTTATTTCCTGCATCTATTTTTTTTTTCCCATTATTTCATAGACTTCGATTCTAATTTCTGAGTGTGTGACTCCCGTATGCTAGATTAAACACTGTTTCAAGGTAATGGAAGTCAAGAGAAAGAAAGAGGAAGGCGAATTCTAAAGCACAAGAAAAGGGAGGTGGATTGTCTGACCCTGTGTGTGAAATATGAACCTGACCAAAGCCTGATACATATTCCAGAAATGACATTTGATAGTAATACACTGAGAGTGCAGCACGTCTGACCAGCTGTTCAGATAACAGGTTCCTGTATCCTGCTCTACAGTGGATTATCCATTCACTTTTCTCATGTTTAAACTGAGGGTGTTGGTGAAAGTAGCTGTTCTGTTCGTTCTGCAATGCTGACAGTAGACATTTAGAGGCTGTAGATCAGTGCTGTCGCATCGCGCTGGTCCGCGGGTCATTTTCGTGTTTGGAGGCCGTAATGATACTTTTTTGGTCGCCCAGGTTGTAATTATAGTAAGCTGAGACGCTGAACTTGGCGTGGTGTGATGCTTAGCAGATAAGGTAGAGCGGTCTGGGCAGGAGGGAACTGGATAAGTTGATTAAGTGCCTGAGGAGCTATGATGTCCTTCCACCGTTTGTGGATGATGTGATAACAAGTGACCTGTGGATTTGATGTGGTGTGATCCGTTTTTGTCTGCCGACGGTAGGGAATTCTTTAAAAAAAAAAAAAAAAGGGACTGCTTTCATTATGGAAAAAATAATAATCGTGATTAATTAGGTCAGTTTTGAGATCACAGTAACTCATTGGATTTGGAAATATTCCTGCATTTATTAATTGTTAGTTTAACAGATAAGAAAAGTCAATGCAACAAGAGAAATTTAATGCAATATGTCACTCTTTTATTGTTACAATGTGATCAGAGTGTGGTGTTTTGTCTATAATGTAAAGTGCTCCAATGTGTTTGTCTATACTGTGAAATACTCCATCGTGTTTTTGCTACTTTACATTTCCAGATTTAAGACTCATGAGCTTTATTTGTCACAAACGTAGTTATCCAGGACAGCTTATAGTGAAGTGGGGGCCCGCTCCTAGATTGTGCAAGATAGTAGTATAAAGAGTAAAAAAAATAAAGTAAGTAGTAATAAATAAGAATTTAGTATAGTGCAAATACTGTTCAATGAAAGCATACAGTGACTGAGTGGTGCAGCATAGTACTATGGATAGGTGAATAAATTTAGATTTGGTACATAACAAATGCAGTGTACGGCCTTTAGGTGGTCATTGTCTTGAATACAAGTATTGCACTCATTTGTTTTGGGAAGTATTCCCCTATTCCCTGCTGGAACATGGACAGAAGGTCAACTGGAAACTGGAACATCCGGAGAAAGGCCGTAGGCAAATTATTGATGGAAAATTGACCTAGCTATGCTCTGCCCACAAATATTTTCTTTCATTAATGACTATTGTGAGCTTGGGCAAGTTTTACGAAAAGCAGTCGAATCTATTAATTCAACCTAATAAGATGTTTTTTCAGAAAACATTTAGTGTGTCATCAATTTTAAATGATGCTTTGCTTTGTATGCATGTGAATCCTTGCACCGTTTAGGCTTAATTGTGTGTGGTTGTTTTTTCCTGTGTAATCAAGCGTTAACAGTGTGAAAATTTCCAACTGGGCTGGTTTTGATTTGCTGTGACAGAATTTTACACTACAGACTTTACACCATATTCTCTAAACAAAGTTTGGTACAATTTCTCATTTGATTTTTTTCCCCTAACATTTTATAAAATTTGCCCAACTTAGCAACACGTTTGTGGGTGGAGCATGGATGGATCACTTAAACTTCTCTTGCACCGTGTTGCACCATCCGTAGATTTAAAAGGTCACATTAAGGTGTTAGTCACTTTCTGTCAATGTACCCTTCTTTCCACCTCATTTGTCTCCACATCTTTATGGTGGTATGTGTGAATTTTATGACCCAGTTGCAGTGTGTTCTTCGGGTTAGCAGTTGGGTGTGTGTGTTCTGTCCTGTCTTGTGATGTGCTTCGCTTTGAGAGGTGCTTTCCATTTCTGATGCAATAAGTATGCAAGGAGAGCCATAGGCTCCTCTATATAAGGGGCCCTGCCAGTTGTTTCTCTTAATTCTCAGAGGTTTCCTGCAGGTAAGAACCTGTAGTTTCGAGCTCTTAATTTATGCTTGTATTGATTTAATAGTTTTGGATAATGTTGCATGAAGATAAAATGGCTGAGATTGTTGGACTCTTTAAATGGTGCCGAATGGTAGCCAGGCGGGGGTAGCAGTGTAACAAGTGTGTGTCTGAATTTCTGTATGTGCTTTATGTGTTCTCAAGTAGTGGTAGTTGTTGATTATCCTGACTGTTGTGTTAATTACTATCTCGTGCGTAGTAATTACCCACGTAAGCTTCGGAAAGGCATTGAACTGAAACACATTGCAATGCCACAACCTAAGAAGTCGCTTATTATCTGCACAGTATTGGTGATGTTCTGATAAAACCACAGCGACACTATCAGCTAAACATTGTTTATGCTCTAGTAATAATGATGTATGTTTTGCCTTGTTGTAATTTGCTAGTGCCAAGGACGACGGCATTGATATCGACGCCCTAGCAGCGGAAATCGAGGGAGCAGGAGCTGCCAAGGAACAGAGCAAAGGAAAGAGCAAGAAGAAGAAAGGAGGGAAGAAAGAAGACTTTGAGTAAGACTGTTTTGCCACCTTTTTTTTCCTCACTCAAGCATGGTATTTTAGTAAAAAGAGCTGTCCACTATCCTACGTGGAGCTAAGAGTTTCTTGAGTGGGCTGTTTGTTAATGTGTGTATCTGGTTTTGCAGCGAGGATGACATCCTGAAAGAACTGGAGGAATTATCACTTGAAACTCAAGGTGGAAAACAAAAAGAACCAGCTAAGGTGAGTCTAAGTGACGCGGTGCAACTGTTACATGCTGCTAAATAGACGATCAAAGTAATGAGTGAAAGGTTTGCGTTGCACTTCTACTTTGCAACCTTTTGAGATTTGCATGGAGATATTGATACTTGAATCCACTCAAGTGGGTATATCATAAAATACAGTATACTAATAGGGCTGTCATGATGAACTGATCAAAAAAAAAGTTTCCCTTCAAATAAATTGGCTGTGATTAGCTCACAAACATTTCTGCAGTAAGAAACCGAGCCTGATGTATTGGCCCATTTATAATTTTTTTTTTAATCTGAAATTTGCCTTTGATGCTTTATAGTTTTAAAAACTGGTTACTCGATTAATCGTTAAAGTAATCTGTAGATTACACTCTTACTAATGTAATCGCTCTTGACTGCTCTGTTAATGCGTCTTAGCCTGGATCTTTTCGTCCATCCTGATCCGCATTTAGATCCTGTTGGTCCAAACTTCTGTTCGGTCATTTGTGTTTGATATTTAGAACGTGTGGATGAGGCCAAAAATGTACTTCACTCAGATATGTGAATGTTTCAGGGTATTTGAACACAGTTTGGTGTGTTATTGGTTCGAAAATGCATTACAACACAATTTCCATGTGGTAGTACTTTATTTGAAGCTCTCTCAGTTCCCAGACATATTCATAGTCATGGATGAAAGTTTAAACACCCTCAGTCAATTGATTTTTTTTGTTTTGTTGGTTTTTACAGTTTCTACAGGGAAGAATTTGTATTTAATTTTAAAATGTCCTATAATGTTTCCCCCAGTATGTTAGTCAAAAACAGTAATTGTGAAATAAAATCAACAGAAACATGTGAAATGCACACAACTATGTGAAACATTTATTCTTGTGTTGCATTGTGTATGTTTCTGGCCGAAGACGGAGCAAACTTTGCTGAACTGAGGCCCTCCAGGGCCTTCGCTGGGCATCTCTTCCTCAGTTAATCAGTGACTGTTATAGCCACGTTAGTAAAAATCACGTGGTCAGTCGGACCTCGGCCACGGGCTTGTTTAGAATGACGTATCTCCCATCTGTGTTTTCCAGAAATCAGACTCCATAGAAGAACCTGAACCTGAGCCAGCGCTGAGTAAGGCTGAGAAGAAGAAGGCCAAAAAGGGCAAGCGTGTCACTCAGGAGGATGAGGAGGCTGAGGAAGATCAGAGTAAGGACGACACTGAGAGTGAGACCCAGGCGAAGGGCAAGAAGACGCTGGCAGCTCCCAATGATGCTCCTCCTGATTCAGATTCTGACGATGAGGGATCACAAACAAGGCAGAAAGCCAAGGGTGGAAAGAAAGGTGGAAAGAAGGGAGCGTCTGACTCGGAGGCTGACGATGAAGATAAAGGTGCGAAGAAGGACGGAGCCGGCGGGGGCGGAGACAGCGAGCAGTCGGATGATGACGCTCAAGCCGCCCGGAAGCAGAAGAAGAAAGGCAAAGCAAAGGCAAAGGCCGACAGCGACAACGAGGACGCAGGAGACGACGATGGCTCCTTCAAGATGAAGACGGCAGCGCAGAAGAAAGCCGAGAAGAAGGAGAGGGACCGAAAGAAGAAGGAGGAGGAGCGGGCTAAGATGAAGGCCAAGAAAGAGAAAGAAGAGGAGATCGCCAAGAAGGAGGGAGCCAAGGGCGGGGCCAAGGCCACCACAACTCCGGCCACCGACAGCAAAATAACAGAGGCTGCTGTTCCAGAAGAGGCAGAGGGAGCTGAGGGAGAAGGTGGGGTTTCCAATCAATTAGGTTTTCTTGTTTCAGTGCTATAGAAGAGAAAATGGCGAAATATGCAGTGCAGGAGGACTCTAGCACTAATATTTGGCAACTACTGGCTTACTGAGTGTACCTTGCTTTTGCTTTAAGCAAGATCCTTGTGAGAAAGGTAATGTTGAGTAATAGAATTCAGTTTCCTATACATATATACATACATATAC
>JBBIGA010000083.1:21788720-21804777 GCA_037576975.1 Alestes dentex | reverse complement strand
ATAAAAACTACATTGTGTGAGGTACTTACAACTTTAAAATGTTCTTCAGACTTGCACATTTTATTTACAAAATGGTTCTTTCGTGAAATAAAATCGCTCTTCTATGACTGCTCAAAGCACCTTCTCTTTTAGAGTGTATATAGCTTATTGTGTTGTAAACTTTAAAATGACAACTTGCGTAAGAATTCAAACCAGATTAATAATGTAATATCTTTGTCCTTTCTGTGTCACTGCATATTCACTGATTGTCTGTGTATCTTAGGTGTGTATGATTCGGTGTGCTACCAGTTGGTCCATAGAAAGATAGGTGCCTAAATGTGTATTTTTTTTTTTTTTGTTTGAAATAGTTCCCTTTATATAGCTCCAGTTGCCTGTCACCATTTTGTCTTAATGTAGCTAAAAGTCTCTACACACTCAATCAAAAGTAGATAATACACAATCTATTTCTTCCTTCTTCTTTTTTTTTTTTTTTTTTTTAAAGATCCAAACTGCCCATGCCTTATTCAAATACCCAGTCAAGTAATTGAAAAAAAAACTGTAGTTTTATACACCTTTGAATGACCTCAGTTGAATGTGTGCACCCTGACAAGCACCCATTTATCACACTGGTACTTGCTACTGTGTCTAATATTTGTTGCATATTTGTGGTCTTTTCCAGTTTGTCGACATTGGCATCGTGACCAGTATCGAGGTGAACCACAAACCTGTGGACGTGGCTAAGAAGGGCCAGGAGATCTGTGTCAAGATTGAGCCTATTCCCGGAGAGTCGCCCAAGATGTATGGCCGACATTTCGAGGCGGTTGATATCATAGTTAGCAAGGTGAGACCATGTTCAGAAGTAGTATGAGCTTTTAAAATCTTTAACGAAACTAAATGCTACTGAGGAAGTGATCGAGCTGACAAGGTAAAGCTGTAATAGTCTGATTGTACTTTTTATTTGTAAATGATTAAACAGTTTGGTAGATTTATTATTCAAAGTAGACGTGGAAGTGAGACATTTATATGGACAAAAGTATTGGGACGCTTGACCATTACACCAACAGGGAGAAGTTGATATGATACATTCATGTGGACACAGTTCTGAATGTACTAGGTATCACCTAGAGTAATGAATTGTTTAGATGAAGTTGCCCTTCAATAGTCTTCCCTGTTATTTCCACAGATTACTCGCCAGTCCATCGACGCGTTAAAGAACTGGTTCCGAGACGAGATGCAGAAGTCAGACTGGCAGCTCATCATGGAGCTGAAGAAGACTTTTGAAATCATTTGAGAACAGTGACTTGTAAACTGACCTACAAGCTGAGATGACCACACACACACACACACACACACACACACACACACACACACACACACACACTATGCGTACTCCTGAGTTCATCTGTGGTCGAGGAGTCATAAGTGTTGCTACTAGTTTCTTACAAATGATACGAACGTTTCTTTTTTTTTTTTTTAAACCAACACGCAGGGGGATAAGTGTGGGTGTGTGCAAGGTCACACGCCCGCGCCCCCCCTTTCCCCTCCATCCTCCCTGAAAGGGGTGGAGAGAGCAAGAAAAAATTGGGGGAGAAAAAAAAGAGAGAAAAAGATGAAAGTGTTTTTCTGTGAGAAACTGAACTATTACCACTGTTTTAACAGTGACCTGTTAGACAAAAAAAAAGGTTATAGAAACATTTACACACTGTTCCAAACGTGCCTGTTCTTTCTGATCAATCAGTCAGTTTCCCTCCTTTCACAGCTGTTTCTTCAGACGGACACCCCTGCTCACCCCCACCTGGGACTGATTAGGGGTAATTCATCCACAGAAGCTAATGTGGCTAATAATAAAGAAACTATAATTATCATGAATCAAAATATGACTATAGTTATTAGCGACATTACTGTGTTTGGCTGGAGTATTCCCTTCAATGATTATTGCAAGGCCCCGATTTAGCCTGTTCTTTGTGTGAAACACAATTTACACACAGACTGGGTTAAACGTGCCCAGGACATTAACCACAAGATGCAGTGGAGAGAGAAAAAAAATGACCGCAAGCGTGGTATTCACTTGCTGGACTCGAACCAGGATTTTAAACGTCTGGGAAAGAAAAAAAGCCTTGTCAGTGTTTCTTTTTTTTCCCCTCTTAATAGTTTCTTTCCCTTTGACCCTGGAATGCAGGTCTTTTATGCTCCTTTTTGAGGTACAACTATATAAGTCAGTATCATGGCCCAAGCCCTCTGCCACTTCTATCTTGAATCTGCCTTGTGCCTGTTGTCGTCTTTACCGAGTGAATAGTGCAAGCTAGGTAAAAGGCATCCCTTGACTTGATTTTGACTTGTAAAAGGAAAAATAAATGGAGATTTCAAATAAAGAGATGGCATATTTATAGACCGTTGTATTGGCAAAGTCACTCCGAATGGTACTAAATGGAACATGGGTTATCAGTTCTGTTAACAGCTGCTTTAGTAAAAACTTGAATGGCCAAAATGATATGTCTCTTGCACAGCCCTGTCACGATCAAGACCTTTATTGGTGGCAGACTAGACTAACACAAATGTATTATGTATAATGTGATACATCCCTGTAATGACCTTAGTCACAGTCTGGAAATAGAATTTTAAACAAAGAGATTATTAAGTATTGTTTCCAACCTAAGGTCAGTTCTCTGAATTTTATAATGTAATCCAAAGCAGCACTGCTCAGATGACATGACCATGATTCATTTCAACCTAACTGGAGGATGTTATTTGTCCTGGATGAGGGTGTGTGTTTCTGAGCAAACAAGATACAAGGGCTCTTCCTGTTATGTACACTACATGGACAAAAGTATTGGGACACCAGGCAATTACACCAACTTTGACATTGTATTCAAATACATAGACTTTAATATGGAGTTGGTCCACCCTTTTGCAGACATAACCGCGTCCACTCTTCTTGAAAGGCTTTCCACATGATTTTGGAGTTTCTGTGGGAATTTGTGCCCATTCATTCTGTAGAGCATTTTCTAAGGCCAGGCACTGATGTTGGACGAGAAGGTCTTGCTCGCAATCTCTGTTCCAGTTCATCACGAAGGTGTTGGATGGGGTTGAGGTCAGGGCTCTGTGTGGGTCAGTCAAGTTCTTCTACACCCAACTCATACAGCCATGTCTTTATAAGGTTCTTCCCCAAACTGTGTCCACAAAGTTGGAAGCATGGCGCTGTCCATAATGTCTTGGTCTGCCGAGGCATTAAGATTAAGCCCTTTACTGGAAATAAGGGCCCCAGCCCAAACCATGGAAAATGGGTGTCCCAATACTTCTGTCCATATAGTGTTTGTACAATTGCCTCTTATTCTGTCCCAGAGTGCTGCTATCTTAAAGATAGCCTTTCACTCTAGTACGGTTTCCGATTACTTCAGGATTCACATCCACATTTTGTACCAGTTACATTTTTAAAGACTCCTGAGGTCAAGTAGTCAGCATTCTGATGGTCACACTTCATAGTCAACACGTTTGTCATTTTTCTGCTCAGTCACACTTGACTGGGCCCCTCAGGCAATTAGCAGGTTTAGAGAACTCTCTTACTGAACCATGCTGACCTGAAATTGTCCAGGTTATGCTGCCAGAGATAACAAATAAATGTAATTGATATTCTGACTATGCAACATCCGGTAGGGGGCGCCCTGAGCCACTGAAATGCATAATACTGAAACGTCTTAACACTGTAATGCTAATCTAATACTGTACTGCTGTGTATTGTCAGGATGGCTTGTGTGTGCTAAGCAGGCCTGTATCCTTTAGTCAAATGTACCGACACTTTCCAGAGTTTTGTTTTACAGACAAGAGGACTCCTTTTGTGTAATATGTTACATTTCTTGACCTAATCAAAGCACTTTCTCCGAAATAAGTTTTTCTTCGGTTGTAATATAGTTATCTGCAGGGATCAAGGAAAGGTATTGTCCAAAACCATTTTCAGATCCAAAATACTGTAACTTTTACAGAGTTTTGGTTCACATAGAAGAACAAGTACCTTCCGATAAGTGATTTAAATATCACCACAAAAACTACTGAGTTCCTTATAGAACTGCAGTAAAGCCTCGGAAGTCCATCCAGCACCACTGTAAGAGCTGAGGTTTGGTGCTATTCGCTTTTGAGATGCTTTTGGGTTTAAATGTTAACGAAAACGAGAGGTGTGGGCTACAGAAAACCACAAACAGTATCTTACATAGTTCAGTTCGTATATAGTATGTTTGTGTACACTATGTACAGTATATGCATATTTGTACTGTATATATAAAACCCCCCCTATAACAGTCTTGTGGTACTGAGTAATCTATGATACATTCTACTTTGTGATTTTATTAGGAACGTCTTCGAGGAATGGTGTGCTCTTTTTAATGAAGGTTTTTAGGAAACAGAACCAGGGACCAACAGTGATGGCTACATATTTACATAATATAAATAGTTCATACGGTTTGTTGGAGGATGGTGGGATGGTGGGGCTTAGGGAGGAGATGTTAGAGGAGGGGGGTCAGCTGACATCCTGCCAAAGAGGGGGAAAACAGAGCGAAACCAGAGCTGCTACACAAATGTAGGCAAATCGTCCGCTGCAGGCAGAGGCAGAGAGAGGAGGGATCAGATCTGTGCGTCCCGGACGAGCAGGAGAAGGAAGATCTCCATGGTTCTGGCTCGGTGGAGGTGAAGACTAAGCCTGGAAGGTAGTCATGAACTCGGCCGAGCAGACAGTAACATGGCTCATCACGCTGGGAGTGCTGGAGTCTCCCAAGAAGACCATCTCAGATCCGGAGGGCTTCCTTCAGTCCAGCCTGAGGGACGGAGTGGTGCTCTGCAGGCTCCTGGAGAGACTACAGCCCGGATTAAACCTCACGGTGAGACACACGCACACACACACACACTCTCCCTCGATGCTCTAGCACATACTACATGGACAAAAGTATTGGGACACACCTGTTTTCCATGGCTCCTTCCTTCCAGTGTAGGGCTTAGTTTTAATGCTTCTGCATGCCAAGAACATTTTGGACAACGCCATGCTTCCAACTTTGTGGACACAGTTTGGGGAAGACCCTTTTCTATTCCAGCATGACTGTGTCCCAGTGCACAAAGCAAGCTCCATAAAGACATGGCTGGATGAGTTCGGTGTGGTAGAACCTGACTGGCCCACAAAGAACCCTGACCTCAAACCCATCCAACACCTTTAGGATGAACTGGGACAGAGATTGCGAGGCGGGCCTTCTCGTCCAATATCTGAGCCTGGCTTCATAAATGCGCTACAGAATGAATGGACACAAATTTCATCACAGAAACACTCCAAAATCTTTTGGAAAGCCTTACAAGAGGAGTGGAAAATGTTACAGCTGCTAAGGTGGGGCCAGCTCCATATTAAAGTATTTGAATGCAGTGTCATTAAAGTCACAATTTGTGTAATGGTGAGGCGTCTCAATACTTTTGTCCACGTAGTGTTCTTGGGTCAAACGTATAAATTAAAAATTACAGTAGGCATGTTAAGGGTGTTATTCATGTGTTCACGTTTGAATACAGTCTATTCAAAGCTCTGTTTTTAACACACACACACACACACACAGCTGCTGGTGTTGCTGCTGCCTGTTTTTGGGTCACACTCCTGCTCTGGCGCTCACAGATTTCGTTTGTATTCCTGGCTTTGTGGGGACTTTCTATTCTAGTCCTAAACTAAATCCTAAGCACAGCCTTAATCTCCAAAACCAAATGGAGATCTAAATATCTGAAAAAATTATTAAAGCTCTTACTCCACAACATATTTGGGAGCCTCCTTCACCTGCACTCTCAACCAAGACCCGTTAGGCTATCTAGTAACCTGCTTCTTGGAGTTCCAAAAACTCATTTAAAGACTGTTTATTTCGAGTGTGGCTAACGTATTCCTGGTGTAAAATTATTTTTATCATCTTGTTTACTTTTGACATTTTTACTTTGTACAGCACTTTGCGTCAGCTTCTGATATTTTTAAATTGTCCTTTTACATAAATTGATGAATTTGTATTTGAAAGAAGGTGTGTCCTTTAACAGAATCAGAAAGTGCCCACTAAAGGATAAATACAAACACACACACACACACACACACACACACACACCAGCCTCATTGTCCTGTCAGGCAAAACGCACACAGAGAGTTGAGTTACAACGACAGGGATCAAACGCACCGTCTTTTCACTTTAAATTGAACACAACAAGTGTGTAAATGACAGATAAAACATGAGGTAGTTAGTTGGGCTGAATGTTGAATGTTTGTCCATGCAAATGACAGCAGGGATCAAAATGACCGTCTTTTCATTTTAAATTGAACACAGAAAGTGTACAAAAAAGACAACTAAACCAACAAAAAAAACCCCAAAAATATAGAAAACATGCCATCTCTTCAACATGAGGTAGTCAGTTGGGCTGAATATTGAATGTGTGGCTTTGGAAATGTGAAAAGCAAAACTAACTCAGTTCAGAAGTGACATTAGTGGCACAGCAGCTCTGAGATGCTGTGTGTGGAAGAGGCTCTGCTTGATGAGACTCTGAACAGGGGGCCATTGACACAAGCACTAGGAGAGAAATCCCCTTAGATTTAAAGGCACAGTGTACATTTTTTATGAGGGATGAATTATTCACTTCTGTTAAAAATAACACGTAGACAAGCTTGGTTTTCTGGCACAGTTGAGCATATTTTAAACACGTCAAATGTTTCTGACTCAATGAAAAGGCACGTTTTATACCTTATTTGATTAATGGATTATAAACTGGACCTCTGTGTGGGCTTATAATCATCCTGACCCTCAGAGGTGAAAGTAGGTAGCGAAAAGATAAGATAAACCATTATTAGTCCCACAAGTGGGAAATTTGCAAAACGGTTTGTGTACCTATTTCTGTGTACCTTTTTCAAGTGGGACATTTGGAAAAGGTACACATCTGTGTGGCCAGCAGTGACAAGGCTTCGATGGACTGGAGTCCCAGCAGCACTAGAATCTAGTGTCATAGGAAACGTTTCCTCCGCAGTTTCAGCCCGCTGTTTGACTATAACACAGCTGTCTCTGTGGGCGGTTTCAACAAGAATGGTCAGTGTGTGCTCATCTGCAGAGATTGTTTTAATTGGTGGTAATTTTCTGAAGGAAGGGACCATAATAAAAGTCTCCCAGATCCCACAGGGTAGCTTTAATACAAGCTGAAGTGAAAAGCATAAGCAAATAAAACAATCTTTGGAAGGCTTCCTCAGATGCAGTACCACTGTACTCCAAAATGGCTAGAGCTTTATGTGCCATCTTGTTCACAGATCACACCCATGCGCACAAACGTTTTGCTCTTCAGGTTATGCCAGTCTGAATCTGTCGAGTGGAATGAGTGAAAGGGAAAGTTTACAAGACTGAAGATGTTTTTCCTAAGGCTGCAGATAAGTGGAAATACTGTCTCTTAACGCCAGCGCAATAGAGAAGGTAGATTTTTATCTCTCCCCATATTTAGTGGTTTAGTTTAAGACACAGACATGCTGAGCAAGAGGGAAATGCTTTTCTTACTTAAGCAGAATACATTTATAAAGTGTGTGTGTGTGCTCTGCTCTGTAGTACGTGTAGGGCTGCACGATTTATCGTCTGTTTATCGCTATCGCGATATCCGTCTCTGCAGTATGCAAATGAACCTCTAACCAATCACAGTGTTTCTGACAGGATGACCAGCTCCAGGTAGACGTTGCTGGGTGTTCATGTAATCCGACAAAAGTTAAATTATTTTGGCCATGTATCCATTAAAGACTCTGACTGGCTGAGGTGTTTCCTACATTTTCCTTTTATTTAATTTATATCCCCTGTGTTTGATGGGTTTGTATACCAGAAAGATTTCATAGTTCATCATAATTCGTTCTCACGTGACCATTTTCCAACCATAGAATTAAACAGGCTGTTTTTGTAACTGGACCGTTAAAACGGATATATGTAACTGATCACTTTTCCAAATGGTTGCCCTGTACTGCAGCTCAGTCAAAAGTCAACAAGGGGCTGAAGAACTTCAGCATGAACTAAAGTGCTGTAGGCTGATTAAAGACACATATGAAAATATGTGGTGTTTGTGACATCACAAAAACTGATTTGAAAACAGGCTGTTCTTGCAGCTGAGTTTGTGTGGACAGGGCAGCTAATATTTACACACTCTCAGCCTTTTTTAATTCCAGAAAAAGGATGATATGGGCCTATTAATATATTGAAGGGCATTGCAATTGCAATAGGTAGCAGAATAGTTATAGTATAGCAATACTGTCCATATCGTGCAGCCCTAGTCATATATATATATAGTATAGAAGTCTTAGAATTTTACTATAATATGATGGCAGTCAGTCAATATTTCAAGGCCTTTGACAAATTTGCCTGGAGCTACAAATGAATGAAAAATAAAGCCGGGTGTCTTCCGGAGCTGGACTTTATCTGCTGGACTAGATAACCCGGGGTTTCAGAATTTCCTGATCCAGTTTAGTTGCATACCAAACCATGCATGCCTGATGTCTTTGCATTGTAAGCTTTTTAGCTTCACTTTTGCAGATGGACCAGTACAGAAACTGATACACATCACTTCTAGTTTCACCAAGGAAGGTGTTTTTGTGTTTCTCCTGTACTATATTTCTTGTGGTAGACACCCCACTCAGCTTATGAGGTGAAAGATTGACCCCTACATTAACAGAGTTAGGCCAATACAAACATGTCTCCAGTGCGGTCTCTGGACACTTAGTGCCGGAAAAGGTTTCGGAAGCTCATGGAGGGGTTTTTCACAAAGCAGGATTTCTCAGGGAGCTTAGCTTAAGCCCAGACTTAGGAGATTGCTCAGGAATGTCCCTGCTTTTGGGGATTAAGTTATCTGGCTAACTGAGAAAACCCACTTGGTGAAGTGTGAAGCGCCCCCTACCCAACCCTCGTCTAAAACCTTATACTAGAATATCATTTCAGACTGTATTTGGGGATAATGAGGAGCGGGGAGAGATATTTAAATCTGTGGGCTGTAACAAGTGCCATGTGAACAAACGTACACTATATGGACAAAAGTTTTGGGATGCACGGCCATTCCACCAAAGGGACTTTAATGACATTGCATCCAAATACATAGACTTTAATATGGAGTTGGTCCCCCTTTGCAGCTATCACAGCTTCCACTTTCCTTGTACGGCTTTCCACAAGACTTTGGAGTGTTTATGTGGGAAGTTGTGCCAATTTTCATTCTGTAGAGCATTTATGAGGTCGGACACTGATGTTGGACGAGAAGACCTGTTGTTGCAGCTTATCCCAAAGGTGCTGAATGGGGTTGAGGTTCTGTGCAGGCCACTCAAGTTCTTCCACATCAAACTCATCCAACCATGTCTTTATGGACATTGCTCTTCCAGCACAGTCATGCTGGAATACAAAAAAAGACTTCTCTAAACTGTGTCCACAAAGTTGGAAGCTGTCCAAAATGTACTGATATGCTGAAGCATTAAGATTATCCTTCACTGGAAGTAAGGGCCCTGAAGGGACCTGAAAAAACAGGTGTGTCCCAATACTTTTGTCCATGTTGTGTTTAGCCTAGCAGCGCCCTGTCGTCATTTCCGCTTTTCCTACGCCTCCCTGGAGGATGGCAGGACTGCTCAGCTCCGGGGGGAGACGGTGAAGATGTTAGCTTCCCTGGCTCGTCCAGCTTGCCTCTTTCTGTGTGCAAGTGAGCGTTTTTAAAGAGTAGGTTTTGTACTCTCCACGCAGGTCTTCCAGGAGCCCAGGAGCGACGGAGAGTGCTCGAGTAATATCAGAGAGTTCCTGAAGGGCTGCACTTCATTCCGAGTGGAGGTGAGTAGTAGTAGTAGCAGCAGTAGTAGTAATTGTTGTTATTTCTGTTGTTGTTATTGTTATTGTTGTTGTGGCTGTGGAGCTCTTTGTGTAAAGTGGAGCCTCGTGTGCGTTTATTTGTGTGTTTATTATTATTGTCATTGTTGTTATTTTCATGTGTTAAGCTTTGCCTGTGTTGTCAGCCAGCCCCCCCCCCTGCCTGGCTGCTAGCCTGGTTATTTTTGGGCTTGCAGCAGCCCGGAGAAATGGGGTCGCCAGACTGCACCTCGGTGGGAGTTGGAAGTGAAGAGTGAGAGTGGTTTTAATCCTCAAAACACAGAAACCGATCACGACTTGTGTGATCTGCCCATGAGCTTTCTCAGCTCGCTGAGAAACTTTTAATACACTATATGGACAAAAGTATTTGGACACACTCTCTTAAGTGATGAATTCAGGTGGGCCCTTACTTCCAGTGAAGGACAATCTTAATGCTTCAGCATACCAAGACATTTTGGGCAACGCCATACTTCCAACGGTTTGGGGAAGAACCAATTCAGCGTGGAAGAACTTGACTGACCTGCACAGAGCCCTGACCTCAACCCCATCCAACACCTTTGGGATGAACTGGAATGGAGATTGCGAGCCAGACCTTCATGTCCAACATCAGTGCCTGACCTTATAAATGCTTTACAGTATAAATGGGCACAAATTCCCACAGAAACACAGAACCGAAATCTTGTGGAAAGCCTTTCAAAAGGAGTGGAAGCTGTTATAGCTGCAATGGGGAGACCAACTCCATATTAGTGTCTATGTATCTGAATGCGGTGTCATTAAATTCCCAATACTTTTGTCCATATATTCAGGTGTCCACGTATTCAGGTGGTGAGTTGTTTGGCATTGGAGTGCTTTAAGAGGGGGATTCCAATGACTTTTCAGCGTTTCTGCTGAAATCAGATCTCTGATGTGCAAAAAAGTCATCCAGAATGTCGTGGAGAAATGAAGAAGAGTAAGCAGTTCAGATTGTGTTTACTGTGGAGGTGATAGGCATCAGGGGTTGCATTGTCTAGTACAGGTCCCCACTGGAGTGTGTCATATGTGATGTTAATGAGAATGGTGTAAAGTACTGGTAAATCTGGAGAAATAATGTTTTCTTTGTCTAGCATTTGCCTCATAAAGAATAGAGATTGAAAAATACATTTTAGACCAATAGCTTATCTCAGAACTTAAAACAGTATCTCAGGCATTAGGCTAGGTACTGTACTAGTAATCATTTCATACTGTCATTTTGTGATCTAGCTTTTGGAGACCGTAATACTAAACACTTTGAAGATGGAAACTTCTCTCAAGTTACTGCTCTGAATGAGCGTTTTTACATCTTAGTGGCCCAGTTATACAAAAAGTTTGAAAATATAACAGAAGTTTCCCCTCTGTCATATGGGGAAAAAAAGGCATGAGTGTTCTGTAAATGTTCTGTATATGTAGCTGTGCAGTCTGCTTTCATTTCATCAGTCAAGTTCAAATAGCGTGTTTTCATGATTTGGAGAAGGAGGAGGCTTGCCCCGTCTGACTCAGCCTTTCTGTGCTGCCAAGAATGTTATTTAGGTTCCTAGGGTGGGTCATCCCATGACTTGAAGGTGTCTCAACAACATCAAATGATGAGCCACACCTGCAGCTTAAAAAAAAAAACAAAAACGTGGGCTCAGCCTACTTCAGATGTCCTGTCATGTTTTACCTTCTTTTACTAGTCAGTTAAAGCAGCAGTATGTTGTTTAATGGAGGGACTATCTAACTGCCATTGCCTGCATGTCCAGTTCTGTAGTCCTGCTGGCTTTGTCCGCAGCTCTGGCCCACAGTCAGCCTCAGACAAGCCCTCTATTGTAGAGAATAGAGCAGCAGGGCTGAATAGGCCTATCTTGCAGCTCATTAATGGCTTTGGGGTAGGCACACTCCAACCCAATGAGAGGCTCTCCAGTGAAGAAGGAGGGGAAAACCCCATGTAAAAGGGGAAAACAGGGTCCTCTTTTTGCAGGGGGAAGAAAATAGGGGTTATTTGGTTAGACAGCAGTCAGTGCTACTAGAGATTATACTGGTATACCTTATACTGGTTATCTGTACCAGCCCCATATCAAGATAAAATGCTGGATAGGATATCATAAGCGAAAAAACAACTTCAATCCCATAACGAATCAGCTGTCAGCATATGTATTTCTTCTGGAAGTGAGTATTTTTGAACTTTGTTCTTTTCAGGGAGTGGCTTCCATTAGATGCAGCTCATTTTAAAGCTCAGTAGTTTTTAGAAAAAATAAGAAAGGGCAATACAATATAATATCGTTGTCTGTGAGAATAGACAAAGTGTTGTTGTGTTTGGGATGTTGTGTTACTGGAGCTAGACGCACACAGTGTCAACATTAGCAGATAACTGATCTTTAATGGTTGTATATTTAGATCTTTACGGTTCTGTTTTGTTTGTGTAGATTGTTATATAAGCCATCGTGGCCCCAGTCAGAGAAATAATGCTTTGTTCACAGTGGAGGTGGCGAAAACAAAACTGTCTTGATTCCCGGCGGCAGATCTAAACTGCCTCCTGTAATGTATACTGCGTTGACATTTGTTAATATATACAAATATTATTTATGCTCCTTTTATTCAAATATGACTTTCCAAATCATCTTAGTAGCCTATTTATTTTCTTCACTGAATGTTTGAACAGGGCATTTTAAAAGTATGTATAATAATAGTAATAGTTACTGTTGGTTTTTTTTTTTTTTTTAAATTAAAAGTTCATTTAACAGGTAGGTCAAACTTAATCAAGCAGTCAACAGACAAACAAACAAACAAACAATAGCAGCGTCTCAGTTACAGAAATGGGAAATTCAAAGTGGAAGACAGGATCAAGAGGTGGCAGAAGAGACGTAGCACTGACTGAAAATATACGTTTTTAACTGAGTTTCAAAAGAAGAGATAGAGGATGTGTTACAGAGACCCTGAGAGGGAATTCCACAGTTTGTGGGGCCACAGCACGAAATGATCTGCCTCCCGTTAAAGATAATCAAAATTTGGGAACCCTGAGCAGGCCGGTTCCAGAGCAGCGTAGTGAGCGCGCGGGAGTGTATGGGTGGAGTAATGCCGTGGAATAGGGAGGGGCAGAACCATGCAGAGCCTTAAAAGTAATGAGAAACAGCTTGTACTGAATACAGTATGAAATGGGTAGCCAGTGAAGTTTATGGAGAATGGGGGAGATGTTTAAGTGTTTTAGTATAAGTGAGCTGCACAGTTTTGTACATACTGAAGCTTGCCTGTGGTTTTTATTGGGAGATCAAAATACAAAGCATTGCTGTAGACAAGATGGGAGGTAATGAAAGCATGGATAAGTGTTTTTGCATTTGTCAGGCGTTATTTTTGGTTGCTTATCTTATGTCGAAACACAAGCAACTGACATATTATTTCTTGCTTTTAGCAGAAATAATGTTGGAAAAAAAAAAACAATCAGAAGTTAAAGATTTGCATTTCTGGCTTCCTCTGTAGATCAGGTAGCACTGTGTTAAGCCCCATTTGCCTAAAAGACAAAAAATAACTAATTCACTCTAGCTTATCCTGACTCTGCACCACAATTTTTTTGTGTGATTTATGACTATATAAAATAGTTTCTTGTTGGAATATATCTTCAGACTGTTTGTTAAAAAAAAAATATGGTTGAAATGGCCATCCCTTCACCGTTATATTGTCTCTTACGGCAGATGATTGTGTAATTTTGGGGTTATTTCGCTCTAGTTGTCAATTTGTGAGCTGGTTTTTGTATCTGTTTACAATGGTAGGGGCAGAAGTGTACAGGAAGTTGTGCTTTATGGTGGGAAGCACCTTGGTCCTGTTTCAAACTCCGCCATAAAGGAACAAGGAAAGAAAAGAGAATGTGTAAACAGTGGCTCAAGAGATGCACTGATAAGTGGCTCTGAGCTGCTCTCTATACATACCGCGAAGCCAAAATCTGTCATAAGTGTCTAGCATGACACACCAAGACATTCCGGTAAAATCCAGTAGCTGTTTCACTCACTCTTAACTTGAACTTGAGTGAGTTATCAGGATTGCCAGTCTGAGATCCTGAATACATCCGCTCGTTCTGCTGCTATTTCTGAGTAGTAGACTGCACCTAGAGGCTTTATTGAGAGATTCTGAATCTGGGGAAAGTCGGTATGTACACATTTGCTTAGTCAGCTTCTAGGAGCAGTTTGCTGTCGTAGCTTTACACTGGTGCTGTGTGCAGTTTTTCCCTTACTCTTAGGCCTGTCCACAGTAATTACATAATCACCCTATTTCAGCTAACTGCAATCGCTTAAGCTGACCACAGTTATTTTCTAGTTTTATTATTTTTCTCTCATTGAGCCAAATGCCCATACAGTACATGAAGGAACGCAGAAAACGTGTTCATTGCAACGCATCATGGACATCTCACTACGTTTTATGAAAACATCAAGAACAACTAATTTCTGACAACTATAATACCATTGGAGGGCAGCGGTGAGTTATGTTTGTTTATTTAATGTTTGATAATACTGAGTAGGCATGGCATCTTTGTTTAATTGAGCTCATGCTGCTTTTTATGGGTCGCACAATACATAATGAGTCAGTTTGGGCACCGTTAAATTGGTAACTCCAGAAAATCAGTCATCAGATAAAATTTGGTGATTGCAACAGGCTTGATTAGTAGTCGATCAGCTCAAATATATTTTGTGTCCAAACTTTGCCTCTTTACTTTTGCACCATAGCTGTGAGGCTAGTTTGATGTAGCTAAGGAGCAATGGAAAGTTCAAAGTTGTGCAATCTGCGTACCTAAATCATTACACACTTGTTATTAACCACAACTGGGCTTCTCTTAGACTAACAAGCACCACTTCTGAAATCACGGCAAGTTTTTGTTGAATGGAAAAACAGCTTCATTATAACTAGTTAATTGAATGAAGATTAGAGATTCGGGGGTGCTATAAATATTCTATTCATTAGTGATGCTCTTACTTAAGTCGTGATTGGCCACCGCCATTACAGGGATGTTATTGTTGGAAAAGTATAGTCTTACTCATGCAATAGAGACTTGGATAGGATCATCTAGAAATTGAGACTAGGCTTGTCTGTACAATCCCTTAGGCTCAGGACTTTATTAGAAGTCGGTTTGCAACACACTCAGATATTTTATGGGCATTAGGCATTGACTGTAGCCAGTGCTCAAAGTAGTTGAGAGCATCACAGCATGTTGAGAGCATGATTAGTCTATGTTAACTGGTTTTAGTGTAGTGTATGAAAATCTGAACAAAAATTACTGACCTCAAAGATTTTTAATGGTATTTTTAATTATGGCACCACTTGTTCTGTTTCGTCCCGTTCAGCTTCTCGGATGTCAGGAAAAAAAGCATATTGGGCATCATGAACATTTCTTAGAGCACCATTATGTCATCTATTTGCCATATCGCCCACTACATGAAAGGAGAAGCTGATCTTGAACCAGCCTCTTGAAATTGTAAGCTTAAAGAGTGGCTTTCTGTTGCAGGCTTGTGTGGGTGGTATATATTGTATATACTCAGTGTATCACTGCTTGTTCTACATGGGTAAATTACACTGCAAATCGTAAAATTAAGCCACTGTTATGAGACCTGGGTTGGGGTTTGCTCCTCTCACAGACACAATAAAGGAAAAAAACTCTCATACATATGTTAGACACACTCGCCCTCCCATCCAGACCACTCTCCTGGTCGAATGTGTGACGTATATAGGAGAGAAGTATGTTTTTGTATCTGAAGGGATCAGTGAAAAAGATTGAGAAAGGGTTCTTAGCTGATGTTTCCTGCAGGAATCACATTGCAGCAATTCATGTTTTATAAGATTGCAAGCCCATTATTTAAGAATACTGCAGTGAAGGTTCAGGAATGCCACATTGTTTTTAACATGTTTTTTGCTGAACATTGAGCAGCAAAATCTATTGAATGTTCTGTGTCCAGTCATCAGAACCAAACCAACATCCCTAAAATCTTTGCCGCTGCTAAAAGCCATGCGACTGAAGCAAGCGCACGCACTGCGAAACACACAGTCATTCACTGATGATGAAGAGTATGTTAAGATGGCTTCCCTGTAGCACAGAGGTTCTGTTTAAAGCCTTTCTGAACCCTACATTATGGAAATTGCAAAAAATGTCAGCTCAGCAAAAGGAAATCCTGATGTCAATGGACACTTAGTGAAACCAACTCTGTTTGCAATAGAGGGCCTATCTGTCTATAATGTTGTTCATTAAGGCCCTGTCT
>JBBIGA010000083.1:21748030-21762486 GCA_037576975.1 Alestes dentex | reverse complement strand
ATTGGCTATCATGACGGGTGAGGCATGCACAATTACAATTTTAATCTTACTGATAATAATAACAACAAAAACAACAACTCCTCCCTCCTTTATGGCGAGACTGTGTGTGTGTGTTTGTGTGTGTGTGTGTGTGTGTATACATAAATAAAATAATCTGACTAAAAATGAATGAAATGATACTTTTCATGATGGAACTCTGTGAGGAGAAACAGTCTGTTAATATGAAACAGCAGCACTTCATGACATCATAGGCTATTCACACAAAGTAATAAACAAAACTCTGTGCTTTGCTCTGTTTATTCATCATTTTCCATGCTCTTCTCTGGCTGCTTGAAATTGTCTATTTAGGTGGCAAATGGGGGCAGAACTACAAAAATGAAAACTAGAAACTTTTAAATGAATACCTTAAGTGACCTAGCTGACCTTAAGTGGTTGAATAAATGAACAATTTAAAATCAAACTATACTAATCAAATCATGTTTCGTATTTTCGTGGAAATTCTTGCAAGTCAATCAGTGTGAATATCAAAGGCTGTGATTAAAATCTATTTAGGAACCACAGCCCTTGTTATACATCCTTTCATATATATATATATATATATATATATCCTTAAGGTATATAACCCAAAGATGGATCACTGTCCAGTTCAATAAAGAGGGGGTTGTATGCTGTCTTCATCACGGCTATCTGCTTTATAAGGGTTTAAAACTATGGTATACATTGCCGTAGGCTTTTCACATAGAGGGTAATTCAGCGGTGTACATATGATCATGTGTCTGACCAGTAGGCTTTTAGGGTGCCCACCTACCTCTGTCATGATTGGCTGACTGTAACGGTCATTTTTCAATTTTCAAACCTCTGGATGTGACCATTACTACAACTTGTATTTTAATGACTTCAAAAGATTTGCTACCAAATAATAACCGAAACAGTATTATTTTAAGGCCGTAAATTTGCCCAGTTTACTTTGGTCTCTTAGAATGTGGCCCCTCTGTAAAAAAGATGCGTTTTTTTGATGTGTTTGATCCAAGTATAGTTCAATACTTTCATTTCAAATGCAAAGTGCGGAGCACACAGCCAGACAAACACAGGGTCGTCTTTAGTGGAGGAGGCGGGATCTGTGGGAATACAGGTGGAGAAAACAAACAAACAAACAACGTCGGTTGCCATGGCAGCTGTGGAACGCCAGCGTACTTTACTTTCCGAACTCTGTTCTGGAGCGCGAGCAGCGAGGGTGAGAGGAGGCGCGAGTGTGTATGTTGGTGTGTGTTTGGGTATAAGCAGTGTCCTCAACGATTGAAAACATCAACATTTTGACCTATATATATATGTACATACACACACACACATTCACATATATACAGCCATGGAAAAGAGACTGCATATTTTTTTTTCTGGTCATTGCTTTTGTCATTTGTGGGAGTGTGTCTGTGTAAAATGTGCATGTCACTATTGTTCTATACACTATTGACCACACTTTAAAAAAATAATACGTATAAATAATTTATTATACCTTGGAAGTGTTAAACTACACAACACTCTTACATTATTTTACAATTGCAACAGTTAAAACAATGATGTTAAGAGCAGAGTGTGTGTGTGTGGATGTGTGACTCTGTTTCATCCATTAGAAACTGAATCAGGAGTGAAGCTGCTGGAATACAGACCATAGAAAAGCTGCTACACAAACACTACTGCACTCAACACATATGGAGGCGTTTCTTATTTTTTACACACACACACACACTGCAATAGCTCAGAAAAGAATAGCAACATGTGCATTTTACACACACACACACACACACACACACACACACACACACACTGCCGCAAACTGTACAAAAGCTCCTGTACAGTTCATGGCCTTGGTAAATGTAAATGTAAAACGTGGGTTTGATATCAGGTCTCCAGTAACTGTTTGGTCTGCATTGCTTTATGGTGTAAGTGAAGCAGCCTGAACAGCACAATTTAATCTAGTACAGTTCATGGTCTAGCAAAGTCTAGTCATAAGCCTTTCATCAATATTTCATCAGACCCTTATGAACTATAATAAGAATCATAAACTGAGTTTGCTGGAATTAATTATTCACCGTACGTTTAAATGCATGCTGTCTGGGTTTCCTTTCAAACTACTCACATTTAAACCATCCGGGAATCACAGTCAGTTTATACGGCCATTGGTTTGCTAAGATGCTGTTAGAACCAAATATTAAACATTATTGTCATCTGCCCGATTACTTTTGGCCCTCTAGGTGGAGTAACTATTAGACGGTTTATAATTTTTATACAGTTCCCCATATATAGACGGATGTACTAAAATGAAGGCAAAATATTTACATTATTACTTATAACTAATAATAGCACATTACAGACACTGCTCCGATGTCAAATTTAATGTATCTATAACCTACTTAATCTGCATTACGGTCAAAGAAACAAAGTGGTTTTTCTACGACATGCATCTCTGTGCTTCTGAAACTGAGGTCTCTCTCTCTGTGTGTGTGTGTGTGTGTGTGTGTGTGTGTGTGTGTGTGTGTGTGTGTGTGTGTGTGTGTGTGTGTTCTACATAAACGCAACACAGATCTAAGTGAAATCTGCATTTAAATTGCTATGCTCACCTGAGCCAACCTATAAGTAAGCCTCAAGGCCACACTCCGACATAATCTTACACTTTTCACAGCTTAAAGAGGCTTAATGTAAAGCTTTGAATCTCTTCCCCCCCCAACCTTGTGTCTTTACAAAGCTTGTGTTGTTGGTCAAGACTTCCAAGACATTTCAGCTACAAGAAGAAAAGAGAATATATAGAAATGTGTTTTTTGATTTTGTTGTGCTTTTACCGAGGTTGGGGGCGGGGAGTAGGCAATATAAATCCCATATGGATGAGAGCTTTGTCTCTCAGATGGGTAAAGCTCTCAGTCCACTCCCTCTTTTTTGAGCTGTCTTCTGAATTGTGCGAGTTGGACTTGTGTATTATTTCGGTTACAGCGTGTTATTTTGCTGTCATACAACGACCGCAAGTTGCCAACAGACGTGAGAAAATAAGATTATGCTGTGGCCTCAGAGTTCTCCCAGTGAAGACTCTGCATTAACAAACAGAACATGAGAAATACAAGCACTGCTGGTCAGTTTTAGGGTGGGAAGGTGTTAAAGATGATGTTAGCAGTTTAGATTTGTATGCCAGTTTCCACAGAAGCTTTTGAAACATGACTAGTCGTATCAGTTTATTTCCCTATTTCACTATACATATAGTTATGTATACTGATTACATAATGTATTATTTATTACTATGTGGAGCCATCTGCTGAAAGACTGCATAGACCCATACATACGTACATACTACATATACATGAATGTGTGTGTTTGTGGGTGTGTGTATATAGGATTCACTTTTGGTTCCCAAGCAATCTTTCATCATATGGTTCAAATAACCTCCACATAATGGCACATAAACGTTTTTCTTTGAGCCTTAAGTTTTTAAGAGTCTTTACTTTTAAGAGTGTATGTTTTGGAACATTAAAAATGAAACATAATCATAATTTCTGACACCAATAGCAACACATGCATTTACGTCTGGCGCATATAACACAAAAAAATGAAATCCAGTCTTATGTCAACAAAAATAAGTTGAGTTAAGAATAGCATGCAAACTAAAGGGTAACTTTAATTAAGATAATTAAGCATGGCCTCTGCGTCCCTAAATCACCTGTTCTTAACGAGCATGTGTATGTGTGTGTATCAGAGGGAGAGAGAGTGTCAGAGAGCATAAAATAACCCTCTTTCAGCAGCACAAAAGCACTATAAATTCTTTGTTCGCTCTGAAACCCCCGTTCACAAACAATCCCAGGCGATTTTGATAGGCCAATGGAAAAATGGGCGGCCTTTTGTAATTGGCCATCATAAATCTGAAGAGGCCGTGGCGGAGACACAAAGCACCTTTAATTCCGTCCTTTTTCTCACCCTCGTCCCTCGCCATAGATCTCGGCTCCACAATGGAGGATGTGAGGGCTGCGATATACATGTTACAACCGGAGACATGTGGCCGTTAGCCTCCTCGCATTGATTTCCTTCTACAACTTCCTCCCAGTGAGCAGAAGACGTGGACGCAGCGGTGCAATAATGGCCTCCTTCCCTTATCTAGATCGGCCTCATGTAGGCTAGATGGCTCTGTCAGATGGACATTAACTCTTCCTTTTTTACGCTTGACATTAGTGATTAGCTTGATAGTGCTATCGATGAGGCTGATTCAAGAATGGTGGGTGGGGTTGGGGTGGGGGTTTGATTATGGAGTGAAAGAAGGAAGATCTGCTGACTGGTCAGATGGTGATAGTGATTGTTTTGTGCTTGATAAATGTGTGTGAAATGGATGAATGTAGGTCTATGGGGTCTTGCTGAGTGATTCTGACTTCCATTCACTCTCAAATAGTTTGTGTTCCTAATGGCTCTTGGCTTGGATGCTTTGTTCTAACTGCTTTCGGTTAGAGAGGTTTTAGACTAATGAACCCTTTGGCAATCTCTTTTAAGCCAAGTGGTGATCAAGTACAGAAGATATTCAAACGTTTTAATGAAGAAATGTGCCCTGCTCGCTCTGATTCTCATTCGAGCAAAGTCAGATCTATTATAATTCCATCAGTGCATAAAGATTTGGTTTGAAAATGACCATCTCCTAAATCAAAAGAGGATTATCCTGTCTGATCTGAGCAATACCCATTCAAAGTCTTATCTTGTCCAACAATGGGGCGCCATGTACCTCAGGTGTGTAAGCCAGACTTCAAAATCTCTGACTGTGCTCATACATGCACAGTCACCCAAGCACTTACAACTAAACAGCTCTCCCTGACCCAGAAAACAAACACAAACACACAAACCCACACACTAAAGCATGTAAAAAAACCCCCCAACAACATAAAAAACAAATGGCTTCCTGCTAATCCCTCCACCACTGGACATCGAACCAGCACCGATATTAGCGTAGTTAGCGTAGCACCCCTGCAGCATTCAGGCAAGTCCTCATCGTCCTCTTCAGTGATAAGCAGAGGCTATCGACAGCTCTCGTGACGAGTGGGAGATACTCAGATTTCACCCCACCTCAGGAGAGATCAATGGTAGTTTGTGTAGAGTTGGATAATTGCGGCTGTTAGTCAGAAGTGGCAGTTCCTGCAAGTGACTCTCCATATAGTGTGCCAGTTGTCTGTTATCATGTGGGGGGACTAGGGTCCAGCTAAGATGGACAATTTTAGGCTAGGTGGTCTCTATGTATGCTATTAACAATAAAGGTGCTAAAAGGATTTGAAAAAAAGGTTCTTTGGAGTAGAAGGCCATAGGAAAACCACTTTTGGTTTCCCAAAGAATCATTCAATGCATTGGCTCTTCATAAAATGGAAGATGAGTAAAGCTCTACAAGCTATAAAGGTTCACCAATTAAAGTTTCCTCCTCAAACTATTCCTCAAAATCAAGAACCCCTTAGTGTATGAGTTTGTGGTGGGGTTCATGAAGGGGTAGGGGTGGAGACAAGGTGAAAAGGTGATTGGAATAAGCAAAATCTTGGAATCTTTAGATGCTACTTCAAAAAGGAACATGATTCTATTGTGAATCTATGCTTTAGTTCAATACAAGAGGAGTCTTTTGGCGAAGGGATGTGAAGAGACAAGCTCCTTCCACTCTAAAATGCAGTTCATTCAGACACCTAAGGGTGGCACTTATGCAGTATGTTAGACGTTGCTCCCTCATAGTCACATCAGAATTCATATGTACTGGACAGTTCCATCACTTTATATCTACTACACAGTTCAAAAAGTGGGTTCTTCAAGAGTTCTTTGGTAAACACTATGGTTATAGAACCATGACTGATCAGAACCATTTGATTGATTGAATGATTCTTTGCTAGTTAAAGCGTTCTCTATAATCTCCTCTTGTTTAGGATTCTTTAAAGAAGTGATTCTATAGAGCACCGGAAATGGTCCCACAAATGTTAAGACAATAAATCTCCCTTTTTAAAGTTTTATATAGATCCCATTTGCTGAGAGAGTAGATGTGAGTGATATATGTGTTGGTATTTACATTTAAAAGGATTCTTCAACACGGTGCCATAGAAGAACCACTGTATAAGAATGAAGAACCTTTATAAAGTTTGAAGAACCACCACATATGGTGCCATAGTACAGAAATCTTTTTGTAAGAGAAGGAAGCTTTTTAAAAATGTTGAAATAGCCCAATTGGCAATTCCTGTAGAAATGTCGGGGATCAGGAAACGGGGTCAATATTCTGTTGATTGGCAGGATTCAGTTTAACGCCACTTCTTCCAGCTGTGTCTTCAAAAGTGTGTGTTTGAAAGTGTGCATGTGTGTGTGTGCTTGTGTATGTCTTATGTGCATGTAAAAGAGCTTCCGTGCTTTTTCTGACATCCTTTTGATCCCTCATGCAAATGGCTCTAGATTACAAAGCACCAAATCCAAATTACCAGCCTATCGCTTTACACAATGCAACAGGAAATCATGTCGGGTGAACTGTTTCCATATCTCTCCCTCCTCAGGTGGAATACCACACATCAGATGTTGTAGATTTACAACACATGTTTACTTTCTAAAAAAAAAAAAAAGCTCCTCCCCACGCCCCCCCTCCCCCTTCCTCATTTCATTCAACCCACTCCATTTTTAAAAAAAAGAAAAAAAAAAAAGGCATCTCAGCCTTGCAAGTATTGCTTATCATATTAATTAAAATCTGGTTGACACAATGGGCGCCGGCAGCTGTGGAGGAAAGCGAGGGAAATTAACAAACGTTTGATTTGTTGTATTGTGGATGTGACACGTATTATACAGGTCAGGGTAAAACAAAGAGCAAAAGCTCAAATATGCTAATGGGGCTCTGGCAACCCAGGGCTTGTGGCACAAACACGAAGGCTTGGGCTAAATATCTTATTTGTGATTACTAGTAACGGCACCACACAAACTGAGAATGGGGGGTGGGGGTGGGGGGTGAGGACTGGAGAAATGAAAAGACTGCTGGCAGTTCTTGTTTAAGAATGAAAAGATGGGGTGCGTGTGAATGTTTGCGCTTATTTATTTACATAAAAATGAATTGCTAACGGCAATTAGTTAGCAACTCTTATTTATTTATGGTACACCGACATTAACTCTTACTGAGAGCATAATTTAGTTTAGTTCGCATCGCATACAGCACAACAGAAAACTTTAAACACATGGAACACATTAAAAAGAAAGTTTCTCAAGGTTCTCGTCTTGGATGTGCTGGTGTAGGAAATAACCTGAATTCCTAAAACCTTTGCCAAGGTTTTTCTTAACTTCAAGAAGGTTCGTCACACGTACATACTGCTATTTTTTTTACAAAATAACCTTTCCATTGGTTCTTTAGGGAAACAAAAGTTGTTCTTCAGTGGCATAAGGCTAAAGAACCATTTTTCACATTTCAGAATGTTCCTTTAGTGGAAGAGATGACATCATATCAAATATCATTTTTTTTTTTTCTGGGAGAGAGGTGGAGAGAAAATAAGCGCAAAATAGCTGGAAAAAGAGAAAAGCGAGAGAAAATTAGGTAATGGGTGGCAGTAGAAGGTAAATGTCTGCTGCTGTTGTGATAGTTTATCTGAAGCAGAGGTGGTGAGAAGTCAACCGTTAGGTTGACGCACCGTGACAGGACATTATGTAGATTTGTGCCGGGTGGCGGGTGACTGAATCGCAGGGTTAGTGGAGGTTATGTGGGTCAGGGAGAGAGGGGGCCGCTGTTGCCCTGAACACACAACCTTACACTCTCAGGGGCACTGCAAGATGGAAGGTTGCGGAATATTAGGCAGTGTATTTTATTTTGCCTCTGAGGTCAGCCCCAATCTTAGACTGTGCAGAAGAGTATCTCTACAGGCAGCGCAGCTAAATAACATTGGGGAAAATTGAGACACAATACGAAATATACCTATTATTCTTCAAGATCTTAGTGACAATTGGGTTACTGAAAGTGTCATTGTGATTTTACCCCCAATTTTGTATTTTAGGGAATTAGGCCTCAGAAGTCACAGCAATCATCAGCAATAATGAAAGCATTCATTTTTAGTCTCCTTTAGTGTATCAATTATGTTGAAAGTGCAGATTCTAAGTTTCCGACTGATGCCACGTTTGTGTTTGTACGTGGAAGAGGGGATATTTTATTATAACTTGAGTTTATTTATTTATTTATTTATAACATCCAGATTTCTCCCCAATAGCTTGTTTGTAGGCTTACAATGCCAATGATGCGTCAAATCCAAATGGAGAGCAGAGAGTGAAATGCAGAATGGATGAGGTGAAGGAAAGCCTGTACTGTCTTAATTTAAAATATACTTTGAGAAAACGGTAGACAGATCTAGACATTTTTTGACAGCAGAAAGGTCCACGTACTTCATACCAACATGCTCCACAATGACGGCCGTTCAGTGTTCGCCAGGGTGAGTGGCTTTTCTCTTTTTGGTCTGTGGATTAACCTCGCAACAAATGTTCAGTACCACTGTGCCTCTCGGTGTTAACGGTACATTTGTTTACTTGATGTAGGTTAACCACTCACAAAATCCAGTGAATCACTTCTAAAGATGTGGATCATTGCGAGAAGTAATCAGACCTCATTGGAACTGCATGGCAGGGTGAGTTATTACATTATGTTAAACATCATATAAAGCACTAGGCCATCCTAAAGAGAACAAAACCATAATCGCTTGTAGCAATAAGGCTGCACACTTTCTAATTAGCTAGCATTACCTATCTGTATTGTTGTTCAATTATTCCAACAAAACAAAGATAAAAACAATAACTTAAATGTTTAAAAGTAAAGAAATGGTATGCTACATAAACATAGATGCCTAAAGTATGTTACCTTTAAGGAAGTGGTGATTGCATACATGAGCGTCTGAGTCCGACTCCACTCCCCTCGTCTCCTTTTCTGCTGGCGCAATGTACTGTGAGCAAATGTTTCTCCGTTACAAATAAAATGTCCTGTTCCCGAGCCGTACTGACGGCAAGGCCCAAAGCAGGCCGTGGCTGAGCCGACCATGTTGCTGCATTTTGATTGGTCAAAATGTTGTCAGACTTGGAAAGAGGCCATTGTTTTTTTTTTTACAATAATAATGGAGATACAACCCAACAGATGTGAAGTACAAGCAATACTATCTGTTTGAGCTGAAAATAAATTTCAGTGGAAGTTTTCTAAAGCTGTGAGAAATGCAAAGGTGTACCAGGACATCACTAACACGTTAGCTGGGTTAGGTATTCATTGTAAGAATAAACAACGCTGAGGAAAAAAAAAAAAAAACTTGAACAAGCCTATACGAAATAAAAGACCACAATAACAAAAGTGTTTCTGACAGAAAAACTTTCCAGTTGGACGACTCCGTGGACACAGTATTGGGACAACGGCCGGGCATGAACTGTGGGGAGAGAATTGGGCAGCAACACTGATACAGATAAAAAAAAATCAAAGTGTGCTACAACTTCCATGCCATCGCAGTACAGTTTAGGTACAGCACGGTTCCTGTATACCTATGGAAAAGTGCCTTAAGGTTCACAAGCCTGCCTTCCCGCCTTCCAACTGCAGTTTGTGCAATGCAGTGACGTGATGTCATATGCAAAGATCCTATTTAATCAAACTGCACCTAATGTAACTCACTGGGCAGATCAACACGCTTGAAGGAGAACATTCATCAGTGATTGCATCTTGGTTTGCAAAAGAAAACACCATGTTCAGCACTTTTTTTTTCATTTGTCCATGTCAAGCCCAAACAAAAAATGGTGTAATGCTTTACACTAACACAACCCTTATAAAGAGCTTGCAAATAGTTTAAAATGTTTTAAGTTTAAAGTTATATTCTAGCTAATAACCATTTTCTCTATATTATAAAATCTTGATGAATAAACATCAGTGAATAAACATTATTAAACTAATAAACCCTTATAAGAGTGATCTTATTGTAAAGCAGTGTTACAGTTTTTTGGTGTGTTTTGATGTAAAAAATGACAGAAAGCTGTAACAAATATGGGTTTTCTTTCTGCAAAACAAGACACGAAACAATAGCTTTAAAATGCAGTCTTGACTTCTAAATGATGAGCACAGGATTATGCATGATGTGAGACCAGGTTAGGTAAATGGTCCCACATTTATGATGTCATGCTGACTAATGATGATGAAATGAGCGATGGAGAGATGGTGACCGAGGAAGAGAGGGGAAGAGGGCAAGTGACAGTGAGCGATGCAGTCTGTAATTACTAGTCTATCAAGAGGCGACGAGAGAGCAGGCAAGTGCTGGGAGGAACCATCGACACCCTGCACATTTGCCTAGGGGCACAAATTACCGTGACCCCCATAGAAAAAAGGACAGTTTAATGACTTCAAATGTAACCCTGCAAACTGCATGGCAATTAAGGGGCGCGATGGCTTCTCAGGCACTTCATATAATGCGTAGCTTATCTCAAGCCATATAAAGCTGAAAGCTGCAAAAAGTAAAGGAACACCATAGAAAGGCATGCCGTCAACCTATAAGCCGGAGTCCTTGATACCACACAAACATAGTTTCAAACGTAGTTTCAAAGGTATAGAACCAAATGTAATATGAAGGTTCTCCAAAGTCTGTGTGAGCTAGTTTAGCAAGTAAGTAAAGTGACCATTTATCATACGTGACCACAACACCTAGTATGAACAGTGTGAAATGTATTTAACCCATTCACCAAGTGAAGCCGTGGACAGCCAGTGATCCCAGGAGCAGTGTGTGGGGATGGTACCTTGCTCAAGGGTAGCTCAGTGTTGCCGCTGGATTCAAACCCACTTCTGATCACAAAGGCAACTCCCTAACCACTAGGCCACCAGCTGCCCCGAGCGCACGTAGCAAATCTTCCTTGTGACTCACGTTATTCACCTGACTAAACTTAACAATTAATCTGTGGTCCGGATGCATGCAGTTCCACACTACTATTCAAGTTTGGGTTCACTCTGCATGCGTTTTCTTTTTGTGATTCTGCATATAATAACATCCAGATATAAATTCTCTATGCAACAACGTTTATTTTTGGAATTTACATTCACTATTCCAAGTATTTTGGCAATAACAAGAAGTTATTCAAGAAAGCAATATAAGGTGTACGTATATGGTATTAATATAAATTGTTTGTCATTTGTTGGGACATGACACTCCTCAAATGACAATGCAGTCATCACCATGTGAAATATCACTCCTCATGTCAAGAGTGAGACACACACACACATATGTGTCGGCCATGTGCCACCTGAGAATGTTGTGTGGCCGTGTGCCTCCTGAGAAACTCCCATGTTTTTTTAATACATATATAACAGCATGATCTTTCAACGTGTTAGCAACATTTCAGTCGCTTGGTGCTTAGCACTGTCATGCTGCCTCCTACTCAACAGTCGCTAGGGGTTGGGGGGAAAAAAAAAATCAGAGGAGCATTAATCCCGCTGGTCAAATTGTAATTAATTTTCAGCTCTGCAGGTGCCTCACAAATGCAAAGAAAAGCGCCGCCGTGGTCCTGTCAAAACGATTTCATTCCTTCATCCTCCCTGTTGAAGTAGTCTTTTTTATAGGCTTTTACAAACAGCAACAGGGTTGGTCAGCGGGGGAGGGGGGTAAAGGGTGGAGAAAAAAGGAACGAAAGGCCTAATTCACCTTCGAGGTTACCTCTGCCTATTCTCCCTGCGCATCCTTTCTTGCCATTTCATACAATAGAGGGAGAAACGCGCATATCCTACAGATAATGGTTTGCAATCTCCTATGCATTGTTATTGAATGGCAACACACATGGCAAAATGGCTGAGCTGGGAGGCGTGTTTGTACTAGTTATTGTTGTTGCCGTTATCGACGTATGTGTGTGAGTATGTGTGTATAAATGCATATCGGCTGAAGAGGACACATGATTAGACTAACTGTAAGTATAAGTACATTCTTGCCTGGGGCGGCTACTTTTCCTGTCGCTATGTATGTCTGAGTCTGCCCACTGTGCATCACCCTGAACAGCCTCTGCTGGGTATTTCTTTGTAGTAGAGACCTTCCTATTCTGTGGACCATGTTTTTATTGTTAGAGAGGGTTCGTCAGGTTCAATGCCGCCATCAGCACTGTGGAGGAACTTTCTGGTTAAATATGATTATGTGAGTATCTTTAAGCGCCAGAAAACGGATGCATTCGACTCCCACTTTAGATTGTCTGTGAATGTGAACTTAGGTTGAACAAAAGTGAGACCCAGTGTGTTACCGAGAACAACATCACAGCTATTTGTGGTCACACATGTCCTCAAGTGTTTATTGCTTTTATAGAGAAAAGTAAAGAAAAAAAAAACGTTAAAGCAAATAAACCTCGAACATAAAATAAAATATGTTTTTGCTTATAGTGGTGTAAAAGACATAATAGCAAGAGTAGAAAGCTTTTCAGCCAATCAGATTTTGCAGCTAGAACTACCTGTTGCAATATTTGTGGCCTGACTCTTCGGTTGGGTTTGGACATGAATGATTTTGAACAATTTCTCAAATTAAATTAAATTAAATTAACTAAAAATAAATTAAAATTAAATAATTGTCAGGCTAAGACTGGATTCATATTCTCACAGCCCATCTCCAAATATTTTTTTGTTACTTTACCTAAATTGTACTTGCTTTATTCGTCCTCCATATTTTATCAATTTTCTTTTCTTTTCTTTCCTTTTTAATTTGGCATCAAAGTCCAAGGTGATAATGATGCAAATGGTGGAAAACAATAGGTTTGGTTCAGGCTGGGACAATATTTTGTCAAGTTACTGTCGAGTTTGGATTCAAAACTTGGGGTCGTGGGATATTCTGGTTCAGATAAAAATGTCAGGCTTGATTAAATAACCCTTTAAAAATCTCAGTAGCTCAACCAGTGATCTCAGTTTTGGCCCTATTGTGGGAAGAACACACTATTGTGGTGTTTAGGGTGTTGCTCTGCAACTGGAAGGTCGTTGGTTTGAATCCCATTACTGCTAGTGGAACCCTTGAACCGCACCCACACACTGCTCCCCAGGTGCCGCGCTGGTGGCTGCCCCCTGCTTCACTTGGTGAATGGGTTAAAGGCAGAGAAAGAATTGTTCACGCTGTGTGCTGTGCTGTGTTCACGCGTGACTAGAAGGACCACTTTACTATACTATACTTAAATAGTGGAACTGACTGTTTGATGTAACATATTTGGCAGTTATTTTCCTCCAAGTATTTTGAGCTATCCAGTGATGTTGAATTAGCGGCAGTTTTTTCTACTTTCTTCCCATTTTAATTGTGTCCAATTCCACCCACTAGCTAGGATTCCCTCAAGCATGATGCCACCAACACTACATCTTTTTGAAATGCGGCTAATGCAATGTCAGCTTAACGCATTTGGAGGAGAACAGTAACTGCCAGTTCTGTTATGTCAACTCTTAGACACTCAAGTTGGCTAGCATCATGTTAAGTGATGGGGAGGGGGAGGGCCATCCTACTCACCCAGTGAGAGGCTGTAAAATCACCAGGGATCAAACTTACAATCTCCCAAGGCAGTTGTGCCACTTGTGCTCTTGGTAGCAACTGGACTGGATCACTGGACATGACTACAACTACTGCAAATAGCCTTGTTCTCCATGTTTTTGTCATTGTTTTACATTGAAACAAATGGAAAATAGAGAACATGGAGACTGCAAACCTAACGCAAATGTATTTCATACTGTGTAAGTAGCTAAATAATGAATTATTTAATAAAACAAATTCCTTTTAAATAGTAAAGCAAAATAACCGCAATAACTTTAGAGGTTAGCTAGAACTGTAATGTGAGCATAAGACAAAGTTCTCGCTCCATCTCCAAAATCCTCTTTTCCAAACTGTCATCAAGTCACCCCCCCCACCCCCCACAAATGGGCAGATGATAAACGACTTGAGGGTGCCAGATTTCCATTCAAACTCCCCCCTCCTTCCATGTGTCACATTTAACCCGCGTTTACTGAAATCAATTATCCAGCTATCACTGGGGCAGGTGCTCCGGGGAGAAGGAGGAGGAGGCTTCCATCCCTCCATTCCCTTTTCAATTAGGAGGTAAATAATCAGCGTTCAGAGGGAGGGATGACTCTCTCACTGTTGTTCTCTCACTCTGACTCTCCCCAGGGCCCTCTTTATGTCTATCTGTGCCGTAGCTGCAAGGCCAAAGGCTCAATATGGTGCGTAATGGCCGTGGCAGTTGGTTAATAGACGTCACCTTTCTGTGCTGAACTGAGATCAGTTTTTTGCTGTGAGCTGAAGCGGCCTGGAGTGAGTTGAGCCGACTGTGGAACAGTGACGGTCCCTCACCATCTGCTGCTGCTATTTGTTTTGCCAGTGTTCAATATTTACTGAGCAACCAAGAGCCCTTGGGGGGGCATGAGGGTGGCACAGTGCCAGAGTGGGGGTAGAGAGGTGTGTGTGTATGTGTGTGTGTGTGTGTGTGTGTGTTGTGGTGGGCGG
>JBBIGA010000083.1:21731962-21747930 GCA_037576975.1 Alestes dentex | reverse complement strand
TGATGCGTGTGTGTATGTGTGTGCCCGAGCTGTGGGTGTGGGGGAAGGGGGAAAGGGGGGGCTTGTTCTGAGGTGCATTTCATCAGGCTAATTAATTTACAAGCACCTGTTTAATCACGGGAGCTGCCAAAGTGAGAGAAAGGGCAAACACACACACACACAAGCACAGTGTGGTGGTTAGAACTAATGATTTTATCTCATTTCTCCACGTCCAAGCTCCTCTTAACACACACACACACACACACACACACACACACACACATATGCACCAGCATTTACATTCTTTCTGCCTAGCAGTTATATTGTTGCTGGACATTTCCAGATTGATGTGTAATTTTCCATTTGGCTCGTGTAAGTGTGTGTGTGTGTGTGTGTGTGTGTGTGCGTGCGCTCTATTGGCCAGCAGCTCTCTACTGATTACTGCAAACTGAATGCTGGAAAATGCCAGTGCCAACACTGCCACCGATGCTATCACACAAACACACACAGCTGCTGAGACCTGTGTATGCGAGAGAGAGAGATGGTGAAAGAGAGAGAGAGATGGTGAAAGAGAGCAAGAGAGAGAGAGAGAGAGAGAGAGAGAGAGAGAGAGAGAGAGAGAGAGAGAGATGGTGAAAGAGAGAGAGAGAGAGAGAGATGGTGAAAGAGAGAGAGAGTGCTCACGATGAGAATGAAATTTCCTTTAGCTTTCAGAGGGAACCTGTGATTATGGAATGGTTTTAGTGCTCTTCTCACTCTCTCCATCACACACTGGCGCACACACACACACACACACACACACCCCTCATCATCACTCCAAGTGGTGCTGGTTTGTTTACAGTGTTCTTCAGAGAACATGCTGAATGCTCTGTTCACACACACACCATACTATGGGCACCTCCATGAAGACTTTTTTCTGTGGAACATGATGACACTTTGAGAGTCCACTGTTGATGCTTGGCAGATTTTCACCTTGTCTTTAAATAACATTGAAATAAATGGCATTTAAATGCCATTCAAATTAATGTCTATTAAACTCACACTCAAACTTTAGACTGTAAGAGCCTGTATGTGGCCTATTTTCTCACCATTTCATACATCTCAGGGCTTAATATTCAGTAGTTACATTACAATGCAAACTGTTGTGTGAAATAGAATTCTGGCAGTTTAAGGGGTTTCCTTGCTATTGTTACTAGAATTAAAATATGATAAAGATTGAACATGAATAAAAAAAATAAAATGTGAACAAATTCGTAAGTGGTTTCTTTACATTATTGAATTACTACTATAAGACAGTTATTCAGTTATGAGAGTGATAAACTAAAGTATGGGACAATTGTAACCTAGTGACCCTCATAAACTCATAAACTCACTCTCATAACTCAGTCTCAACCCAGATCCCTAACCTAATCATAATCCTAAAACTAATAATAATCCTTAATCCTAACTGGCAATATTGTTATGATCTGAGCTCCAGCAGTTCAACAGTTATCTCATCCCTGTTATATCTTCATAACTGTCTTTTATAGAGCGATTTTAAATTATCGGGTGATCGATTTGTTTTTGATACTGAGGGCAGGTCCGGCTGAGCTACTACTCATGTAACTTTTGATCTCTGATCTCAAAAAAAGGACCAAAAGAAATCTCACTCCCTCTTCCCTTATGACTCTGTCTGGATTCTGGTCTTGTCACTGATTTATGTCCACATAAGAGGGGTCTGGCTGTTGTGTCTTTTCATCTTCTCTCTCCCTCCTCAGATTGCGTGAAACATTGTCCTTAGAAAGATAAACTCGCACTCACAATAAACGCAGTTCAGGACTGTAAAACTGTGGCTCGTCCTCAACTTTGCGTCCTTGAAGTGAGCCCACAGTTCCGTCCAAAAGTACACAAATAACAGTTAAAAAAATGTTTGTTATAGGAATGTGAAATATTCTTATTAGGGCTCTGGTAGGCTTCAATAAAACCTACAATGATACAAATGACAGAAAAATAGTGAACACATGGCTGTGTGAGGAGAGAACTGGACAGCCACTCACACAAACGAGCAAGAAATTATTAAACACTGATAAGAATTAGTACTGATGAGAAAAAAGAAAAGAAAAAAAAGCTCACTTTAACACTCCCTTCACACAATAATTTCAGGTAAAAACCTTCACTGACCAAAAAGAAGTAAGATGAGAGCAAGAGGTTGACAGACAAGAAAATGACCAGGAATAACATAAAAAAACATGAGAAGGAGGATGAGGACTGCTGAGGAAGCAGAAAACTAAATAAGAGGCGAGGGAGAATAAAAATCACAATGAAATATCTGTTATCCCAAATGTATATCTGTTCCACACAAATGTATTAAGATTTACTTTTAGTGAGAGAAAGACTATTTGTTTTTGTGAATGGTGACTCAAATTTGATGGGAAATGGGGGACAGCGTGTGCACAGTTTTGCACAGTGGAAAAGAAAACTGAAGTGGTCCTGCAGCTCCTGAGGCTTCCTCTTGTGTAAGGTCACACTACCGATGCACGTGGCATGAAAAGCTGTTACAAAATCAGATTGAATTCTCCTTATTTTTGAAACAGCATCTGAACGTCTCAATGATGCAGTTGTTCAGATGTGTTTGGTGTCTGAAAGGTGATTATTTAATTTTTCTTCATTTGCTTAGAGTAACATCACTATGTTGTAATAGCACGGGGACAGATTGCATCTGAAAACACAATGACTTGGGACACGTCCCATACTCAGTTCTTGACATGCTCAGTTCTTCAGATGCGTCGAACTGGTTAAGGGACATGTCCCGGGCCATTGTGTTTTCAGGTGCCTTCTGTGCCTGCGCTATTAAAATACAGTGATACCTTCTAATATCAGTTATTTTTTTATAAGATAGATATATTTTAATTCCTTCATCATTTCACTAGTTTTTTGTCATGCTTTGTTGCTCCAGCTAGGTAAACAGTAGATGACTTCTGTTTGCATTTATACTATTTTATCAGCAGGAGTGTTTTCTTAATTTACCACATTTCCTTTCATCTGCAAAAACATAAGTTTAAAAAAAAAAAAAAGTTGTTTTAGCTTAAAAAAAGTGGGCTCTGTTCCATGAATAGCACAACATTCCCCCCAGTACATCCAATTTGAACAAGAGTACCAAGCAATTTTGCTGGATATTTGCTGTTTCCATCAGCTCTTAAATGTCAGAATACACATAGAATTACGTGAATGGAGACCCAGCTACAGGCAAATTGTAGGGTAGGCTGTTTGGAGCTTGTTTGCATGCATCATTCTCTTGTAGAGCGAGGCAGATGTGAGCATGTTTACACTGTACTTCAGTGAACCAGAGCCTCTTTTTTGTGTTTGCCTCCCATACTGGCACCTGGCAGGGCAATGGTGTGTACCAGCAGATTTGGAGTATCTGGAGAGAGAGAGAGGAACATGAGTAATCCAACCATTATCAATATTTACTTACTTTCGTGCTAATGCATAAACCTCAAGAGACCTTTCTGTATTACAAACACTGCCGCGAGCAGTGCCGCCTGACACTTAGTGTGACGTTAAAGGGCCCTTATCCTGGAAATGTTAAACTTGTCAAGGCACAAAACATACCATTTATTCCCCAGGAGAGGAAGCTTCCAAAACAGTCCATTCTGAATTTACTGTGGCTGTGATATAACAGCCATGAAGACATTTACATATAACCACCCATTTGACCAACAGCCCTTCGGCTAGCCATTCTGATGAAAAGATTAAACTCTTCAGCACTTTGGAAAAAAAATGATATACCATATTGATCCGAGATAAAATTACTTGAGTCCTCTGCGTTTAACCCATTCACCGAGTGAAGCAGTGGGCAGCCAGTGGCGCAGCCCCCAGGGAGCAGAGTGTGGGGAAAGAACCTTCCTCAGTGGTGCCACCAGCAGTCCTGAGATTTCAACCCACATCCTTTCGATTACAGTGGCAACTCCCTAACCACCAGGCCACCGGCTGCCCTTGAATGAGGGTAACCAGTCAGAACAGGCATTATTTATACATATATCGACTTAAAAGACTTTTGAGATGTTATTCTGAAATATAGAAAATGGGTTCACAAACTTTCAAGCATCACAGTAAATTCAACAATGTCGAGATTCTTCATAGGACATTATGGGTGCAGCGCAAGACAGGCAAGCTGGATGGGCATTTGATTCAATCCAAAGTCACTTTTGTCATCTGCTGCTATGTCTTGATGAGGGCTCAACCATGTCAAAACTTGGCTGCGTGAAGAAACGACATATATAATCTATTGGCGATTGATTTTCTCTTTTTTGCGCCTGCAGAACATCGTGGGTGTAATGGAGGATGAAAGCGTGTTGTAAACCGCTGCGCACTCTTTGGCGTATTCTTTTGTGTATTTGGATCGATGGGCCTTGAAGTATGGATTCTGTGAGAAAGATGTCAAGGGAGGCTGGTCAGCTGGTCAGCTGCTTTCTTTTGTGCATTCCGAGGACACATGTTTTAAATGCTATGGTCAAGATTGTCATTACTGGGAGAAGAAGAACCGTAGACGGAGGGGCAAAGCAACTCGCTTTGAAGACGACACTTCAGCAATGTGGTTTACGGGATTGACTCCCACCTCCCCCTCTAATGACAGCAAGCTCTTGAAACCATTTTTCAAACCTATGAATTATGGTATTTATTGTATTTCTAATTAAATCAAGCCGTAATCCACAAACCAGCACTGGCAGGTCTGTGTTGAGAGCTCACGAGCTTTACGGAATCAGAGTGACAGGATAAGCTAGCAAGGTTCATATCTGACATTAGGAAGCCTTAGACCTGGATATTACGGAGTTTTAAGTGTTTATCCAATCTATCCGAACGAAGCAGAAGGTTCTCTAACTTACATGGCACACACAAACAACTAAACCTAATCTGGGATCCAGCATGCGCAGTTCTAATCCAAGTTGTGTTTTTTTTTTTTCCCCCCTCACTGCATGGGGCTCTTGCCAAGGAATTTTGGAATGTCATCCAACGTTCCAAACTAAAACCCTGAAAATCCATGAAATGTTCCAGTCAACAAAATTACAAATCCTCTACACCAGTATGGTCATCAAAAAGCTCTGGCTTTGGGATTTCAAGTGGCGAAAGATTATGATTTACAGACACAGGCTGTGCAGTGATAGGATTTGGATTGATTTAAAATGTTCTCATAAGAATTTTATTTTGCCCCAAGGAATCATTTAGCAAAAAATAGAAATGCGAAGAAAGATACTTTTTCGCGTTATGGAATATCAAGGGAACTTTATATTCGGGCGAGAACAGCTACACTCACCTTTTTATGCTCGATATTATGATCAGAAAATTCAGAACCGGTGCAAGTAGCGTGACTGAAGTGTTTCACCCACAGACGAGACTCTTCTGTTACGGTGATTGTCAGCAAGGGCCTATAAACCCTAAAGCAAGCTGCATAAATGCTTTCTTCTCTAGCTTTTGAAGAAAACTTGTGTTCATTAGCATTCATTATATTGTCATCAAATCAATTAATCAGTCACTTGATGTTCTCTCATGTTGAAATAAAAGCCATGAGAAAGAGCTGTTTAGAGAGCTATGGTCATTCAAAACCTTTACACCCCCCTACAGACACAGACACACACACACACACACACACACACACTCTCTCACACACACACACACACACACACACACACACACACAGCCTGTATTAGCCACATACCGTTCTAGTTCAGTGTCTCGCTAACTGATTTTTAATCAGGTGGTTTGCATATGGACTGCTTAGAGGTCACCTCCCAGAGGAACGAGGGGTCATTGCTTCATGCACAGCCGACTGGGTGGCCAAAAGCAGGAGAAAAAAAAAAGCCTAGCATGGCCCAGTCAGCATGCTAACTCTGTTTGCTAGCATTTAATGTTGTGCGAAAAGAAAAAAAAAAAAAAAGAGTTCTTAGCCTGAGGAGTTTACAGTGTCAAAGACTCACTATTTATTGTCCTCCTAGCATTATGGGTGCTATCAATCAGTAATAGTTAGTGCTTTGTGTGCAGGTTAATGCCCAGAAACAGAGAGGAATTATATCCGTGTGTGGCTGAGGGGGACAATAGTGAGGGGTGAGCGAATGAATGCGGGAGAGTGAATGGGAGCGAATGATATGGGCGTATTTGGAAAATTACCCATCACACTCCGGGTATCACACACACACGACACAATCCCACCGGGATGGCTTGCCAGACGGGGCGGATTGACACAAGCGCAGACACACACACACACACACACTCTCACACACTGTGGCCCTGCCGCCTGCTCTGGCTTGGGAAAATGAAGACGTTCATTAACCAGAGAGGATTAGCGAGTGCTTAAATCATTATGGTAATACGTGGCTGGGTGTGGGCCGATAAATGTAGACTTACCTTATCAAACCGAACACCTTTAAGTACAAGTCTCTCTCTGGAATTTCCACTCGGTATGATTGTTTTGGACCCCTCTTCCATTTACCATAAACGTTTTGTTAGCAGGTGGCCATCTTTTTCCTCAGCGTCTTCGTGGCCTTGGTGTTGGTAGAAGTTGCCGTTTTATGCCAAAAAAATAGGGCCAATTTCAAGTCTTACAGTCGATGACAAAAACTTAGGGCTGTATAAGGTCAAACTTTTCCAGAAGCAGGATGTATTTCTTGTTAAGAGGGTCCAGATTTTTAGCCCGATTTTAATCCAGATCTTCCCCTGTTGGCAAATGTTCACAATCTGAAGCAATCTGGCAGTGTGAGAGGAGAAACATGTTTTTTATACCTCCAATCTACTTGAGGCCTTCTGATATTTTCATACATGTTTGATTTTTATGACCCAGAACCGTCACGAGTCCTGTAGTGTGAGCTGGTCAGTGATATGATTGAACAAAGGATTCAGGCAACAGCCAAAGAAAGAGCTGGAAGGGAATAAAAAACGAGTTGTTTATTATGTCTGGTCTCAGTTCAAATTACTCTCTTCACAGTCTCAAGTTAGATGTCAGGTTTTGATATAATATTTCTCCAGCACTCACTGTTATATCTTCTTAACCCCATCCCCAGTTTACATTTCTGCCTCAATTTTCACACGTGAATCATGTTCAGTCCACTTGAGATTTGTCGCATGACTCAAGATTCAAGGTTACTTTATTGTTACTGGCAACTGTGTGCATATACATAGTGTGATGAGATGTTTCTCCACAGACCACGCTGCAACATATAGCAACATACAACATTCAGCAGAGTGACAGAAACAATACAACAAATAATAATAACAATAAAACAAGACAATACAGCAGTGTAACTGTATTAGAAGTAGGAAGTGTATGTAAACTTACAGGATGGATAATATTGCACCATTACAGTGTGAAGAGGATGACAAACCCTCCAGAATGATAAAATTGCACATATACACATATTATTATTATTGCACAGCAGCATAAGATGTATGGCACTGGAAACACGTTTTCATTGCACAGGGCAGATAGCCGCATAGAAACTACATTGAGGAAGTGTAAAATTATAACTAGTCAAGTGACAGGACTTGCCTGAATTGGCAGTAAACAGGGGTACAGTAAAGTACAGGTGCTAATTGAAAGTCAGAGTGTAGTGTGAGAAGGATATACAGTATAAAGTGAGGTAGTTCACTGAGGGCTAGACATTTATGTGCATTTAGCCCTGATGGCCTGTGGTATGAAGCTGTTGCACAGTCGTGGATGACAGTAAAATCTAGGAATATGATTTTTTTTTTCTTTTTTTTTTGTTGTAGAAACCTGTTTTGTGTGTGTTACCTGCTTTTGCATTATGGTCTAATCTGCATACCTTCACGAATAAAAAAAAACCCCAAGTAATTCTGTAGTTCTGAGATGTGTTTTAAGTACGTTAAAAGTCTTAGTATGTTAGTGTGTTAAAAGTCTTGTGTGTACACCGACCTTAGCGTCCTTTAAGTACTCTGCTTTTATTATTCCATCACTCTTGAGAACAAAACCTTTGGGTTCACAACGCTTTAAACGTATCTTCACAACGCTTTAAAAGGGAAAGAACCTATACCTTATCGAAACATTTGTTAAGTGTTGGACCATTTCTATTGGTCCATCTGTCATGTTCATACAAAGGGCAGCATGTGTTGTTAAATGGTGTAAAAAGAAATACATCAATGCCACAAAAAAGTTGTAATGTTTTTTTTTTACAATGAGGGTTTAATTCTATACATATTTGCTGTTTGGAGGAATTTCTCTCTCTGTCTTCCTCCTCAACATTTTTAGTCTCAGCAATGGCAAATAACGTGCCAAACTCAAATTCCCAAGGACAGCACTAGCGCCGGCTGTTAGGGAACATTAGGTGCTATTGTTCTAGGACTCTCAAGGCTGTGGTAAATGTATGGAAAGGATGACTGTCGGCCGATAGAGATGAGTCTCTGTCGCAGATAAATGGTGCTTTGAATGGCGTCTGTAGTTTAGGGTACGGGCTTTGGAGCCTTTGTATGAAGGCTGCTAGCCTAGCCTCGAGGTTTTCCGCCTGCCATTGTTCCACATCGTACCAGCTCCGTGTCTATTGATTCACGAATGCTTTCAGACGTTTACAGGCATGTGGCGCTGCACCTCAAGTCCTCTGACATGTTCTTTTCTAAAGTGTTTGGCTACAAAACAGCTATTTATTTTCTGGATATTATGTTGAATAATGTGAATATGCAAGAATAGTTTGCAGTTTATAATGGAGTGAGTCATTTTGTTGCTACTCTGTGTGAAGAACTCAAGGTATTCCCAGGTGCGTGCACAAAAAGACAAAACCACAGAACATGTTGCATGAACTTTATGTAATTATGCCACAGAATTCCATTCACCTTCAGTCAGCGTAAGGGCTTTATAACATACTATGTGCACTATAAGACGCAACCAACCTATCCATGCCTATGGCTAAAAAGAAGCTTGTGCTTGGAGAGCATTTACTAAAATCATATTCAACCTTAGGAGAAAAGTGCATTGGTTTTGTCTGCTCATTTGTTGTCAAAATATCTACATTTGGAGTATGTTCTTTATTTCATGTAATGATTATTTCATATGCATGTAAAATCACATCCTGCTAGGATAGAACCAATGTATTTTTTGTTATACCACATGAGGTAAAAAGGTTATAAACGTGGTTATTGTTGTTTGGAAGCTGTATAGGCTCAATTAGCTTCATCAAAGCAATCCAGTCCAGCGTTGCATTTTCAGTAAGTCAGTCTAACACGCCGCAGTTTGTAGTTTTTGAGTGTTCAGAACACACATTATAGCAGCTACCAGCTCAGTCAGCCCTCATCCTGACTGCATCTGGAAAAGAAAACTTTTTCCCAACTTCGTTTTGACACTTTTGATTAAGGAGCCAGAGATGAACACCTGTATGGCTGCTCGCACAATAACTTCGCTCCTTGGAGAGATTGATTTTCTACATTAAAACCTCGCTGCTTTTGTTTAAAGCCACACGGCCCTTTTGTTATGCTAACGGCCCCGTGGAAGATTTCCAATTCAATTCCACCTGCGCTCTGGTCAGCTCTGCTATCCTTTTGTGTTCTCCCACGAGCCCCTTCTTGTCTTCCAAATGGCAATTTAGCGATGGCGCCCAGCAGAAGAGAAATTGACAGACGGAGGGGAGCCTGTGGCACTGTATTGGAAGGATCAAGCCCAATTATGATTCTTGGTATTAGCAGCGATATTACAAGAGCACACGAAATTTCACGTATATCAATCATATTGGTATTAAAGAAACAGTAATAGGAATAAAGTGGAAAGAAAAATTGTTCAGGACAGACTCAGGTGTGGCACATACACACAATTATGCAGGAAAATCTGGCCCATATTATTAGCAAGGGCCTAACAACAGCAGAGAGTGGCTTTACCTAAACATTGCACTGAAATGATTCCTGTTTAGAAGCAGTAAAAAGGTTTGGCATTGAACGAACAGTTCTCAGAATGAATGTGATACGAGTTGTTTGGTGTTTCTCCCCCTGAATACTTTAGGAATTCTTACCATATGTAGGTACATAGTTTCACTGTAAAATATGTAGATTTTTAAGTGGTTCTTAGTTTAGATGAATGGCTCTAAGAAAACCTCCAATTGGTATAGAACCGTTACAGTATTTGCTGATCAACAGTAGCACAAAATCACAGCCTGTAGGTCCACCTCGTGCTGCCAAAATAGCTCTGACCCTGACCTGTACTTCATATGGCATCTCAAGGTGTCCTGTGCTACCTGGCACCATGACATTAGCAGCAGATCCTTTAAGTCCTGTAAGTTGAGAGGTAGGGCCTCCATGGGTCAGACTGGTTTGCATCAAACCAGTTTGTCCAGCACACCCCAGAGATTCTCAGTCGGACTGAGATCTGGGGAATTTGAAGTTGACATCTTGAACTCTTTGTCATGTTCTTCAAACCATTCTTGAACATTTTTTGCAGTGTGGCAGGACACATAACTGCCATTAAGGAATGCTGTTGCCCTGAAGGGGTGTGACTGATTGACAATAATGTTTAGGTAGTTGGTACGTGCCAAAGTAACATCCACATAAATGCCAGGACCCAAGGTTTACCTGCTAGCTAATACATCCTGCCCCTTGACAGGTGATAATCAATCAAGATAATCAAGATAATTAATGTTACTTTATCGTGCAGTGGTTTTAATGTTGTGGCCGATTGGTGCATGCAGTTTCTTTCTGGTTTAAATGGGTTCTTAATACCCACTCCAATACTCTTTTCCAAAAATGGCTCTTTAAATGACCATTCCACTGAAATAACCATGCCATTTCTAAGTGTGTCACACGTGGCTTAAGTGAAAAATGGCAACCAAACAGAAGACGTTCCCCAAATTTCTGTAGAGCTCTCCTCGTTCCAGGGCATTTTGTCAACTTAAAAAGTCAATCATGGTGTCATTATTAGAGTGGAGCGTATTTGTTATGGTAATTTGATTCTGAAAATAACGTAATTAAGGCCCTAATTATGATTTTAATGGAGGAGATCAAGGAATGGATTACTATGCTGCAGTCTACCACAATGACTAAGGAACGCAACACACCGTTCTTACCAAGCCCTCCCCAGTCACTATCATTAATTAGAAAATGAAATAAAGATTTAATTATGTTCTTTTTTTTTTCTCGCTGCTTTCAGACGATTTGAAATTCCGTTGTGGTTTGGGAACGGCAGTAGTTGAACAAAACCCCTTTTTGCAGTGCATCAAAACTGATAAAAGAGAAAATTCTCAGCGCATCATTGGCTGATAAGCTCGGTATGATAAGCCTATTCAGATGCCACTAAACAGGAGCTGCCTTGCAACTGCCTTTGAGAGGCAAAATAAAAAAGACAAACTTAATTAGATACGTGGTTTCAGGAAGAAGACCAAGTATGCGGTGACTGCAAAAAATAAGGTAATCAGCAATAGCTTTGGAATGACTAGTAACAGTATACAGGGAATACTATGGCGAGTGTGTGTAAAGGATGTGTGCAAGGATGAGTCCTTGGTATGAAACTAATTCACTACTGAAATCTAACACACTGAATTTAGCAAACAAACACAATACCAAACATGTCTTGCAAATAAATACGGAATGGTTTTCACATACATCACACTTGACAAATGGACCTTTTAGAAACATGCTCACACACGAATAGCATAGAAATAAACCTAGGTTTTCAAACACAGCTATTCTGTGGGCAGGAAAAAAAAAGACTGGTTAAGAGCTGAAAAAGCTGAAACAGCTTTTCAGATACTTTGTTTATTTGCCATACGGCCAATGCCTTCATTCTCAATTCAATGAATTGCTGAAACATGATTCTTAGAAACTGTAATGTTTTTTGTCTTCTTCTGTTCTAAAGAAAGAAATATCAATGTGTTCATTGACTTTTAAATGAATGGCACATTTTTCAGTGAATAGTTAGACTAGAGTGTAAAACTGGAACAGGGCTGAATTTCATGTGAAGTGCTGAATTGTTTTTGTTTATCTATTTAGTTATATATTTCTTTGAGTCTATTCAGTTTCAATTAAATGACTTGTTAACTCGTAAAGTATAAAGCGATAACCTTTTTACCTCATTTACTTGCAAATGACATAAACATTACCTTAAATTAAGAACATTCTCCAAATTTAGGTATTTTGATAGAATAATTGGGTTCTCATTAGGGACACTAAAGCACAAGACAGGATATGATAGTCATCAGTTAAACTCAGATCCTAAGCTCTAGATCCTACATAAACCCTGAACAAAACAGGAATTGAACCAGACACTGTACTATATGGAGCTGGAACAATAACAGACACTGTAACAAGAGCAGCTACTGAAGAAGACATTACAGAGGAGATGTATAGCAGAGGTGATAGTAGCACATTGTTACCTCATTGTCAGCAAAATGAACTGAATCAGCAGCAGAGACAGTGGACAGTGGCCAAAAAGCGGAACTGGATCACTGGGCAAGGAAAAGGCCACTTCAGTGACGGAACCAACTATGATGCAGGGTCAGGAGCTATTATAGAAACTAGAACTGGAGCCATGTGTGGCTGGATGAGTTGCACCTTCTGGCTGGTCATCAGAAGGCCATGGGTTCGAATCCCAGGACTGTCAGTGGGACCACTGAGGTACCCTTGAGCGAGGTACCGTCCCCACTAGGATTGCAAAATTCCGCGAATTCTCAAGTTGGAAACTTTCCATGGGAATTAACGGGAATTTATGGGAATTAACGGGAATAAACTAGAAGTTTGAGAACATAAAATATAGTTGGTGAAAAATATATTGTAGCATAATCAAAGCTAATGCAAATACAGTTGGGTATCTATGCTATTCCTCAGTCACAGGCACACAGCACACTACTTACTGCAGGGCTGTTGAGGCCACACCCCCTACATGCATCACCAGCACAATGATTTCAGGAATTCTGAACTAAAGCTACTTTTCTGAGGCCACAGCACAGATACAGACTATTGAAGCCACACAGTTGAGCCCGAGGACTACATAAAGTAGGTTTTAATTATATTATGAGGTAGGTAATATTTGATCTATGGTGTTAAAGTTTAACTAGCAGCTATTAAATCAGAATGTATTCATACAGTAGTTAGGAAACTGGTAAACCAGATATGCTAAATGTAAGCTAGCTAGCACAATTTCATTAAAGAGGCTAGCTTATCACGATGCTAGCTACCGTAAATGTAATGCTGTTTATTCTGCCTCCTGCTAGATGATTTTATGTAACCATACAAGCTTTTATACATCAGTTCAGGGGCATCAGAAGCATTTTTAATGTGAGGGGGGCGCATCGGTCTACACGTGGGGGTGGGGTTTGTGTGTAGGGCGGAGTTTGGGTGGGGGCGGGGTTGCTGCGTACATGCAAAGTCTCATCCTTTTAGGGGGTGGGGGTGTTTGGAAACCCCTATTGAATCTTGAATCTTTCACGAAAGAATCCACTCCACTTAATGATAGAACACACACACGACTGGAAATCCGCTCGGGTTTGCCTCCAACTCACCGCATGAAAGTGAAGTGAATCGGCAGTGCACAGACAGGCTGCTCGGATTTCCAGTGGTGTGTGAATTCTTCTATCAATTAAGTGGAGTGGATTCTTTCGTGAAAGATTCAAGATTCAACAGCACTGGGTGAACTAATTATTTATGTTAAATGTGGGGGGGACACGTCCCCCTCTGATTGAATGGCGACGACGCCCATGCATCAGTTGTAAAATATTTTGAAGACCATTCCATTTGTTCAGCTATCTATCTACATACTACATATCTACATATCTACATTTTTTGTCGTGTTATTCAACAGAAAAATGCCACATACTCCGTCCAGTGTGTGGAGGCATTTCACACCAGCTAATGTTGAAATTTCCAAAATTCCCAAAGTAAAGTTCACATGGAAAGTTTCTGGAAATTTACCAGGAATTTTCCACTCCTTTGCAACCCTAGTGCCCACACACTGCTTCCCGGGTACCACCTGTTGGCGGCAGCCACTGCTTCACTTGGTGAATGGGTTAAATGCAGAGAACAATTCCACACTGTTCAGTCTGTGCTTTTATGTGTTCAGGAATGATAAATTGACACTTTACCTTTCACTTGGGGCTGTATGGGCCAGAGGAACTGGGTTTCTTGGAGAAAAGGCCAGGGCTGAGATTAACCCTTAGATCTGTTTCAGTAAAATCGGATTGTAACAAATATAAACAGTGTAAAACAGTCTAAACCCAGTGTTCGCTATCCTACACACTGGTTGTTTGTTGATCTTTCACTCGGGGACCTTTGCTCAACCACTCCAGAACCCCCCCTGCCTATGCGTGTTTTCCCCACCCACTTGTGCGTGGAGACTGTCATGAAAGTTCTCCGGGGTTCAAACATCTTGTGATTTTTCCCATTTGTTTAAAAAAAAGTGCAAAACAAGGTCTTAAAGTGGCATACAACATCAATGTGCAGAATACTTGCCACTGAGAAAGGTTTCTTGAGGTCTTGGGTTGACTCCTGGGCAGGCACGGTATAACTGGATCAAGCAGGAACGGTTCATATTCTGGCCAGAAATACAAAGCAAACAGACAGCAAAGGACCTATAGGAAGATTTAGATGATACAAGAGTGGTGCTTAGGGAAGCTTAGTGTCTTTTATCTGACTTTTAGTTTGGTTAGTAGTAAAGCGGGGTCTCTCTTTCTAGCTAGCTGTTTTTTTTCAGCCACTATTCTTCTAATAGGCAATAAAAATGTTTAAAAGCTGTGTTATTCACCAAAGAGGGTGAAAGTACTGACTTGGAGGGGCATTCAAACTTTTGCACATGCCACATTTTTTTAACCAACATTTTGAGGAAAAAAACATCACAAGATGTTTTTAAAATGCAGAAAATGTCATTTTAAAATGGTTTCTGAGTTTCAGAAACCAACAGTAGATATTATTTGGCATGGCGTGTCCAGTCCTTTGCATATAACTTAACATGGCCCCAATTTACAGAGAGCAGGTGTTGATGGTGTTCACATGATACTGATTTGTGTTTATAAAAACATTTGCACTGTACAATGTTAGACACACTAGTGTTGTTCATAACACTTTCGCCGCATTTGACACTCATGCTGTTGTTTGTACTCCAACACCAGAAGTGTACCCACACTACTAACTGTCGGTCCAGCTCTAAGAGTGAATGACATTTAACACTGCAATTAGCAGTTTACAGATTGCATTGATGACTGTGTAGCTGATGGACCTGCCTTGGACAGAGGAACTGCAGCTGGAGCAGCCATGGGCTGCCAGACTGGAGAAACTGTGTTTTCTGTGCCAAGTCCCCTTGCTGTTCCTTTTCCAGTACTGAAGACATGGAATTCATGGAAGAAGGCCATGAATTCCTCTATTCCTCTTCCTCTACTTTTAGATAGCCTTTCTTTCCTTATTCAGTAAACGCTGACAAATTGGGTGTGTACTACTCTGTACTCAAAATGCAACGAACACTAGAGATGAATCCCATTGTAGCCATAGAGGAATGCATCGTAATTACTAGCAAACTGGGGCAGATTTTTCTCAATAGGAGACAGGAATAGGGAGCTTAGTCAAAATGGAATCCTGTGCGAAAGAAGATTGGAGTTGATGGATCCCCTGAAAATGTGTTGTGCTGGTGTGTCTGCATGGGGCTCAACATGACTACATCCTTGTGTGATGTGACAAAGTCTGCTGTAACAAAGGGGTGTGTGAGACAGGTTGATGTATTGGAAGTTCCCTGGAAACTATTGGAGGTTTGATGAAAACTCCAAAAATATGATATGTATGTACATGGACACACCTTCTCATTCAATGTTTTTTCTTTGTTTTTATTATTTTCTACATTCTATATTAATATTGAAAATTAATATTGGAGTTATACAGTAAATTAATATTGGAATTATGCAGTAAACAAAAAAAAACAGTTTAACAAACCAGAATATATTTTGTAATAAAGTAATGATGGACTGCTGTTTGTTTTTACTTAGTTAAGTGGTTCTTGCCATAATGTGGAGTAGAACCGTAGTGGAACAGGATCACTAACTAATGTGTGT
>JBBIGA010000083.1:21708583-21726433 GCA_037576975.1 Alestes dentex | reverse complement strand
TGTGTGTGTGTGTGTGTGTGTGTGTGTGTGTGTGTGTGTGTGTGTGTGTGTGTGTGTGTGTGTGTGTTGTGTGTGTGAAAGACGGGGTCCTTTCCCCCAGCCCTTTCTGCACCTAGACAGTTGCACCCAGGTTCTTCAGAGAACCTCTGGCAGAAGGCGAACATGTATTTATTGGTGTTTGACAGGATCAGGATGTGGTGTGAGGGATATCAGAGTGTGGATCACAGCATAAAAAGTGTGTGTGTGTGTGTGTGTGTGTGTGTTTGTGTCTTATCCAACTGTGTAATACGATAAGGATGAGTCAAAGTCAATATCAGAGCACACATCACAGAGTAAAGTGGCTGATATGGTGTGTGTGTGTGTGTGTGTGTGTGTGTGTGTGTGTGGATGCAGCTATGAGACGAGAGCTTTAATCCCTAGCCCTGAGCAGGGTTGCACTGCTCCATCGGTGTGTATTATCCTGCCTAACACTGCCAGCTGGGGGAGTGTGAAGCAAGCAAGAGCTCTTTTGGAACTCGAGCACAGGAATTCTGCGAGACTAAATATACTCTCCGCTCTGAAGCAGTCAGCGTACGAGCAAAAGAGTCCAGAGATTAGAGATGATCATCTATAATCCAAACGCTTTGAAGTACTGACAGATTTGGTGTACGGAGAAAAAGGAAAAAAAAAACGTTTGTCATCTATGGCCATGCTCACCGTGTATTGAGAGGAGTTGGTTTTTGCTATTTTTGTACTTTTGTTTACACTAGCACTCAAAAATTTGGAATCCCTCGTCATCTTGAAAATGGATGATATTTCAATAATAGGTTATGTAGACTGGATTGATATACTTACAAAACCTATAAATCTATAAAAACTCTTTAAACTAGACGTCCGAAGTTCTTTCATCATGATTTTTCAGTTATTAAATGATGTTAAATAATAAATAATGCAATCCTATGCAAAGTTTTGGCGCCCTAGCAGTGAAATGAGGTTTGTATTGATTTTGAAGTGAAAATAATTACAAATCCTCTACAGAGATCACACATATGTACATTTCAATGAAGAATTGTTCATTTGCTGCATTTTGGATAAGAAAAAGTGGCCTGTGCAAATGTTATGGCACCTTTATTTTCCCCAATGTGTTAAACAAGTAAGCAAATGAATTACAAGTGTGCACTAAACCTTGCAGTAAAATGCCATGTATATATAAGTATAATCAGGTTTTCTCCCTGTGAAAGAATTTATTTTCACGTTGAAAATCAACAAGACATGTCATTTGTCCAGTGTGCTCAAACCTTTGCATATGACTGTTCTGGAATTGTTTATTTCCTGCAATACCTTACGAGTTATTTGTCTGAGATTTGATCACCACTTTTCCAGATATGTGGCATTCTGGATTTTATTAAAAACATATATCATCTTGGTGTTCCACAACTTTCCCACTCATTACAGAATCATCTGAAAACAGCTTTTAACAGCTTCCTACAAATGTAAAGAAATCTGTGAAGAGTAGTAGCATCATAACAGAATAATTTTTATATATATATATATATATATATATATATATGTGTGCTGGTTCTTTTTAACTAAAATATATGTTGATACCAAACATTTTGAATGCTAGTGCATGTCACTCTCTTCATGAGGACACGGCAGTGTGTACCTGTATATATTCACGGTGCTCATACGTATATATTTCCACTATGGACATAAATACATAAATATACACACATACATATACTTATATAGGTTTATATGTACATTTGTATAGTGTACGTTTTATACTGTACTGTTGTATAGTTTCTATTCTATTGTTTTTGCTGCTCTTACCTTTGTTCTGTCCACTTTACGCATAACAATGCAAATTTCCCACTTGTGGGACTAATAAAGGTTTATCTTTTGTCATCGCAGTCTTATATAAACATTTCATTTATTTTATTATTGTAAATGTGTTCACCTCTAATGGTTTTCCACCATTTGAAAAGGCCAGCTCACCAAATACACAGCTCACAATTTGTGTATTTCAAGACAAATGTAACTGTCACCTGCGTTGGACTGGTAACCAGTCCAGAGTGATTCTCCGCCTTTCACACCACAAGCACTGAGATATAGACTCCAGCACCCTCCCACAACCCTGGATAGGATAGTGACCCAGAAAATGAATGAATAAATGAATGAATGAATGAATGGAACTGTCATGCAAATGGAGATGAGGAGGCAGGAGAAGAGTGCTTTTTTTTTTTTTTTTTTTGTCTACAGTGAAACCAGATAAAACAAAAGAAAACAAACTAAACAAACTGGAAATCAAAACAGAACAAGAACAGAGAACAGTCAGAACACGTGCAAACACACACATGCAAACGAACCAATCTGAAATGACAATAAGTAATAAAAGGAGAACTGGGTACACAAATAGGGCACCACCAATAAAAACCCCTGAAAGCAATCAGAGGGCGGAGTTACAGACAGGACACAGGTGACTGGGAGCAGGGAAACCAAAACATATACAGAAGCACATGGTCAGACAAGTGGGAGAATAAATACAAGGAGGGGAAACGGCTAAGACAAGGACAGGATGTTACAGATGCCAGTAATGGTAGTATAAGAACATTAATGTACATTTAGGATTTTGAGGGCCTTATTTGTAATAGGTTATAATTATGATAACCTATATGGTACATTTTTCATACTTTTTATCCATATGTGGCACAAATACTCATGAATTTTACATTAGTGAGATCTCTCCACTTGACATAAACATTCATACAAAGCCAGCTGTATTGGACATGTCAAATCTTTTCAACTATAAACAAGCTGAAAAAATATAAACATTACTTGTTTTTCTGTTATATTAAAAATTCAGCATCAGAGTGTGCTGATAAAATATCTCAGATGTGGATAAAAAAATGTAGAGCAGTTTGAGGTGAATTGGTTAAAGGAACATTCTGATTTTTACACTGGTGGCACAAATATAAACTTTTTTTAGTTTCCAAAATACCTAGTAAACTTACACATGTCTTCTGAGTAATATCTAATGCGGATTATGGTAAAATAGTGGTAAATCTGGAAAAATAAATGCTATCTTGCCATTCAACACCATACAAGTACATCTGTGCCATGAATGGCTTTGAAAAAAAAACTTATCTTTCAGTCATCAGACAGTGTATTCACAACCATTTCATTGTATGTAGTGAAGTGGTTGTGAATGTAGCTTTTAGAGACATTAAACTCTTCAGATGTGTGGTTCCTGTCACCATCACTGTGAACAATGAGGTTGTGTGGCTCAGGACATTTTTCCATAAGGGAGCATTTCATCTCAAAGCACCCTAAATGACTTTAAAACTCCAAAATGTAACAACTGTTCTGAATATGTGCAATACACACTGCCTGCAGGGTGGTAAATCTTTACACTCATAAAGGTCTTGCCACTGAATAGAAGAAACCATGGTTGACAGGACTGATGTCCTTGCTTAAGAAACAAATAGGGCTGAACGTTTTCTGTTAGTTTATTCTCACAATTGATTTTCTCTCGCAGTGCTCTTCTTCCTCTTAGCCGCTCTGGAGATGGCTTCCCTCGCTGTGCTTCCTCATAACAGAGTTGTCACTGTTTTTGGCATCCCCTTGATTAGTTTACTGTTGCTTGATTGGAAATTAATTAAAGTGATTAAACCAGGATTCCCAGAGGAGCCGCGCTAACGATGTTAACTCAGGAGGCGACCACCCTGGTGCGAGAGAGAGAGAAACAGAGAGCGAGAGGGAGAGAGAGAGGAGTGAGGGAGGGGAGTGAGAATAAGAGAGAGAGAGAGACAAACAGAGATGAAGAGAGAATGAAAGAGGGGAACGAGGGAGGACATAGAGACACAGAGAGAATAAGTGAGAGAGAGAGAGAGATGTGTGAGTGAGGAGAGAGAGAGCAAGAGAATTAGAGAGTCAGAGAGAGAGAGAGAAAGAGACTGTTTACACTATTTGCACAGCAATCAAGTCTAATACTACTGCTATATGCTAATCATCTTTATGCTAACACATTTGAGAAAATGGAAAGAAGCTAGAGAAACAATAATCTGACTCACGTGTCTGGATGAGGTTGTTTTGAATCATTATGTCTTGTCTTGATAGTGACTAATGATCTTTTTTTTTTTTTAGTTATCATGCTATTTTCATGCAATTCTGGAAAATTAGCATTGCGTATCAAATTTTCAGCTCAGAACACTTTAGTGCATTTGCAATAAAGACTTAAAGAATGACTCGCCTTAAATAGTCTTAATAGCACAATGGACAGGCCAAACATCTACATCAACACTTCGGCTGGTTTCTAGGCCTTTCTTTGGACTTCCTCTTATTACACTGGTAATAAAAAGGGGTGTATATGAGTGTTTGAGTGGTATTTGTGTGTGTGTGTGTGTGCACTTGCGCTGGTGGTGGGGGGCTAGATTTGGTTTCCATAGCAATGCAACCCAAAGTGCTCACAGTAACCTAATTGGTATGCGTCTCCTGACCACCCTTATTGAAGCCAAGCTAATCACAGGCCTCTGGTTGTAATAAAGAACGCTACTAGAGAAATGTTCCGCCTAACCGGGGGTTTTCCTACCCTCCCTTAACCCCACCTCCCTTGCTTTCTTTCTTTATGCCCCTTCAGTGGCCTGCTTACCCACAATGCCCTGACGTGATTGGCAGGACTTGTCTGAATACAGTGCGGTGGAACTGGCTTGAGGAGTGGGCTGGTGAGTGGGGGCAACTCCAGTAGACTTGCAGTTCCTCAGGATCACTCCACCAGCTTCACAGTATTTCTTTGAATGAAGACACCTCACCTCATTCAAGGGCAAACAAGAGAGGCAGGGGGGGAGGAAAAGAGTGGCACGCTTTACAATTGGTATCCAAATGGGACTTGCTACACTTCTGAACTGTAAAGGTTTCAGCACTCACTCCAAAGGACAAATGAATAAATCTTCTTTGAAAAAAAGGATCCTATGCCAAAGATTGCTGGTTACAGCAGGATACAATAGAAATACCCGAAAATAAATTGCAAATAATAGCTGTGGTGCACATCCTTTTCTTTGAAATTCATTCAAGGTAGCTAGCCGTTCACTACAAGGACCACCACATCTAACAGGTCGCTCTCCTCTTGTGCTCTCGTCCATCGCCAGCAACATTAATGAGCTTCCTCCCTCCAGTTGTAGCTGCTAGTACTAATTGACAAATGCTTTAAATAATTTCTAATTAGCACAAGTGCAATAATAATTGGCTCGCTAATCTGGCGGAATAATTAGCAGTGTAGTGAGTAGCAGGGCTGTGCACTCGAATGATCTCCGTGGGGTTTCCGATGTCGACTGGCCACTCAAGGGGGGCTCCCGTGGTGGGGACAGAGACATCTTTTGTTGGTCGGGAGATTGTGGGTGGCCCCAGGATTCTGGCTCGGAGGTTTTTTTTTGTGTAGCCCTAGTAATTGAGTCGCTAACTAGCTTGTGAAAAGAAGCAGTGTGCTGAAGGTTGGGGCAAGGAGGCCAGCGGTGGAGACACCTGCTCGGTTACCTCAGAGTCCTGCCAAACAAAATGAGGGAGGCTCTCTCAGTAGACGACATGGATGAAAAGTTTGCAATTCTGCCACGGTCGATTGAGTTTGACGGGGTCAAATTGGTTTAAGGGTTTATGGAATTAGTTGCATAAGAGAAGAGCCACAAATTGTGAACAACAGGTAACTGCATTTGATGAAAATAAGAAACCCTGACGACTGATGGTGATGAACAAGTTGGTAATATCTGTGTTCTGTTTGAAAAGGCCAACAAGTGAAACCGTTGAGGTGTTTTGAACATTTTGACAGACGACAAGTTAAGTCCATGTTCTTTAAGAATGATGACTTGTTGATGTTGCTGTGTTACGGGTTTCCAATGGGTCTTGGTAACTGCGAATGCACTTGTTGCATTGTCTCTTTTATGCTGTCTAGAAATTAACATTGCATTCTTTTCTAGTCTGATTACAGGGCAGCAGGTCACAGCTGGGCATAGCCTCCTCCAGCCTTTGTGAAAAATTTCTTTATCGTTTTTGAGAATGATGACCCATTGCTCCCAGAACTCAGTGTAAGAATTCCTTCCAGACAGGCTAGAAACACTCCAGTGCCCTCTAATTATTCTCTAACATGGTAAATTGGTGGAAAATTAGCTGCTAATAATCCCTTAATTCATGCTCTACTAATGGCCTGTTATCCTAAATTGTTATGTTAATTGAGGTTCCATCATAAGTGGGGATTGATCATGCTGTCATAGGTTAAGACAGTTTTTTTTTTCTCTACAGCCTTTTTCCAGCAGTTAATGCTGTTAATAAAGTCAGCTATTTCAGTTGCTGTCAACTGTTACACCCACAATGCACAGGTCTCACTGATGTACTGTACATCATGACATGGTTCTTTTGAGTGGTTTAAAACCTTTAAAACCTCCTAAAAGTAGCACTAGCTGAAGTTTCTGAGCTTAGGAGATACAGCACAGCCCTGTAATGCAAATGAACGGAAAAGTTCACTGTCAGTACATTATGCCTTTCACAGTTAGCTGAAGAGTGAAATTCAATGGCATGAAAATTTCAGCATTTCCTAGACATTTTGTGCTTTTTTTCCATGCCTGTCTCTCCGTGGCTTTGCTCAGTTTCCGATACTGCACGCTACGTATCTGCCTGCCAAGGCTGACGTGTCATGCGAGCGGTGGGAAGGCCCCCCTGCGAGGCGGCCGTCCTAGCCAATACCCGTCTGTAAAATATGCTAACATATATAAAGATACGGTGGGTCCCCTGGCCTTTCTCTGACATTTACAGCTACTGGGCAAGGACATGGCCTTTTCTTTCTCTTCCTATTTTTCCCAGCTAATCAGGTGGCTTGAATAGGGGCCAGATAAGGCTATTGTTTGCCCTGACAATGTCCTGATGGTTTGGCCCTGTGCAGATCATAGGCAAGGCTTCTCTTTTTAAAAGAGAAGAGCCACCAGAGAGAACTCATTACTTTAGTGCCTCTGGGTTAATTAGCTAACGAAAAAAATGCATCTTACGAAGAGGCAAGAAAAGGAAAGGAGGAAAAAAATCATGCTAACATCTGTGTTTTTTGCGCGAGTGGGGTTTTTAAATGGCGTCGAGTGTGAGTGTACTGTAATTATCAGTTCTAATGGATTTCATGGCCATGCTATGCTGTAAGGGACACTAGGATTTAGCATGATCCCAACTGTCCTCCACACAGCGCACTGAGCTTCACTTTCACTGACTTTCAACACAGTCAGTTTGCTGCAGAGCAACAGAATTGTATTTGCTAGCCCAGTTTCAGCTCTGATGCAATCATACTGAGGGCAATCAACAAACTGACCAGGACGATTATTGACAAGCAGACAAAGTGAATATCACTACTCATGTCACTAGTACTTATATACTACTGATCTCTATTACGTGCCATGACATATTTCTCATACTCATACTTAATCTGAACATTAAGAAGCATTTCCAGACAATCAATACGTCACAGAGAACTTGACTCATAACATAGGATTTAAAGTAGCTATTTAAAAGTAGTAGCTTGCATTGTGCTTACCACATTTAAAGTAATTTATGTTATCCCACCAGATCTTATGAAAGACTGATGAAGAACTGGAATTATTTTGATGAAATTCCTGTGAATGAGGTTGTAAGAAAAAACAGAGTCCACTAAACATTCCAAGCATTTATACCATTTTATCTAAGTATATACTTAATATAACTATATGCTTTTTTGGAGCAATTCCACGGAAGAATCACTTTTGGTTCTCCACAGCGTTGGTTCTCACCTCTAGTCCTGGACAATGTACCCCTGCTGTGCACAGTTTTCCTGCTCTCATACACCTAGTTCAACCCAGGACGGGTTTATTAATAAGGTTATTGGATGAATTAGATGTGTTTGCACCAGAGAAAACGATAAAATGTGCAGAGTAGCAGGACACCAGAACCAGGGTTGAGAACTGTGGCTAAGAGTGATTTTTGTAAGTTAAGCGTGTGTGTGTGAGGAACTCTTCACATGTATTAAGCCAAGGAACATGTAGGAACATTTCATTTAAAGGGTATTTGTAAAAAAATCCTTCAAATGTGCAATAATGGGTTGTTACCACATGACACCAAATGTGCCCGTGGACTGATAAAACCTGGGAGCAGTGGGCCAGCGAAAGCACTTTGTCAGGAGCTTGAGAAGCATGGAGATGTTAGAACCCAATGCTAGTCACAAGCACTCAGCCTCCACAGTGTAACCATACAAGTGTACCCTCCCCTTCTGTGTTTGTGACACTGTTTTCATAAAACAACAAGCGGTGTTTTCAGGCTTACAGTAAGTCGACTATGCCTTTTGTGTCACCCACGTTCGGCGAGGACTGAAAAGATTAGTATCACACGTCGAGTGTGCCTCGCTCAGGCACTGACAGGTTAATTTGTTTTTCTCGTGTTTCCTCTTTTGTCCGCGCCTGACAGCCGAACTTCCCTCCCTCTTGCCGTAGGAGGATGCTGGAGCAAGGATGGGGTTTGCCTGAAGCACTGAACTGAAATCCCCGCTATTTAAGACTGCCATCATTTAAACAGTGGTGAGTCCTCAATGGTGAACTGGCAACATTGAGCTCGTAGGCCCTCCTTCACAAAACCACATTCTCTACATGCATGCCTGTTGTCTGATGTGGCAGCACATGGGAGAGCCTTTATTGTCAAATAGGACTAGTAGCCTAGGTTGCAGATGATTTTATGTACTTTAAGGAGCATTTAAAGGCAGCTGTTTTTATTCAATACTTCAATGCCAGACTTAACCTGGTGCATAACTAATATTAATGAGTAATGCAGTTCTCCAGTCTGTCCATCTGAATGAACATCTTAATTTTTTTCAGTTAAGTCTGTTTTTTGAGATGATTATTGATTTTTATTTGAAGACAGATACTCTCAGTAATACTTACAACCTCAGATCTAACCCAGTGTATTTAACTAGTGTTTAACGATTAATAGTTTCTCCAAAAGTGTCTGATCTGGCAGTACTGGCTTTAATATATGGTAATGGATATTTTATTCCGCCAAATAGTACAAATAGATTGCAGATCGTTTTGTGAATAAGAACATTTGATCTTCTATACTTTCATCTCTTAATGTAATAACTGACATAACCTGGAGTGCTTAGCTTATGTTTCATAATTAATACAGTTTGTCCAAAAGTGTCCACCATCTTGGTTCACAAAACATCAGATTTTCTGCTTTTACAGCTGTTGCCAGATGTGGAAATTATGGTTTTACGTGGTTGTATTTTTCGTCACACAGAAGTAAGTGAAGTAAGCTGACAAATAGATTTGATATTCTGTGCTTTTTCCTCTAGCATATTTGCCTTTTTCCAGGGCATTTTATGACAGCCACTTTTTAAATTATTCCCAAATACCAGACCTGACCTTATGTATTTAACCACTAATGCTGTGATTAATGCAGAATCTCGAAAGAGTGGCTACAATTTAGTGTAGGCTTCCTCATTTCTCACGGAGAGAGATGAAAGCGTTCCATCAAAAGATGGAAATGCACATGAAGTACATCATCCATGTCAACTGAAGTGAGGGCCTTATTGCTAATTGTGCCGAGGAATCTTATAATGTTTCAGCTCACCTTTGCTTTTATGGCTCCATATAGTGCTTTTAGAAACACTTCTGACTGCTCCGCCGATCCCCAGGTGTATTAGTATCATTGTAATGATCCATATCGGCTTGGTCAGAGTCATTCCTTATGTAAAAATAATACAATGCTAAATTACTTTAATGCCAAGTAAAAGTGTTGTCAAATTGCTTCCACATTAACCCCCCCTCCCTCCAGAAAAAATGGCACTTAGAAACCAGCAGCTGGACCAGGATGTTGGAACCATTTTGTGTCATTAGCCATAATCTGATTGGATCTAAGGACTCGGGGGAGTGTGGGAAGATGGGATTCAAGAAGGCAGCTTTACAGGTTCAGTTAAAAACACACTCAGACACACTGGAACAATGTAAAAGACTTTTCTGACTCTAAGACCACACTTCATGTCTGCATTTTTTGATTTGCCTTCTACCAAAGGTGAAGATTCTTTCATGTTCATGAACCCTTACCCGAAGACCGACTTTCGTTCATAGCATATGTGATTAATAAAAACATGATGCAAGTGTAAATGTGTAAAATCATAAAGGAAGTTGTAGCTATCCGTTTATTGATTGTATTTTTTTTCTTTTCAATTGCCTTGTTTGTAGACACTTATTTTATGTTTCTTCTTGTTCAACAGAAGCTCCAAGCACCACTGTAAACGGAGCAGTGCGTCCAGTATGTGTGTAGATCATGGTGGATTTTGAAACGAATTTAAAATGGGTTGCAGAGAAATCATGTGAAATCATTCTTTACAAAAAAGTGCGAGCTCGTGAGATATAAATACTCTAAATTCAGTAAAATCCAGCAAAATAGAGTGTATAACTGCACTTAAATGATTGTTACACATTGTTATGAAAAAAAATTAAGTATATTCTCAAGATTCAAACAGTGAAAAGGTACCCTGAGAAATGTACACTAATGACCTCAAGGTAAAAAAAAAGAGAGAGAGAGAGAGAGAGAGAGAACCATTATATAGTATGTTCAACATATCCCTTAGAACTATCGGTATATTTATTATTTATTTAATTTAATTTAAATATAAATATATAAACAAATGCATAGATCCATTATACAATATTATGGTATTATAGTATGTTATATCATTCTGATTTTAAACATATTAATAACAGGATTAAGTGAATATGGAGAATGAAAAGGGAAGGGATGAAAGGATAAAATGGAGGCACTGAAAGTACGTTAAGGTGCACATGGCAGCGCGCGCCATGAGCCAGGATGTATAAAGCAGACTTGTGTGGAATCCTATCCTGCATGATTTCAGTATGATGATATTTATTTCGCAGTGCATGTTAGTGTAATAGTGTTAGGGCCTTATGCTATTGTACGCCATCACCACTGCAGGGTATAATTGTCATGCTTATTTTTTAAATTAATAGAAAATGCCTGGGATGCCAGTTGAGCAATGAGATTCTCCAGTATTCTCTGGCAAACATTCAGTTTCATACCACCGTGAATGCTCTGCCTAAATTGCATTTAAAAGGATGCTGAAAAAAGAGACTGAATTCGATGAAGCCGATATTTCAGTAAAGCTTATTTAGCTATGATAATTGTGTTCACCTCTTTTCAGCGGTTCCAATTAGTGCCCCCCCCCCCTTCTTTTAAAAGGTCATTACACACAAACACAATAAGTGTTTACATCAGTTTCTCTTTTGTTATTTCTCCTCGAGTCGCGCTCCTTAAGAGTAATGGCAAATTTCTCATTTAACACATTGTTTTGGGGCACAAAGATTCTCCGTGGTCGCTGGTAAAGAAGGTAATTTGTGTTTTAATAGTCCGCGATAACAATTAGCCTGTATTTGACGAAGCAGTGTGACTGGGCTAATAGCTGTTTACCATCAAAACATGGAGGGGAAAGTTCTGGAGTTCTCCTAATATTTCTCTCTCTACATGTCTCTCTCTCTCTCTCTCTCTCTCTCTCTCTCTCTCTCTGTTTTTTTCTTTCTTCCTCCCTCTCTTTTACTGTTTCTTTCTTTCTTTCTTTCTTTCTTTTGTCTTTATCTCTCTTTCTTCCTGTATTTCTTTCTTTCTTTCATTCTTTTTCCTGTTGGTCAGTCTGTCTTTTTTCTCTCTTTCTTTCTCTTCATCTGCACTGCTCTCTTTCTCCCTTTATTTCTGTCATTCTTTCTCCTTCGCTATTTCTCTTTCTCTCTGCTACCGTTTCTTTCTTTCACTCCCTCGTTTTTTCTTTCTCGCCATCTCTCTTTCTCTCTCTGTTTCTTTCTATTTTTCTTTTTCTCCCTTTCTCCCTAGATTTTTCTTTCTTTCTTTCTTTGTCTTCATCTCTCTCTTTCTTCCTATATATCTCTTTCTTTCTCTCTCTCTCGCTCTCTCAATCACTGTTCTTCCTCCATCTCTATCTCTGTTTCTCCCTATATTTCTCTATCTCTCTGTTTCTTTATCCGCCTCTCCAGTTCTCTCTTTCTTTCTTTCTTTCTTTCTTTCTTTCTTTCTTTCTCAATCTCTGTCTTCTTATATATTTCTCCTTTTTTTCTGCCTCTCTCTCTTCATCACTGTTTATTTATTTCTCTCTCCCTCTCTTCTCTCTCTCTCTCTTTCTCTTTTCTCCCTAATGTACCCGGGAAGGAAGGATGTTTGGTTGTTGATGAGGTGAGAGATGGAAGAAGAAGTAAAGAAAACAGAAAGTTAGATCAGACAGAAAAAAGAGAAAATACCGGAGCTGCAGCAGCAGGGCTCTCCGCTATAAATGCGCACTGTGGGGGGATTTTTTCTGGGGGGTAGATTTCTATTGCAGGGTTTCGTCTATCTTGGAAATTATGGTCGCTACTGTCTTGGTCGCGCCTGTGTAATTTAGTTGTTTCCTTACTCCTGTGATTTGAAGCGAGAATGGAAAGCAACTGGGCTCAGTGTGCTCTGGCAGAGAGAGAGAGAGCGAGAGAGAGAGAGAGAGAGAGAGAGAGAGAGAGAGAGAGAGAGAGAGAGAGAGAATTGCAGCTGCTGTCCCCCCTATATTTTGCTCTTGTCTAAAAGTGCCATTGGTGGAGAGGTGGCACCGGCGGAACTGCAATTTCATACTCGGTTATGTCAAGAGGCTGCAACCCGCGACCTGAACTATCATTTAGATGCCCTCTTGCTCTTAGAATAGAATTTTATTAATGACCATGTATTTTTAGCAGGGCAGATTGTGTTTGTTTATTTTGGCCATTAAATATATTTGAACGAACTCCCAATAATAGGCCAATGTTTCTCTACAATAATATTTGTCTTTTAAAAAAACACACACAGAAAAATGTTTTTGCTGCATTGGTCACGTCTTTACTTGCAGCATAAATGTGGCTCAGTTCTGTATTTGCTCCTGAATGATGTTCTTACATCACATCCAGTGCGGTGTAACCGAACCACTACGAATTACTGAAGCATTTATGCTAATTCTTAGCAATAGTCTGTTTACGTATGTGTCATTAATGCTATCATTCGTGCCACATGCAGGCCGCGGTCCGTTCCACAGGGGTCATCCAACGTTTTCTTTCTGTAAACAAATGCCTGCCCTGTTTACCATGGTGACCGTGTTTGGTGGTGGTTTCTCTGGTAACCACGGCCTTTCTTGTTTTGGTTTGAGCTGCTGAACTCGTTTTCTTAAGACAAAACGAAGTGTTGTTCGCCTCTAATGCCTTATCACACAATCCCATTACGGCGGGGGGGTCTTTGACGCTCGTCCACAAAACAGGCGAAAACAAATTTCCATCCTTTTGCTTGGAGCGCGCGAGGGAACGACCCTCCCGCTCCCCCAACCACCACCACCACCACCACCGATACCGCCCCCCCCCCTCTCCAAACCCACCCAAAACCCTCCCCACTTGCTCTAAATTGGTCAAAAGAGACACACACACAGGCTGTGAACCCATGGCCTTTATTGTTAATGGTTTATTTTTCTATTTATTTTTTTTTAAATGAGTAAAATGTAATGCATTCGAAAGACGCGCGAAGAGTAAGTGGAATCAGTTGACACGAGGCAATTTTGTTTTGAACCAGTATGTATTTTTCTGTAACAATCTATAAAATAGAAAATCATTTAAAGATGGGGCATGATTCTATAATAAAAGTTTGTTTTAATAAAACAATAATGGTGAGATGATGTTACTGAGGTTAGTCAGGCATGAAAAGAATACATGTTTTTGGCCAGTTTGTTTAGTCTATTCACTAAGCAGATGTGAACAATTCAGTTCTGTTGCTGAATTCCTGAAATCTAAGCTATTTCAGTACATACACTAGAATAGGCCTTCACTTTTTTAACATTAGGCGTTGTTGTTTGTGAACGTAGTCAATATTTTTTAGCCTTCACAAACAGCAATGCATTGAAAACACCTAAAATAAACACAGACCTTGGTAGGTATGCTATTATTCTAGCTTAACATTATTTAGTTATTTTCATCGTGGAATTAGACTAGGTTGAACTAGCTTGTATGTGGGCATTTGAGCTTCTTCAGAAACCATGCAGACAAAGAGCACAGTGAAATATACACATTACTGGACCTTGGTAGGCTTTTAAAGCTGGATTCCACCAAATTTTCTGCATAATTAAGGTGTAAACAACGTTATTCAGAGTGGTCAGATGCTCCATTCTAGAGAAACATGGCGTGTCAGAATTGTTCACAGTGGCATTTAATGCTGCTAAAAGCTACATTACAGAAACCTGTAACATCTCATAGTTATGAAAACATATGGCTGATGGCTGAGAAAATAGTATTTAAACAAAACATTTTTTTTATTATCGACATCACGTATAAAACTCAGATGCATGTAGGTTCAGACTGTTTTGGACTGTTAATAAAATTGCTGTATTTTTTTTTAGACGTGTCATGACCCTCGGTTCATATTGTTACTAATGTGGAGAAGTACGAGTCTGTAAATTTCTGTGTAATGAACCATTTCATATGAAGCCACTGTGATTTACTTTGTTTACACATTTAATGAAAAAAATGTCTGGAATTCCTTTTTTTTCTTTATAGTAACTTAGTCCTTTGCTCTACTTTCCATGCCACTGGGGGGCAGGTTGAGCCCCTGTTGGTGAAGGCCAGTCTGACACTGTGTGCTAATTTAGGTAGATGCTGGCTTTTGCACCTTGATAAAAGTTTAAACATTAACAATTGTAAAAGAAACAATGTGAAAGGGCAACATCTGCCATAACACAATGACTGTGTGCAAACAAGAGGATTACTTGTGACCATCTCTCTCTCTCTCTCTCTCTCTCTCTCTCTCTCTCTCTCAGCTGGCTACTATGTAATTATTCCCTGTGCTTAATTGGCTAACAACAACCTTGCCAGCCGTCGCACACTACAGCACTCACTGATTCGCTCTGTTGCTCATAGCTGCTGCTTCTCCAGGTGTCTTGCCGTCACGTCGATCAAAAGACTCAGTAATAATAATAAAGAACATAATGTGAGCCTGGCTGCATAGTGTTTTTCAGTTTAAATTTGACCCCTATTACATACTGCCAGTAGATCGTTTGAGATTACAGATTCATGAAGTGTGACATGTAGAAAGGCAGACAAGTTCTTTCTCTCTCTCTCTCTCTCTCACACACACACACACACACACACACACACACACACACATATACACACCACGCACCACCATGCCACTATGTAGATTATCCCCTGTCCCATAGGAGCATTTGCGTCTCGCAAATCAGGTTTTTTGCCACGGCAAATTGAGATGTACAGAACGGGCCATTGAAGTGAATGATCTGGAAAGAATGAAGGAGGCAGGACACGTGTACACACACACACACACACACACACACACACACACACACACACAGGACACGAACAGGACACACACATACCTTATTAATCAGCTCTGACAGCAGCTATGGCAGGGAATCGACATGGGCCAGTAATCACAGCACACATCCACCTTATTGATCCATAATCCCTTTTCACATAACACACGCAATTTCATATAATACCTATAATAACGCCGCATTCAGACTCAAGTAGCTGTCAGAGGCAGCCTTCATGTCTAGTGCAGAGACTTTGCTGGAGCACACATCACATCACACGGCAACGAAAACTGAAACAGAACCTTTTGGAGTTTTTCTTTCTTTTTTTTTTCTTCTTTGATCAAGTCTGGTGGCGAGACATTACAAGTCTGTCATGTCATTTTGGCCTAAATGGCTCCGTATGTGATACAACCTATACACAGTTATTTAGTGGATTGACTTGATTTAAATGTGCTCATAATTTCCACACAAATAAAACATATCACAGCAGCATGCTTGTCGGCAAAGGTAAGTCAACTGTGTTGATGTAAAATATCTTATTCATGTGGAAATGATTTTCACTTCTGAATCAAGTCGATTCTGTATATAGATTTCTTCAGTGCATGAATAGTGCACCATATGACAAATAGGGAAACATTTCAGATTCAGCTGTAGAGGCCCCAATAGTTGATATATGTGAATGGTTGTTTTCAGTAAATGTGGTGATCTTTAAGGCCTGTAGTTGTATGTATAAATTTGTTTAATCCAATTAACATTATGTTTTGACAGCTTAATGAACAAGTTCAACAATTTGTAACTTTAAAATGCACTTTGGTAGATATGTAAACTTACACAAGCTTTACAAACGCTATTAACTTTTAATGCTCTGTTTTCAACATCTTACTACCTGTTTACTGAATCTGAGAAAAAGAGGGCTTGTCTTTGTCTCATCAGTAATTTGTTCTGAAATCAAGAGTTTGTCCCCCTTTGCTGCAGTTACAGCCTCGTCACTTCTGGAAAGGCTTTAAACTAGATGTTGGATCATTGCTGTGATGATCTCATTGCATTTAGTCACAAAAGCATTCACTAAGTCAGGTACAGATGTTGGATGATTAGTTCTGTGTCACAAATGCCATTCCAACTAATCCCAGAGACGCTGCATTGTGCTCCATCACTCCAGAGAACGCAGCTCCAGAGTGTCCTATTCTAACTAAGGGCTTTGTTTGTGTGATACGTTGATGCTAACCCTTAAAAGACTAGAGCCCGTATATCATTTTACTATACTTTTAAATGTAACTATATAACCATCAAATTCAAATCTTAATAAAAAATCCCCTGTTTTATGGTGTTACTGGCTGAAAGTATAGTGTCCCCACTTCCAGTAGAATTCTCCTCTTGTTTCAAAGACCCACTAGTGAGACACATTTCATGTAAAATGTACATTGATCAGCCGTTCCATTAAATCCACCAGCCTAATATTATATAGGTCCCCCTTGTGCCAACAGAACAGCTCTGACCCACTGAGGTATGGACTCCTCAAGAAGGTGTGCTGTGGTCTCTGGCACCAAGACTTTAGGTCCTGTAGGTTTTGAGGGGGCTTTTTGGTTTAGACTAGTTTGCCCAGCACATTCCAGAGATGCTGACTGGATAAAGCTTTGGGGAATTTGGAGGCCAAGTCAGCACATTTGTCGTGTCAAAGTAAAATCCACACGAATGCCAGGACCCAAGATTCCCAGCAGAACATTGCCTAGAGCATCACACTGCCTCTGCCAGCGTGCCTTCTTCCCATAGAGCATCCGGGTGCCATCTGTTCCACAGGTAAGCAACACACATGCGCCTCGTTGTCCACATGAAGTGAATAAAAACCTGACTCACCACACCTGGTCATTTTCTTCCATTGCTAAATGGTCCAGTTCTGGTGCTCACATGCCCACTGTAGGCATCTTCAGAAGTGGGGCACTCTGACCAGCCTGTGGCTACACAACCCTGTGTACACTGTGTGTTTTGATACCTTTATATCGTAGCCAGCATGAACTTTTTCAATAATTTATGCTGCTTGTCTGTGGGGTCCCAGCCCAGACAGGCTATTCCTCGATCGCCACACGCACTGAGGAGCCTTGGGCGCCCATGACCCCGTCAACAGACCAGCGGTTGTCTTTCCTTGAACCGCTTTATGTATACAATATTTTGGTGTTTAATTTATTATTATTAGGGTAGATACAAATCATGTATTTCCAAAAAATCATTTTACAGTCTGTAGAAAAAAAATCAATATCAAAATCAAAAGCTTTTTCAAAGATTTTATTCGAAACGTTTTTGGGCCATTTCAGTTGTCATGAACATTTGTCACAGTTTAAAAGGGAGGTGGTATTTTTAAATAATTTAAAAATGTTAAAATAAGAAAATATGTGTTAGATTATTATTATTGTATTAGAAGTTATTACATACAGGACATATACACAATGGTATACACACATCTATGTAATACACAAGGTTCATATTAGCAG
>JBBIGA010000083.1:21683220-21708483 GCA_037576975.1 Alestes dentex | reverse complement strand
ACACACACATACACACACACACACACACACACAAACGCGCGCGCGCGCACACACACACGCACACACGCGCACACACACACGCGCACACACACACACACACACACACACACACACACACTCACACACACACACTCACACACACACACAAAGGACAGCATGTTCCAGAGCACCTGTAAGCAGTGGTCGCCATGCACACACACACAATGTATCCAGCATGTATTGTAGTCCACGGTAACCGTTGCTATAAACAAGTAGTCGAATCAGAGCAGGTCAGTGTGGTGTTATCTCTGTCAGTGAAACCTTTTTATCAACAGCACGGAGCATGCGCGGTGATCCATCTTCTCAAGGACTCCTCATATATCGCCTTTAATGGCACATTTAATGGCCTTTTCATCAATTCTATTAATACAGTTGCCTGTTTTTTTTACAGTTACAGTTACAGGATTGCATACTGGGGTCTGGGAATGCCCGACAAGACCTGGCGTTTTTGTAAATGTTCTGGTTTAGCCCTTGTCAAAGTCGCTTTTCTACACTTTTCATTTTTCCTGCTTCCAATGCTTCCAAGAATAATATATATATATATATATAAACTAAAAGTGTTTGTGTGTGTGTGTGTGTGTGTGTGTGTATGTGCGCATGCGTCTGTTTCTCCCATTCCTGGCAAGTGTGTTGTCATAAGGGAAGACAGTTCTCCAATCCTCTTTTTGAAAACACAGAATACCTGAAGTTTCATCTTCCGCACCACTTCACATACACACACACACACACACACACACACACACACACACACATATACACACACATTTGTACGGAGAAGTATGTCCGCTAGTATGTCTACTAGTGCAATGTATTATTATATAATCTGTATTGAACTTACAAACAGGTTTTGTGTTATCTAGTATTTTCAAACTTGCTGATTTATGGATTTCAAGTGAATCTGAACACAATCATTCTTTAATGATATATCTTTTGAATTATTCTTTGGAATTCAAATGGACTATCATCATGTTGTAAGAAAAGCTCTGAAATTGTGTTTTTATAAGAGAAGAAAAACTTTCTCAACTGTTGTGTATGTTAAGGTTACAATATTTGAGTCCAAGTAATTTCCACTGGTGTGTTTGTGTGACATGATCTCACAATTTAAAGAGTAGCGGGTGTCTTAAATGGTACAGATGTCTGGAAAATTATTATTATTATTGTTGTTATTATTATTATTGTTGTTGTTGTTATTTTTATTAGTAGTAGTAGTATTATTATTAGTATTATTATTACTGCAATGACTATTTAAGTTATTGTTATATAAAGTCATTAAGCTCTACTACTTGTTCCTTTACACCGGAACACATCTGAAACAGAGAGATTGATTTTGAAAACACAAATAATCAAAACTTGTGACGTTTCAGTAGTACAATCCCCTTCTATCCCTTTTTTCCAGTCATCTCTCCATTAGAGAAGCATCTTTGGTCCCATGTGTGTCGGCTTTGCTGTAATCATGCATACACAGGTTGCTCCGCTGGAAGAGGTTTGACTGTAGGGGCTTTTTAACCCTCCCTCCCTCCCCCCATTCCCCCTTTTCCTTGATTATCACATGCTCAAAATGAGAAATACCCCAATTTCAATGCAGTGAATGTCTGCCATACAATTACTGGATTAATCATTTTATTCTATTACTGAACCTCCAGAGAGAGAGAGAGACTACGGGGAGTGGGGGAAGGGGAGGGGGGGCAAGCATATTGTGTTAAAGATCTGCTATTTTGGGGCATTTTCAGTGTGGCGTGTAAAAGCTGGAGGGTCAAGGGGTCACGACTCTTAATTACATTCTAACGGCACAGAGATGGCCAGAAGAGGACGAGGAGGAGGATGAGTGAGAAAAAGAAAAGGGAACAAATGCAGATTGATGTTGCAGGAAATTAGAGCTTTTGCTAATGTTGCACAGGCGCCCCCCAACCCCCCCCCCCCCCCCCCTACACACACACCTTTTTTTCTGTACAGTGCCAGTGAGACTCACAATCAGGGATGAGGTCCTTGCTTGGGTCCCCAATTATAACAATGTGTGCGAGAGCTCCTCGAACAAAATAACATTGCTTCAGAATTACATACCTTACACATGGAAGCAGATAATGAGAGCAATAGCGTGACGGAAAGTTTGCTATAAGTTTGTTCTTCCTTCAGAGACACTCAATGACATTTTTTCTTTCCTCTTTCTTTTTTAACTTCCATATTTGGCCTTGACCTTAAAATCACAAGAGTAAGGTTTTGGAAAGTACCTTTCAGGATAACACTCTTTGCTGAAAAAGCATTCAGTGTAAAAATTTTACAAACTTTTACAATTTTCCATGTTGCACGTGTAAATGTGCGGTCAAAACTTTGACATTCAATAAATCCAATGAATAAATGCCCATCCGAAGGTTTAAATCTTTAAAGCTGCCTCTGCTGTGGTTCCTTATATGTTTTAGGCCAGTTTGGTAATAACATTTTCATAAAGAAGAATGTGCCATTGCTGACCATAAAGAAACAACAAACATTATTACAAATGTATGGGATTCTAAATCCTTACAAGCTGCTTGAGATGGCAAACTTTTCCTGACAAGCCAACGCAGTGAGCTAAAAGACAGATAACATTTCTTAAATATCATTACAAGCTGCTAGTTGAACTGTGTGGCTAGGTTCCTACGCAGCTTCTGAAGCCACGATACCAGCTTCTAACACTACAGTAGGTGGCTGGACTCTGTTTAGCTGATAATGGCAGCAGGTTAGCACTGCTGAGGGGAATAAATCCTTGTCATAGATTATAGATTATGCCTGAATGCTTTTTAATGACCATTATAAATTGCCAACCACTGTCATTGGTAATCCTTAATGTACCAAGATGATACCAATGAGTGACAAGAACATGTTGCAATTCATACATGTGATGTAAGCAAGTTTGTTTGTTTGTTTGTTTTGTGTGTGTGTGTGTGTGTGTGTGTTTGTGTGTGTATTTATGTGTGTTTGTGTGTGTGTGTTTGTGTGTGTATGTTTCGGGGGGGTGGGGGGTGGAGTTGTAGGGCTGTGAATGAATGAACAAATCTGAATGAACAAGTATCTGACTTAAAATCTTATAACTAGGTTTCAGTTATGTCAATATGAAAATACTTTTTCAATTATGTCAATATGAAAACATTCCAAGGACTGTCTTGCTGGCAAATTTTAAGGCTGAAAAAGGCTGAAGAAAGAAAATTAGTAAAATTAAGACTGCCTTGTGCTAATCAGACTTTTTTTTATAAGGATAAGCCACTGTGATTTTCCGTTGTAGAGCTTTTAACCCTTAGATAGAACATCTTTCCGGCCAGATGTTCACGTCTCACAAACTGCCATAACACTTTATGGGTTAAAAAAAAAAAAAAAAAAACGTTCCCACAGTGATTAGCTCTCATGTTTTGTCTTTAGTTGTGAGTTGGCGCAATCAATTCCCCTCTCTGTAATTCCTGCTCAGGACCCCCTGTGGCTCCTGCCCCTTAAACAAACCCATCCTGACCTCAGATATGCTCTTGTTCCAAACGAGGACCTTGTAATTGTGTGTAGATTTTAGAAAGTGTCTTTTTGCGTCTGCTACCAGACACGCATGGGAGAATGGTGCACCAATGTTGACATTTTACTGCAAGTGCCCTCCCTTCCATCAATCCCCCCCCCCAATCCCCAATAACGGGAGACATGGGCGTCTCATTTGGTATTCATCTGGTGGGGTTGCATATTAATCAAGTGGCCCCCGTTAGCCAGTCTCGTCCTGTCGTCCCACCTGCCAATCTGCATATCCGCATATTACAGGGACCCAGAACCACTACCATCACCCCCCCACCCCTCCATCTTTAATTTCCTACCGGAGCAGATAATGATCTGCTTGTTGAAGCTGAGGGGAGCCTTTGTCACACCGAGGGCTGATATTTTCAGGCGGCGCGGGGGGAGACAGCGCTCTGATTAATACCGTGTTGAGCGGATTCCGTCAGGCCTCGTTTCATTACAGACGAGGTGATGAGAGACGGCTCTCTCTCTCCTCCACTTTCCTGCCGCTATACTGGCAACACTGGTCATTTTTTCCAGATTTATTAGGTTTTGTTTTCTGGTTTAATATGGTCCAGAAAAATCATCTGTGAAACACAATGGATGTCAGAAACACAGTGTCAGAGGTTAGGGGGAGGATGAGATGGGATGGAGGGAAAAGAGGATATCTATCCTCTGCTTTCCCAGCAGATGTTAATGGGGAAAGATGGAGGGGGAAATGATTGCGAGAGTTTGAGCTGCAGTGTTTGGCAAGTGTTTCACTAGTTGATCCTTTGCTACATTCTAATGTGACCATCTTTCAAAAAGGTAAAACAACAAATTGGGTAAAACAAACAAAAGAAAATCTACATCAATAGGATCTCAAGACTGAAAGGTTATCCACATATGAGGAAGATTATAAACAGCTAACATGGGGATTATTTTTGTTATAATTCTAATAATATTGTACATTCCTATTCTTTTACAATGTAAAGAGTCTGGAGTCACCTTTTTCTTAGTTTAATTGAACATTCAGAACAATCTCAGGGCAGGTTGTAGCTACCCATGTCAGATAACTTTAAAAACCATCAGCAATTGATGTTTGAGTGATAGAACACTTTCTGGTCTTTTTGTGTTAAACCTCCATAACCAGTACATAAGGCATCCTCTTACAAAAGAAAGGTATCAGCAAGAGTTTTGGGAGTGATGCAATTGGCTCCCTAAAGAACCTTTTAATTTATGTCTCTTTAATGATCCATTAGGTGTGATGTGTGAGGGTAAAAGACTTTTTAAAAGAACTCAGTGAAAATGTTTTATATCAATTAAAGGTCCTCATAAAACCATAGATCAAAGCCAAGAACCATTTCAAAACCTTTCGTTTTAATAGTGTTGACAAGATGGTATAAAGTATCTGGGACTGAGTGGCTTCATGAGGGAATTACATCAGTGGTCAAAGTGGTCAAAGATGTTAGAGCTTGCAGTTCTTCACTGCAAATCCAGACGTCCAGCAACCCTCCATCCCCTGGTGTAAATACATCTGCCATTGCCATTCAAAGCTTCAAAGTTTTTTTTTTTATAAACGCAGGGCTACACCTTAGAAGCTACAGATGTGTCAGATTTCTTCAAAAACAGGGGCAAGGACAGCAAGAAATTCTGCAGCATCAACAGTAAGATGGCATAGGGCTGACTGAAAGTGAATTCGTACCTCAGGGACCTCTGGTTGTTCCCATCTGCCTGGAAAATGCTAGAATATTTCTGTCTCACTCAGAGAGGCACCACACGGGGAGGTGGGAGGGAGTAGGGGGGGTCTCAGAGGTAAGGCCTGTTGTGACACTGCGTGAGAGAATTAAATTGATTTAGCCATGCTGAAATCCTACAGGAGTTACACAACCGGTCCTCGCCTAATTAAATCGCTTTGAAAAGGAAGTGAAAGTTGTTTGTCAGCTGGCAGCATCAGGAGGGAACCGTGTCTCCTTGGCTTCTGCAAGGCCTTAGCTACTTTTATTGTTGCTGTAATTTTATTTCGCCTAGTGTCACGGCTGTTGAGGTTACCTGTGTGAAAGCTGCAGACTCATTACCACGCAAGTGTGTAACATTTAGACAGCTGTTCTGTTCTGCTTGACAAACCGGCCATTTTTTTAAAAGATATTCTTACAGTTTTCACAAGACTATCAGAGGAAAGTAAGCTCTGAACCTCTCTGACCCATTACGTTCTGTTAGTCAGCTTTTTAAAGCATTCTACAAGCAAACAGTCTCAGTTTCTGCCGATTTGTCGCCATAGGTTTGTTCAGTCTCATGCACCGGGTATTTCAGGCATCTGAATGAAGACATTAAATTTGATCGTTAAAGGTGTTGTGGGCAAATGTATCACTTACATGCATTATTTTTGCATTATTTGTCCTCCAGAAGAGTTCAGTCTTAATGACAATGGGGAGACCACTACATGTAATCCCTCGCATAAGTGGATGCTTCGGGCATGAATTCGTTAAGCCAGTTTGAATAGAGGCCAGCTAATAAAATTCTGCTTCGTTTATAGAAACAAGGCTGCTCTTCGCTGTCAGTTTTTCGAGATCCCTTTTCTTGAATGGAGAAAAAAACCCTTTTCAGATTTAAGTCAGAGAGTGGGCATCACCATAAAAATACAACTCATTACGAGCGTATTCTGTTGCGTACTCTTCACCCTTGCCCTTGATGGAGGAACTCGGCAGGGGTATTGGGCGCATATGTTGCTTTAATTCCATGTGAAAGCGTGCACACACACACACACACATACACACACATACACACTAAGCACTACCTCTCCATCACACTCACTCTCTCTCTTTCCCTCCCTCCTTCCCTCTTTCTCAACAGGCTCTTTGGATCTTTTGAGAGGATACTAAGAAATGCATCAAAAATGCATCAATCACATGAAAGTCCTTCTGCCACTTCCATTTCCTATTCACTCCAAACACACGGCTGCCGGTATCCTAATATTCTCCATCAGACGGAACTCCATCTCACTTAATCCAGCCAATTGGTGACAGGTTTACAAATGCTGGCTGACAGATTTTTATTTTGTTACAAATGACAGTTCATTCTACTTCCCTGTCACCCGAGGCCTCCGTGTAGCTCAAGGCCCATTGTAATGTATAGGGGAATTAGAGGAGAAAGGAACAATAGTCTTCTAGCAGAGAATCTTCTTGACCACAGCTGTCGGTGGTCCAGCTAAATAAACATTAGTATGAATGAAAAGCATTACAAAAATGGTAATGCATTTACCTCATTGACTAGATTGGCCACTGAGGGATCATGCCAGAAGCAGTCATGTTAGTATAACAAAAACACTAAATTCTACTAGGTTAGAGACAGGCAGACAATGGTGTTCAACAAGACCACACAATCTGCTTTCCATAACTGACCAATTCTAAATGGAATGGATTCAGGCTTAAGCAAATTATTGTAATTAATTGGTAATGAATTCGCCATATGTCATGTTAGAGTAATAGGCCTATAATGTACATTTTCCCTGATTTCCTCCATCAGGGCCATAAACTGAAGTCTGGAAGTTATAGATTACAGCCTGGACATGTGGCTAGAGAATTGCTGATCACTGCTTTAATCCAGATCACTGTAAAATGGATTAGTATCAAAAAGCTACTTATGGGGGGCATTTAAACAATGCCTTTCCAAAGTCTCACCACTCTTCTTTTCGTTGTTGTCTTTTTTTGTGTGTTTATGTACATGTCAATCAAATGCCCCTTAATGTCCCTATGTCCTGGTTCTTTTGTTGTTTACAAACACATGCTTTTACTCATAATATGTGTTTGCTAATGCACCCGAACCCTAATTATTATAAGTCCAACTGGAAATGTGCTTTCATTATAGTTACCAAACTAATCTTTATAACATAGTCAATATTCCACCTAGATTTGGTGGTTTGCAAGGTCCACAGACGACACGGTTTGACCAAATCAAGTGTGGACACATATTGGCCTACAGGGACTAGGATATAACCTGGTTAGTGCATCAAGTCCCTGTCTGTCATACTTTAGGCCTTGCGATTGACTAGCCCTGTCTAGGAGAATGAGTTAGTGGTTGGTATCTGTTCCTTCAAATGGAAGTCCACTCATTCTATATATCCCTTATCTTGATGTTCCTTATCTTGATTTCTTTTTCATTTGGATATGTGGAGTGCTTCTTCTTAGCACTGGGTTTTTTTGGAGCTGACTGCTGGGCTTCAAATAATGGTGGTCTAGGCTTGCCCGCTAAGCTAGCCTGCTTGACCAAGCCACCCAATCCATTTTACTTCAAATGCAGGCATAAGCCAACGTTAATTAGCCTAAATGGGTTTATACGCAAATGAATGGATAATATGGGATAATACACTAGCTCGCAGGCTGTTAGCCGCAAGGCCGAGACTTTATTAGTGGCGGATGACATTCATACTGTGACTAGCGTTAGCATGCTAATTGTGAAGGCTGTAATTAGCTGTGCAGACAGAGAGGTGAGTGGCCTGGAGGGGCAGTACTCATTCACTCCTCACAATGTCAGACACAGGCGGCAAGCAAGGAAAGAAAAATGCAAATCTGCCATTCAGCTATTGTGTTGACAGACCTTGGAGGATACGAGAGCAAGCCACGAGAAGCAGAGAGGGCAAGAGATGGAGAGAGAGAGAGAGTGAAGGTGAGCGAAACAGGAAGAAAGGGTGAGAGATGAGGAGAAGCACTGAGATGCGGAGAAGCACTGAGAGAGGGAGATGGGGAAGTAGGCAGAGACAAAAGGATGGACTGGAATGAGATGGAGAAAAGTGTGTGAGGTAAAGGGAGGTGGTATAGAAAAAGGAAAGACTGGAATGAAGTCAAGATGAAGTATAGAGAAAATATGTACAAATTGGGCTTGAATTTATGGATGGGAGAAAGCCCTCATTGTTTGGTGCATAACTACCTCATGAGGGACTTTTGGCTGCATTGTGTTTCAACCTCAAATTAAGCTCAGGATGGCTGAATTCAGAGCCTATTTTGATGCTGACAGTTCTTCAGCTTTGTTGAGATGTGTGAAGGGTCTGCACAGGCAGTTGATAAGGGTTCTAAAAGGAACCAAATGATGAATTGGATATTGATGGTTGCTGTTAACTTGCTCTCTTTAGCCAGTTTACACTTCATATTCTATATTATTTTCCCTGTGACTTCATTCTCTTCTTCATTTTATTCTGCTCCAGAAGGATGAAGAGGTCAGCAGATCGCTAGCAGGCTAACAGGCTCTGTCAATAATGCTCACAAACAGCCTTTTTAATTCAGATGTTTACAGAGGGAATCACAATAAAACTACATAAAGTAGTGTGCCTTCACGTGTTCAAATAATCAAATGTGGATATACAATTCCACTAGCCTGAAATGAAAGTTAGTTTTATGCTAGCTGCTAACTCGACAGTGAATGGCTATGACGCATTATGCAGTGATATACATAACTGACAGATCTTTATGATTTCTACTGTATTTGGTTCTCAGCAAAATGACTTCAAATGCCCATGCGTTATTTTACACTCATTCCACGCTATTCCTGACATGATGCAGTTGGGCTGTACACCCACATCCATTGAAACTGCATGGATGGATGTGATGTGTCATTCAAGTAATTGCTGCAGTAGTGCATCTTTAAGGAGCTGTTTTAGTAAATCATATGTGCAAGGGTGAAGAACCTCCTGATAATCTATTGGATACACATAAATTAAAATCTTTTTTCATACATCCAAACCAAAAAACACTTAGCACCTAGGAGTATTTGTACGAATGATTAAATATCATAAACATAAACATAATTATGGACCTATTCAACCTGACCTTGTTGCCTCAATTATAATGTTTGCTGTACCCATCTGTTAGTACAACTGAACAGTCTCTATAGCTTTTTCAATAGATGAACTAAGATTAGCCTTCTTTTCTTATTGGAGGCTTGTCCAAATAATAGAGACTATGGACCTACTGGTCACTAGATCTGCCACAGACACTTGTGGTGTATTCATTAAACATGAAGGCTGTTGGGGTCTTTGTGAATAAAGCACCTCTGATCTTCCCCCTCAAAAATTCTAGCTGGCAGAGAGAGTTGGAGCGGAAATCTGAGTGCAGGAATGTGTTCGATCATGAATCTTTACGCATTTGTTTTACACAAATCAACTCAAATATGATTTTTACATGCACATTAACGAAGTGTTCACATCTTATAAGGCTTAATGGTTTTAACTAGTTTCTACTTGTAATCTTTGTTGGTTTTTTAAAAATGTTAAATGAACATTTAATTATACCACAAATTAAAAAAAATGTTTTAATAATTGTAATTTATTTTGTTTGTTTAATGGAATAAATGAAATACACCTGCTTTAAATAAATGTACTTTGATTTATGTAAAGTGGATAAAAATTTATGCTGACATATTTTCCATTTGTAAGCCAACAACCTTTTTATTCAGGTCATTCAGCTGAGTATTTGAATATGTTTGAGTTTACTGAGTTTAATTTACTGAGCTGAACTATTTTTTTTTTTATCAAGTTAATGCTCCACATGGCTTATTGCAAAACTGGGATTAGAGCTGCACTTACTAACAAAGTTCTGCAAGTCTTTTTCTCCTATTCAAGTTATTTTTAAAAAATTGTTCAGTTCATGAAGCAGTGCTATAGGCTACATGCCAGAGATTAGTTTATAAATCTGCAGCTTTGCGAAGGAAATGTCCTCTCTGTCCAAATGTTTAAGGGTCCTTAAGGGTAGTTGAAGACTCTTGTGTCCATTCAATGCATTCCAAGGTCATCATTTGGGTACTGGCTTTGGAAACTGCTTGCTTTGGAGAATGTAGTTTCCTGGTATTGGCTATTGTGGCTGTTTGGTTCCTTTGGGTTTCATTATAGTAGCTGTAAGGACTAAGCTTTAAGATTTCTCTGTGTCTGCTGCGGTTTGCTTAATTAAACTTTAAAATTCTTTTCTAACCTTGTTCTTTACATTACATAGTTACTGTGAATCAGGAAGTTAGCTCAAGACCTTGAACTGATGAACTGAATATTGATGCATTGCAGTCTACTGTCTCACTGAAAGCGCTCATATTTCTTAGATGGACTCAAGGCTTTATCAGGTACGGATCCTCCGACCCACAGCAATTCAGCCCGTTCCACCTTTTTGCTCATTGGCTCTATAAAACCACCTGTTTTTTTGTCTCCAGTAGAGATCTTCTAGACACACTCTGACTGATAATCAATACGGCTGTCTGTCAGCCAGTGCGGCCATCACTGCTGTTTATTTGGAACTGACAGTTCCATCTATCCATCTGAGAACGAAGGATAAGAACCGCAGGTTAATCATCGTTGTGTGAAAATAGTTTATAAATCAATGTATGGCTCTGGAAAGAAAAAGGATATGGTAAACCACAGCCAAAAGCTGAATATCGCAATTGTTAAACATTTTACTGTCAGTCAGGTGAGAGTAAAGATATATTCTGTTTACAAGTAAACATAAATCATCCCAAGACCTGGATGTTGCACCAATATAGACGTTGCACCAATGTAAAGAAACTTATTAACTACCTATAAAACTGGTAGCATCATTTGATATATTGTTGAAGGTCTATGTAATACAGATTACAGATACAGAATACAGAATACAGAATCTATCTATCTATCTATCTATCTATCTATCTATCTATCTATCTATCTATCTATCTATCTGTCTATCTATCTGTCTATCTATCTGTCTATCTATCTGTCTGTCTGTCTGTCTGTCTGTTTGTTTGTTTGTTTATTAAATTCAGTAAATAAGCAGCAATTTTGCAGAAAAGAGGTGCCCACATTTTTGCAAATCAGTCTAAAAGGCACAAAAACTAGATCATGGAGAGATGGTGGAAAATGGTGTGAAATTAGGTGTTTTGGGTACCTTACACGTCATAAGTGACCTTGGAGAACAAACAGAGGAGTTTTGCTCACTGTGTGACCCAAGCAAAATATTAGGAGCGGCTTGTTTTTATTTGACTATGCCATTCATGCTGTACAACCTTTAATCTTTTCATCTTAAAAATTATGGAGCTAAAAAGAGTTGTTTGGAGGGAACCCATAGCAGAACCACATTTTGAGGAACATTTTTTTAAGTTTGCAGAATGACCTCAAAATGTAAAGATCCTATACCAAAGGATTTTTTCTTTTTCTAAAAATGCATGTTTAAGACAATGACCGTTTGAGAGTATAGATTCCAGCGGCCAGAATGAAATAACAATTATTCTGCTTACAACTCACCCTCATCTTGCTTGACTATGTCAGAGTCTTGAATGTACCAGATTATTTCTACTAAACTTGTCCTTTGCTTTCTCTCTCTCTCTCTCTCTCTCTCTCTCTCTCTGTCTCTCTCTCTCTCTCTCTCTCTCTCTCTTTCTCTTTCTTTCTTTCTCTCTCTGTTGTGTTGTGGGAATGATACTGAGGCTTCAGCAAACAGTCATTCTCTCACTATTTTACTGTTACACCAAATCACATGCTTGTCATGGCCATTTTACAACCTTTCTGCCTCCGAGCCCTCACACACACACACACACACACACACACGTGCACTCACAGACACTCATTCTCCCACCTCCCCAGCCTTATGATTGATTATTTCCCTGCCCAAGGACATTCAGATCCATCCAACTGCCTTTTAACAATCCTCACCCTGCAACTCGAAAATGTGTACTTTCAATTAGCATGCAGCTCCAATGAGGAGCCCTCTGCCCCTAAGCTCAGAAGGCTGCTGTAGAATTGGTTTTGCACGCTGCCGAACCACACAATACTTATAGCAAAGGATTTGCAAAATTTATGAGAAGACTTTTATAATTTTCCCATTTATTCTGTTACATTACTTGTTTTTCTTGCTCCACTCCTAAATGATTCATTATGTACTTTTCCTTTGTTAATATATGCAGTAGTCCTTTGTACATTTGCCCTATGGTTGCCTGGTAGGATTGATTTCAATGGTGTGTAAGATTAACATTCTCAGGGTTTAGTGGCGTTGGGATCAAACACAAGAGCATCAACAAAGTATTTATTCCCTTGACTGAAACTGATCTGGTGAATTCATTTTAAATATGAACTAATTTCTGATTTTGTTGTCCTGTACTAAAGAGTTATTTGGAGAGATGCTATAGAAAATGACTTTTTTGATGGATGGTTTTTTGAACCATGTTTGTAAATGAGATGTTTGAAGAACATTTAAAAAAAGTTTAATAATCTCCACACAATGTAAAATTCTATATCAGTAAAATTACTTGGAATCTAGAAGATGGAAGAATGTTCTTGAAACTTTCTTAACTGATGATATCAAATGTAAAGGTTTGATATTTTCTATTGTTGTATTATTCTAGTTTTAGTATTATTAAGTACTGTGACATTCATACATTATTGCAGCCATGTAGGATGAATTTGAACTGAATGTTAAGTTAAGTGTTCAGATCAAATTCCTGGGGGGGGTGGGGGGGGTGGCAGTTCATCCCACTCCTAACAACAAAGAAGACACGTCCCCGGTGAACCCTCTAAAACTCTACACCTGTGTGTTATTATTATTCCAGCCCTAAACTGACTTGTTCAGATTGAATGTTTGAACATTGAATATTGACCTGTCTACAGTTTCTCTTTGAAGTTTCAGGTTAGATGTAATAAAAAGTCCAACAGGAGGTAAACAATGTGGCAGGTTTTAAATTCTATTACATTTTTAAAAATCCGACACACACTGTAATAACATCTTCATCTTGAGAAAAAAACAACAATTTTATTGGAGAAGTAGGTAATAAAAGTGAAAGGTTAAATTAAAAACGTTTTAAAAAATCCCTGTTGGTCCATTTATGAAATGATCTGTGGAAAGTATCTATCTATCTATATGTATTTCCTTTTGCTATTTTCAACATTCAGTCCTATATAAAAGTTTGAACACCTCTTGTCGAATGATGTTTGTTGATTTTCAATCGATAACAAGATAACAACTTATGCATTTTAATACACATTATTACAATTTAACTTTGTATAAAAAAACAACAGAAACTGGGTCTGTGTAAAATGTATGACACATGCTTTATGTTTTCCAATATGTGAATCTCAAAGAAATAGAAATTGTGCACTAATAAAGAATCTGAAAATCAACAGAGCATCCAATTTGACCTGGGATGATAACTTGTACATGCAGCTGTGGTTTAGGACAAGAAATTTAAATGTTTTTTTTATTTTTTTATTTATGGTAAATGTACTCATTTTGAACATTTCTGTTGCTCTAGTCACAAGGAAATGCTACCACAAGGTGAAGTACCCCTGGCATATCTAGGTGTAAAAATAAAAACGGATGTTTTGTCCTGGCAGTGACGATATGTAGAGGTGTTGGGTTTGTTTTGCTACTTCTTACTAGGCAGCACCTTGCTCTCTGTATCATTAAATTAATTGTGATGGTTTGAGGTGTTGCTTTTATCTAAACAAGCAGATGTACCCAAAGATCTGGCCATGCACAGCCAATCTATCTTCTTTCCCTCATTCTTTACAGACACCTGGCCAAATTATTCATTGATTTGACCGAGCATTTAGCTGAGTGGCAGTTCAAAGGATTGTAGGCACTGTGTTTGTGTGTGTGTGTGTGTGTGTGTGTGTGTGTGTGTGGCAGAAGAGATGTCTGCCGAAATTGAGAGAGTGCTTCAGCTTCAGTTCAGGTGTGTGTGTGTGTGTGCGTGTGTTCATGTGAGTTTGTGCACATGGGTGTGTGTCCATCTGTGTTGTTGTATTTATGAGTTTGTGAAGGACTTGCTGTCTTGATTTCTTTTGCTGTCTGCATTTATTTCCTCTCTCTCTCTCTCTCTCTCTCTCTCTCACACACACACACACACACACACACACACACACACACACACACACACACACTTGCACAGTGCCTCCAGCAGTAGTGTCAGCCTCCCTAATCTCCCCGGTCGTCCTCCCACCCCCTAGATGAGCTTGGCTCTCTTTGCTTTCCCAGATTACTCATTACGGCCTCATTCAGCCTTCACTTATGGATGCGTCCCACTTTGAAGATGGTGGCTTTTCTTTTTTTGTCGCCAGCGGCCCATTGGGGCAACAGAATCTTCACCGTTCTCTGGGCGCCAGGGAGATGTGCTCACAGGAAAGACGAAGAACTCGCCGTAGGCCTGTCTGATGCAAACCTGAGGAGCTTAACGCTGGGGTATGCCATGACTGCTTGGCATGTGCAAATTCAGCTCCTTCCCAATCCAAGTTTCAGCACAGATCATTCAAAGCGAGGCGTGTGGCGGAATGTCCCAGCAATGTTCCGTGGCATGACTTCTTTCCAGAACGTTCCGAATCACCGGCTGGGTGCAGCCGTAGCTGTCTGCAGGGATGGGTTTCTGTAGCACACAAAGCAACACCATGGTTCTTGGAGAAAGCTTTTCTAACATCCAATTACGCCACACTGACTCACTGACTCTTTGATGTCTACCTAAGATATATTTCTCTTGGCCTCTCCAAGATTGGCCTTCGTCTTTGAGGTTTCAACGAAGGCAACACTTCATTTCAGGCCAATTCTGAAATGCCCTTTGGATCATTTCAGAAGGTGTTAGATGGCTGTCCCAGACATTAGAACACACTTTTTTGAATAATATGCTTAAACACTGTTTTTCTGATTGGTCAGGAAAAATAATCCTTCTTGGCAAAAGCGCTTGGCAAGTGGGCCTGGCTGGTCTAATAAGTTACTGTTCTATTCCTACTGAAATGGTGATGGCTATGATTAGGCTGGTGTCATGAAAACTCCACATACATCCAAACAAATAAGAAGATAATAAGCAAGTATAAGCTGGACTTCACCACACAGGCAAGTAACATGTGACTAATATCAAAAAGCTACATTTTTAACAGGAAGATCATCATTGTATTAATTAGTATATAAAACAAATACAGGCTCATTTACACCCTCACCTTTCTCTTTAGATGTATGTCCTATATGTGGGCTCCTAAATGATGTCCATCAATTAGTTGACAAACAATACAGAGCATTAACTGGCCTTTGAATGCTCCATTCAGAAATGGATTCTTTCAACTTTTACAACATTGGAAAACATTTATGGAGCACTGGCAAAGTTCCTCTTTATCTTTATCTGTGTTTTTTCATATTTTTTCCCTTATATGTGTGTGAAAGTCCACACAAGATAGATTGTGAATGTGTTCCAGTATTTATTGTGCAATCAAAAGCTTTAGCAATCTACAGCAGTTTAGTTGAAGCAGACATTTCACTAGCTTCAGTTGTTGTTAGTGAATTAACATTGTATCTCTGATTACATTACAAAAAACATCCCAATTTTATTACCGTAACTTTTCACACGCATAAAAATTGAAATGAGTAATGCATTCTAAATCATATTTTTATTTTTCATTAAATCTAACCTACTTACACCATGGATTAATAAACCAATAATAAATTATTGTCTGCCTGGATATCATCTACAATAAAATATATATCTAGAGAGAGAGATAAATGTAATGACAAAAACAACATTTAATGGATCCACATAACAGAATGGAGAATTTGTGAGACATCTCGCTAGAATGCAGGGACAAACTTACATTGATTCACTTTTGTCCTACAAATGATACACATGCCTAATTATAGTGAGGTAATCTTTTAACAGAGCTCAATTTCTAATGAAGCTTGGTGAGATTTCAGATATGCAGATACAAAAGAATACAACACTGTATTAACTCTAACTTGGTTCTGTTTCTGTTTTTTGTTAGCTGTACTGTATGCTGTGCTGTCCTCTAGCTTTTTAAATTCTTGCAGCTTTCCTTTTGCACTCTATGTAGTCCTGTCCTGTAAATACTTGGTAAGTCTTGTATTGTTTTATATTGCACTGTGGCCCTGGAGGAATGTTGTTTTGTTCCACAGTGTACAGTTTGTGTACAGCTGAAATGACAATACACACCTACTTGACTTGACTTGAATACATCTTTTAGTGAGCAGAGCATGGTTAGTTCAATTGGATGCTTTCTTATTTGGAATGAAAGGTGGTATCTTTCCTGTCTTAACTGCCTACATGGCCATTAAGAACAGCTTAATGTTCTCCACTGAATGCGTTGAAGTCATTGGTTTGGCAGATGCAGTGACAACCTTCATGGGAATACCAAGAAGTGCTGGCTCCTTTGATTCTGTGTAACATCATTTTGTCAGAAAAATAAAGAGATTTGAACTCCGGACGAGGGAGAGTTGTACTTCATGTTTTAGTGAGAGCAGGAGTGAGTGAGAGGGAGAGAAATGGGATAAAATAAGGTCTTCGTCTCATTCCGAGGAGGGTCTCAATTTTCCAGTGACTCCAGCAGCTTCAGAAGGTGAAGAGGATGTAAAGGCTATAATCACAACGATTACACACAGCTCTCAGTGCGGCCCCACCAGTGCTCTACCACCCTCTCACTGTCTAACACACACTCTCACGCACTCACTCCCTATTAAAGCCCCACTCTGGGATTTTTTTACTCCACATTTCATTTACATCAACTTCATGGAATGTGTTCATTTATTCTTGAAGATAACTTCAAGAATAAATGCAGATGTTGCTCAGAACCCACTGTCTTACCCCTCATTGTCTAATCATTTAGGATTCTGTACTGTTTACAAAAAATTACTGCAATTTAGCAGAATTTTATATTATGGCTTGGCTCCTGCTGGGCTGTTTATGGCTTTGTGGTGATACTTCAATATATCCAAATTATTTGAAAACTAAACCATGAGGCAAGGTCACCAAATTGTTACTCAAAAATTGCAGATTGCATTTTTTTATGCATTCCCACATTTTTGTTGCTTCAGCACTATAACACTTATAACACATAGTCGTTTGTTCAGTGTCAAATCAACTCTACTTAACTCTACTCACTGATTGGTGCCTTGCTTGTTTTCCACCTTTAGTATCTTCTTAATGTAGCTAGTGACACTGCAAGAAAGTGTCATGGTGTCATCTTCAGCACAACAAACACAGTGGCATTGAACAATGTTGAAGGATAAACTGTGTTGGGTGATAATTCTTTCGGATCAATTAGTATTTTCATGTCATGTTTTGATACCTACTCAGCACACTTGGAAGCAGAGTAAGTATGAAAAATAGCACCAGGTAGCAGGTATCAGGTTCTGCATCTTCCTAATGGGAAAATTTTAAAAATGAGTAGAGTCAGTATCTTGCATTGAAAAAGAATTATGAAGGCCATAGTTTCAACTTTTTTGGGGAAAACTTGATGTATTAGTTGACAAATGTGAAAAGGTGCAGCGCAATATAGGATCAAGTTCTAGAACAAATGATCAACCTAACTATACCTAGAACTGAGGGCAGTTTTCTTGGATTTAATAGGAATGAAGTCATAACAAAAGCAGTAACTGCTAAACCTTCCTGACGAGATGTATTTTCAGCTTGAATCCTATGATTTGGCCCATGTAAATTCATACATTTCAGTCTCATTTTGCTCCTCCCAGCTTCACCATGGAGTTTAGGCCCATGTATTGCAATACACACACAAAAAAAAACAGAATAATAATTGTAATAATAACTTATATCCTGTCAGCATTTGTCTGGGCTCTGTAACACATACAAGTGCTAGAAAGAGGTAGATCCATCTCTACCTCTGTATCACAGTGAGGGCAGGAAGCTGATAAGACAGTGCAAACGAGGTTTTAAAATATTTAGGAGATAAATGTTGATGAATGAGGTCTGAATACTGCATTATGTACAGGTCATTACTGTCCCAAAAAAAGTATGCCCAAAATAGTTGCTTCATAAGAGAAAGGAAAAACATCATTCTTCACATCTAATATGTCATTTTAGAGTATTTCTATTTGTTAAACTTGTTTAAAATGTAAAGAATATTCTTTAAAATGTAAAGAATGGCAGAGGAAAAAAAAAAATCTTCATCTTAATATAACTGCTAAATGGGTCATTTCTTTGAGCATTTCTTTGTGTGTGTGTGTGTGTGTGTGTGTGTGTGTGTGTGTGTGTGTGTGTGTGTGTGTGTGGGATGCTGTATTCAATTCAGAACAGTTTGGAGAGCTTTGACCTCCTCATGCTCCGCCCACAAATAGGCTCTTTTGTAGCAAGTGTTACAAGGTCTGACAAGCTTTACAGAACGTAAAATGCAAAAACCCCATTTAACCTAATGAGAAATTGCACTGATCTTTATTTAGAATCACTGAATAGCATGGAACCTATGTAACCCTGTTTTTTACACCCTGAGTGTGAAAGCCACGTTCATCAGAGAGAGAAAGAGAGAGAGAGAGAGAGAGAGAGAAAAGGAATTGGTATAAAAGTGTAACACAGCCACATGCAAAAGTTTAAGTACCCTGAAAGTCTATGTGAGTTACCCTTTTTAATTACATGTGAACTTAGGGACTAATTCTCTGTGAGGAACATATTTAAAATTTCCTGAAAATTTTAGTGCACAGTTTCTGTTTATCTGATGCATTTACAATACTGGAAAAAAATAAAATGGAAAGCTACAGTGTGTATAAATTTGGGCTACTACTTTTACTTCCATTCCCTAACTACAGGGGACAGTCTCCCTGGAGCAACTTGGGGTTAAGGGTCTTACTCAGGAAACCAGTGGTGGTCTGCTGAAGGCAAGTATCCTACCCACTAGACCCCCACCACCCCTACTACTTTTGCTCAAAATGTTCCAATATTTTAAATAAAGAAAAGAAACAGCGCTTGCGTATTAAATGTGAAGAGGCATGTTCTCTGTCATAGACGTGTACTCATTTTCACTCATCAAATTAAAAAAACATATCATTTAACGAGGGGCGCCCAAACCAAACGGCTGTTTGTCAAACTACATTCTTCAGGCAGATTAACCTTTGTAGCCTAACATCTGTTGAATTTAACAGGGCCTTGGGCAATTATAGACCAGCCAGTCAGCCTGGCCCAAATCTAAAGACCCTGGCCATGCACCACTGAGTGCTGCAGAAGCATATGATACACCAGAGATATATCACCCACCTGTTGCAGGAGCAAGTCTACTGCCACTCCCCTTACCCACCCCCCAACCACCCTTATATCCTATGTTCTCTCCCCTATGGCTTCTTATTAAACCCATACTGAGGAAAAGGCCATATGAGCAGCACAGGGAACCCCATAGGAAATCAACAAGGTGCATTACTAATGTATGGAGAGACCTTAGTCATATTACATATTTCTATTCAGGGACTCCTTATATTAGGTCAGCTGCTTACTATAAGTCAAACGGGACTTAAGCTGCACTGAGCTGCATTTTGTGTATGAAAAGTTGTAAATAAATATATTATCGTTATTATTATCATTTGAATCATTTCATTATGTGCAATATCATTAAGTGAAACATCAATAAAACATTTGTATACTACTGATCTCTAGTACATGCAGTAACGTACTTCTATACACCATTTGTTTCATTTATAATTCAAGTAGTTACTTGTCTATAGTATTAATACCCAGCATTTGCGTATATAGCATAGTATATTTCATACTGAGGTTAGTGTATTTCATACAGAGTTTTATTGGATTTATTTAGGCCTTTTGTATTGTCTCTGTGTGTCTTTGCAGTCATAACATAAGGCAATTTCCTCCAAGATGTTCTCTGATTTTGATTCTGATATTAATTCACATTTTATTCAGCTTTATTCAAATGAGCATGAATCAAAAAATGTTTCCCTCTGCGCTGTGATCAATTTCATAGTGATATCAGGGAGGGTCTCTAAACTAACTGAACATTTTGCTTGATGATAGGTAGGGATAGCGGGAGGTGAAGCATGACATTATTGGTTAATATTATTTTGTCCCACCTGCTGATGCACCCTGTTATTAAAAAATCAGAGGACATTTCATAATAACAGTTTGTTGGAATATTACAGATAAACAAGTATTCTTCCTTTTAAGTGATAGGATATGATGAATTGTACTTAATATGACCAGGGACAATATTTAACAAGGAAAAACAGGTCAGTTTCAATTTACTTTAAAGTAGACTAAGAAACCTGTCAACTTGAAATAGTAAAATGCTAATATTAAAAATGTTAACATTGCTAATAGTAATTTCAACAAAATGGAAACCAGTTACCTCCTCCCAGGAGCAATTACAGTCACACTGCTTTGTGTACTGATGTAAATTCCACTGTTTAACAATGCCACTACTGTTGACAAGGTTAACAATTTCTTTTTCAGTATCATTTTTCATAAAAAAATTCAATGCAGTTTTCTATTATTTTACAGATGAGATTTGCCTTGAATTCAATTCACATTGCCATGAAGAGATCCTGAATCAAACTAAATTCAATTAACCTGAATCGCTTCATCCACACTGCACTGACCCGTTCAACCCACTGCTCCTTTGTCACCCTGTTAGAGGAGTTATTACTCCATCATTTCAGTTTCTGCTGTCTCTTTCTTTGTCAAACTAGTTTGAGTTCAGTTTGACCATCACCTTCCTTGAGACCCTATTTCCTTGATTTGTTGCTCTGCGTGCTGTGTGTGCGTGTGCATGCGTGTGTGTGCATGTGCATGTGTGCGTGTGTGTGTGTTTGTGTGTGCGTGTGCGTGTGCATGTGTGTGCGTGTGTGTGTTTGTGTGTGTGTGTGTAAGCACCCAGTTGACCTCACAAACTGAGCCTCTGTGTGCATCATCTGTGCTTGTGACAAATACGTCAAATCACATGGGAAGCACAGAATACAATCCTATTAAATATTTTTTAAAGTTCAGCCGCTTGTTAATTTGTCACCATTTACTCCTATTTCCATTGTTTTATTTCATAGTAGTGACTGACTGTTTGCTTTGTCGTAGATTAACTAACTAGACAAATAAAAGAAATAAATCACATAATTCCATGGTTTCATGCCAAATTAAGGGTTCCACCTAGAACCTACATATTCCAGGAGGACTGTCCTTCATACAATTTACTAACATGATTTTTCCACTACTTGTTTTCTCTACTCTGAGATTCCTAGAGTGATCTGTCATGGGTTGCAAAATTAGTTACATTGAAAATGGCACAGAAAATCAGTAAAAAATTGGTAGAGATCATGCCGAAAGTTCATCAAAGGTAATTTGATGCCGGTGATACGGATAGATCCAGTAAGCTTTTAAGTGTTACATTAGTGTATGTTACATTGAAGCATAACTATTTCATACAGTCTAATGAGAAGGAGAATGAATGTTAAATATTATGTGCGTGTTTTTTTTATATAATTGTTGTCTAATAAATGTTTTTTGGCTCATGTTAAACGAAGAGGTCAGGCAAAGGCTTGGGTGTTGAAATGAACAAAATATACAGACATTCATTTTAATTACTGATGTTCTGTCATGTAAAGCTTTGACCATTCTGGATGTGCTGACAAACTTTCAAATTAATTTCCTACCAAATCGGTATATAGTACTCAGAAAGGTTCTTTGGCTTGCAACCATACTGGAACCCTGTTTGATCCTATGTGGAGCCATTTACTAAAAGGTTCTTTAGCCTTTTCTAAAGAACCATTGACGAAATCTGTTTTATTAGAACATAGTGTCAATACCAAATATGAAGCCTTTTATATTTTATCTGGATTGAATATAACATTTTGGTTTATAATATTAAAGGCTGTTTTTATTTGATGCATGGCTTTAGTTTCCTCCACACTGGTTCAGTGGTAGCCCCATGTTCCCCATGTTTCTGCATGGCTCTGCACTGAGCTGTCTGTTCTGTTGAATGCTGGCTCTCTCTCTGTCTCTTTCTCCGTGCCTCTCTTTGCTGTGACAGCACAGTGCCACATGGCCCGGTTTTGTTCCTTTCATTGTACGCCGGGCCTCAGTCCGCTAAAGCCTCATAAAGACCAGCAAAGAACTGCCTACGTAATCCATTCTGTGCAGTAGAAAAACATCCTGGCTTTTCTTTGACAGCTGACCTTCCTTCAGGCCGTGTTACTGGGCTTTTTCAATGGAAATCACCTGATTGAGTTAAAAGTGTAACATGATACACTTTAGCACAGCCTGTGATCAGATTCCTGGTCCTGTAATCAGGCTGAAAGTAGCCTTTCTAGTGCCTGAAACAGCACTCAAGCAACTTTGCATTATGGCAAAATTTCAAGTGTAGATAAAAAAACATGCCCATTTTAGGCTCTGAAGGAAAAGAGCCTCTGTAGTACATTTGGCACAGCTGTAAATTAATCTTCACTTTAGTAATCATTTCATTCATTTTTTACACATGCACTTCGTGATGTCAAGTTATGATACACATAGTTATGATATGCATATTATTATCCTTGTTATGAAGTATTATAACAGAGGTCTGGTTCAAAAGTCAGATTAGCTGAGCTACTTTAAAGGTCATTGTAAAGTACTTTCTATGCACACGTTAGATCACATCCATTAATTAAATAATGTATTTATATCCTGTCCTATTTAAAACCACATTTGTGATCCTGGATTAGATTTCGCTCTTATGGCAACCATAGCCTACTGTTAATGGCTTATATTGCTTTAAGCCAAAATGTTTATTTCAATTTTTATCAACAATACATTACATGATTTATTGAACATTTTCTATTTTTGTAAAAGCAAAAGGACGCCAAAGGCTGCAGTTGTCTAACTGTATCCAGCCACTCATTACTAATTACTGTATTCAAATCAGTTCTGTTGAATTTCACTATAAAAAAAAAAAAACCTAAGAAAACCAGACTGCTAAACTGACCACAAGGAACAATCCACAGCAATTCAGAAAGCAGTTTGTGGAACATCCTATTTGCTTGCTTCTATTAACTCCTACTGGAGGTTCTGTGTGACTTGATGTAGAGCCAGTCAGACTTGCATTCGTTGGATTAGTTTAATCAAAGGCCCTTTTTTTCATTATTTTCCCTTGTAATTTTCCAGTTTGCATGGGGCAATATCAAAATGCATCTGATTTCTCTTAGACTAGTGTAAACAAGAACTCTTATACACAACATCAGCCTCTGGGATCTTTCTGAATGAAATAAAGTCTTCAGCTTCATAAAAGCCGTGCGAGTTTGTGTAAATATGTACACAACTCTCGTATAAGCGGTTTTTGAGTGACATTCTAGTCAGACAGGCTTTTGATATCTGAGCCCTGGCTCTATTATGCTCTATAATGATATGTCTGCTTTTCTCTGTGCATTGGGATTGTTTGTTTAGGAGGATGGCAATAGTGGCTTGGCTGCTGTGTGTGTTGTGTGTGTGTGTCTGTGTGTGTAATGGTTGCCCATGGGGAATATAATCTTGTGCAAACACTAAGCGTGTATCCCAGGTGGGGTCTGTGTATGAATGGGACACATAGCAGTCTTGTAGAGCCGCGTATTTGCGTTTGTGTGTGTGTGTGTGTGTGTGTGTTTGTGTGTGCCTGTGTGTGTGTGTGTGTGTGTGTGTGTGTGAGATCTGGGTTTGTGAGTGTCTGAATAGGCAAAGCTCTAGCTGGTAAAGCAGTCTGTTTTGGCTAAGCGGTGCAAAATGTGCCTGGCTTCCCCGTTTGCTTGCCCGACAGTTTATTCACATCAACTCGACTAAAGGACAAAATGAATTTCATTTTGTGACAATTGACCGATCCATTCTCCCCCCAAATGAGCTCGTTCATGGCTACTGTTGCAAGGTCGGACATGTTTTACAAAACACAGCTAGGAAAAATAAAAACACAATCAGCCCAATGAGAAATTAAATTGCACAACTTATTTTACAGTGAAATTTACATAAATGTTTGCATTTATTTCAAAGTGACATTTATAAAATGTTTGCATTTTCACAATCACACTGCGAGGACGGATGAGATTTTTGTGGTTGAGTAATCAAGCAAATGTCAGGGTGGTGGCAAATTCACTGTAGTCATTTTCAAGCTGCTTAGATTTGATTACAGACAGCTCAGCAGAGTACCACTTTAAACAGGACGCGTTATATAGCAACTCTATCAAACACCACAGCGATTCGACATAGACAACTGACACATTTTGAACTGTGCCCTGCTGTGTCTAACCTTGCAACACTTTCCATGAAATGAGGTATTTGTAAGCAGAATGCGGATAGGTCCATTACAGTGCTGAATGAATTCCAATTCATTCGAATTTCAATACTAAGCAAATTCCAATTCAAAGGGATTGGAATGTATAACATTCCAAAAGTGGTTGTTCCAAATGTTCAATTCCTAAAAAGAAAAAGTAATTGCTGGCTGCTGAATGTTTCTTCACTATCCACAGTCCTCTGTGCCACTTCTTCCGTGTCCCTCATCGGCTTAAATACTCCATCCAGGTTTTTCGGCTGACCGCGGAGGGCTAGGCCAGCACTGGACAAAACCAACACTCACCCGCCTTCCAATAACACCCGGCCGACCCAGAATAAAGCGCCCCTCTTTTTTTTCTCCCCCGCCTTTCGTCCAGGTCTGCACTCCCCTGCCTTTTTTGTTTACACTGGCCCCTCACAATGAGCACCCATAGTCCTCTTCCAATGCATCTTTTATCGAAGCATTCTGGGGCTTGAATGTACAGCAGGGCAGTTGGCCCGGATTGAATAAGCCCCCTGTGAAAATTGCCAAGGCCCACTCGCATTGTTCCCTCCGCTATTCCCCGCCACAATAGATATCACACTTTGGAAGTAATTTTTTAAAGAAAAAAAAGCAGGGGGGTTACTGGGTGAATCAAAATAGTGGTAGCTTTTAGCTTTTGTTTCTCTGGGCTCACTCACCCTCTCTCTCTCTCTCTCTCTCTCTCTCTCTCTCTCTCTCTCTCTCTCTCTCTCTCTCTCTCTCTCTCCCCCCCACAC
>JBBIGA010000083.1:21649422-21665879 GCA_037576975.1 Alestes dentex | reverse complement strand
TGTTATATATATATATATATATATATATATATATATTTTTTTTTTTTTAACTGTTTACAGCAACCCCAGTCGAGTCACGTGATCGCGAGGTGTATGCAAATCCCCCCCCCCTCTCGTTTCCCGTGCTCCTATTGGTCCGCCTCGTCCTCATTTATGAGCTCGTCAGAGTGGAGCGTATGGCCGCGCAGTGCCATTAACTTTTACTACAGCGGCGCGGAAAAGTGGCTCAAAGAGGCTTTTCATCGCTCTGGATGTGAAAATCAAACCGACCAAAGGCTACAGAGAGAGAAAAGACAGCGAAAGCGAAAGAAAGAGCCAAGAGAAGGAGAGGAACAACAAAAAGAACAAGAAAAAACACAAGAAGAAGAAGAAGCGCACTGACTCTGGATTGTATCGGCGTGTTTTTCTTTATCTTTCTTGTTTGTTTGTGTTTGTTTGTTTGTTTGTTTTTCCTCGCGGAGGGAGAGTACACGAATGTTTTTTGTTTTTTCTCTCGGGTGAGGAGCTCGTGAAAGCCGGGTGAATGTACAGCATGATGATGGAGACGGACCTGCACTCGCCGACCACCGCGAGCGCGGCCGGGGCGCACGGGGGTCCGGTGGCGATAGGAGGAGGTGGAGGTGGAGGAGGAGGTGGAGGTGGAGGAGGAGGTAAGGCAGCGGGGCAGGATCGCGTGAAGCGGCCCATGAATGCGTTCATGGTGTGGTCGCGCGGGCAGAGGCGCAAGATGGCCCAGGAGAACCCGAAGATGCACAACTCCGAGATCAGCAAGCGGCTGGGAGCCGAATGGAAGGTGATGTCCGAGGCCGAGAAGAGGCCCTTCATCGACGAGGCGAAGCGCCTGCGCGCCATGCACATGAAGGAGCACCCGGACTACAAGTACAGACCCAGGAGGAAGACCAAGACGCTGCTTAAGAAGGACAAGTACTCGCTGGCCGGTGGGCTCCTGGGCGCGCCGGGGATGAGCCAGAGGGGCTTGGACAGCCCCGGAGGACTCGGTGGGCTCGGCAACGGCGGAGCGACCAGCGTGAGCACCACGGCGGGTTACGCGCACGTGAACGGCTGGACCAACGGCGCGTACGCAGCGGCCGCCGCGATGATGCAGGAGGCGCAGCTGGCCTACGGAAGCGCAGGAGGAGGAGGAGGAGGAGGAGGAGCAGGAGGAGGAGGAGGAGGAGGCGCGCACCCGCACCACATGCACCCGCACCATCACCCGCACCACGTCCCTCAGCACAGCGCGCAGCCCGTGCACCGCTACGACATGAGCGCGCTGCAATACAGCCCCATCTCGAACTCGCCGAGCTACGTGAGCGCCTCGGCCGCCTCGCCGTACGGCGGCCTCGCGTACGCGCAGCACCACCACCCACACCAACACCCGCACCAGCACCCACACCACCAACACCAGGTCAAGGCCGAGCCCAGCGCCAGCCCGCCGCTCTCCGCCGCGCACTCCCGTGCGCCCTGTCCCGGAGATCTGCGGGACATGATCAGCATGTACTTACCGGCGGCGGCGGCGGTGGCGGCGGCGGGTGGTGGAGGGGGTGCTGGGGGGCCTGAGGCGGCCGAACAGACGGTCCCGAGCAGACTGCACGCACTGCCGCAGCACTACCAGAGCGCCGCGGCCGGCATCAACGGAACCGTTCCTTTAACACACATTTAAAAGACATGACAAAATAATAATAATACAAAAACAAAAAACAAAACAGTAACAAAAACAAACGGAAGAAGAAAACAAAACAAACAAAAATGATGAAACTGAACAACGCATCCAGAAAGAAGTAACCAAATATTTACCTCTTTTTAGATCAGAACTACCTTTTTTGTACAGAATGTTTTTTTCTTTTTTTGTAAATGGAAAAGTGATTATTATTATTATTATTATTATTATTATTATTATTATTATTTAAACATTTGAACGTAAGTACAAGAACACTGCCGAATAAACGCCAGCCTCTAAACAGTCCAGATTTCTGAGACTAGATCTGAAGTCTTTTTTTTGTGAAGCGCTCTTTTTTCTTTTTGTTTTTAAACAGGCTGCGCTTCATGGTGAAAAATGCCTCCAGTGTTTTAAAGGTTTCCACAGACCACAGTTGTTTGGTTTGTAAACACGTGACTAAGCCTGTGTATCTGTCTGACTCATTCCTTTTTCTTTTTTTGTTTTGGTCGTTGTAATTTTTTTTCTTGTAAATTGTGAATATATTATAGAGAAAATCGATAGGCCTAACAAACTGTAAATAGTTTCCTCAAGTCTTTTTTGGAGGAAAAAAAGAAAGACAAGTTTTTTTCGCGTTGGTATGAAACGAATAAATTTCACGGCTGTTGATCTTATTCTGGTTAGACGTGTTAATTTACTCTCTGTAGCGTTTTAGTCTTTGTTTCTCTGCGGGGCTCAGGACTGTAAATAACACAGACAACACTGCAGCACATTCACAGTCTGTTTGAATCTTAAAATAAATATTCAGGATGAAAGAAAAAGAGCTGAAAAACTCTGAAGCCAATGAAACTGTAATGAACCTTAAGGAAAAAGGGCAGATGTGGGGAAACAGGACAGATGAGGGACTTTGTTTGGAATATGAGGGACTTCATAAATGAGTTGTTATGATGAGCTTACTTTCTTCAACCTGTTAATACAGTACCCTTTTACAACGCCAGTCCTATTTTATTATTATTATTATTATTATTATTATTATTATTATTATTATTATTATTATTATTATTATTATTGTCACATCTACAACTCCTGTTCGCATTTTGTCTTAAAACGATTTTTAATTTGCAACTAAATTAAATTAAATTCTCAGTAAACAGATTCTCCTTATTTTAGGTTTAAGTTTTAGTTTTTAAGTTTTCTCTTGGCAATATTATAACACGGGTGCTGCCGTCAGAATTTATTTAAACTGAGTATTTATTGGAGATTTTAAAGCTCACACTCTTGGGTTATTTGTTTTATGTTGGTAATACATGTATTTGTTGATTCATTTTGCATGATGTTTTCCTCAAGACCCCAGGCTTAGTCTGTTGCTGGAGTCTCTTGGTGTTACTGAATAACATGAATGACACCACTATGACAGGGTCTGTATTTGGTTATAAAAACAAACAGAAGAGGAGTGGGCAATTAAAAATATCAAACTTTAATAAATAACACTAACAAGCTTTAAGAGATAAATGATCTGTAACTTTCAGATCTCTCTTTCCAAACAAATTTTTCTGGCTGAGTTTAGATTTTTATGAGTTTTATGAGTTTTGTAAGTTTCCTCATCAGTGTAAAATCTTTATTGCTTAGAAGATTAGCTTTAGAAAATTTGGGATTTTAAATTGCTAAACAATAAACTTCTAATTGTCAGTTAACAGAACATGAATTCCAGCGCGTGCTCTGTCTTGTAAATTCTAACTTCCTTGTGAAAAAAACTTGGATTTCTCTATCGTTCATTTCTACAGAAATCCACCTTCATGTCTATTGAAGATCTCAAGAGTCCAAAAATATTGTTATTGGTATTGCTGGTTTTGTTGCTGATGCTGAGGACGGGGGTCGGGCAAAGAGCAAGACCCCTCCAAATAAAGAGTATCCAATGAAAAACGAAGAGAAACAAATACAAAGAAAAGCCCATTATTCATTGTCCGATGAACAACCCCCCACCCCCCCTGCTCCCCACGGCCGCCCCCTCCCAGGCTTTTTCTCAGTGAACGTGTTAAATCCCCGCCACTTCAGCTAAATCCGTCTGGGAACAACAGGGCACTATTCAGCACTTTATTTACCTTACAATAAGACAGTGCAACAGCTCTTAATGGAATTAAATATTGTATGATTTATAGCCATGAAACACCTGTTTTGGTCCTCACAATATACTATGTTTGGGCCTATTACTTCATTGCCTTGGACTCAAGAAAGAAAATGACAACGTGGATTTTTCAGTGACTCCCCAGGAAAGGGTTCTGCAGGGTGGGAGACGAATTAAGTTGAATGAGGCGAGCACAGGGGTTTGTTTGGGCGGGGGGATTATAGAAGCCCCTGAGAGCTAACCCTGGGGTCAGCAGAGGCTTTTGCAATGAAGACCTTGAGATTTCCTGCAACAAGTAGCGCTCCTCCACGGACGCTGGAGTTTCAGAGGGGGGAGGATGGGGTGGTGCATTTATTTGTGAGATTTCTTGCTTTTTCTGTCTGAAATCTCTCTCTGAAATTGTGCGTTTCTGTTGAAATGACAGTGAACGAGTAAATATTCCAGAGCTTAAATAAACCCAGTGCTAAGCTAAGTGATTCCAAATCTATAAACGCACATTTACACTCTTAAACGATTCTTGGGTTGTATGTGCGGTTCAAGTTTAACATTTTATGGAGGTTCTTAAAATTTAACAAACGCATCATCAGAAATAGTTTTTACAAAACTAAAACACAACAAAACTTCTTAATAGAATCAGTGATCACTGGAGCATCAATCAAAAGAATACCTTTTGGCACCTTTTATTTATAAGTTGTATATCTAGAAATTAGACGTGAAATATTTTCTGACAGTGGGATCACTCTAAATAGAGTTTAATCCAAATCAACAAAACGATGAGACTTATAAATCTAATAAATGGCTGAGTAACAGATGATATTGATCTATTTAAAATCTCTTATGGTGAAAGTAGGCTACATTTAGATATGTTAAAAGAGTCGAGTATTATGAGTTATCAGGTTTTGTATGGTAAGAGGGATCATTCTTTTACATTTCTCACTAACGACGTCTGCAATTTCTCCTAATTAAAATGTGAAAACAACAAATAGTTTTTTTTACACGGTGGCTCCTTTTAAGGCATTGAAAAATTAATGTGTATGCATTTTCAATCTAAAAAATAAGACTTGTTCACTTGTTTTAATTTTGTGCAGAGTTAAATGTGGGCGAGGCTGGGTTTCTCTAGCACCACTGCATCGGTGAGATGTGGCAAAGCACGTTCAGACACAATGTGCCCGGGTGGGCAGGGGTCCAGCCAGCAGCACGCCTTTTCTGGCAAACCCAACTCATTCATTCTCCTGTACGTGAGAAAAAACTTCGGACACAACCATTCTGCTTCTCTAAAGACTTTTCAGGAGCAACGCAGGAACCCTCAATTCTATAAGGAACCCTCAATAACTTTGTCCACACGACGTTAAAGTAATGTAGCAATTAAGCTTTCACTTCATCTGTCACCTAGAAACTTTATTTTTTTATATGTAAAAGCGCGAAAACTAAAAAAGTCTCATCGGTGGCCTCGAATTTTGCAGCTGTGCGTCCAGATCGAGGAGCACCTTTACTTTATATATATAACGGAATAAAACTAAGAAAGAGTCATTGCTGCCCCCCCCAATTTTGTACTAGTTCCCCCAGTTTGTAAGCCCCAGATCCCTTGCACTCGTCGTCCTAAATGTCCCTAATTAGCATCGGCTTTATCACTGCTCTGCATATTTCCTCGCCTCTCCAAAAATAAATGAATTAATTAAAAAAAAGACCCAACACAAGCCGCCATTGGTTGCCGTTTCTGCTACGGAAGATTACTGAGACAGATTGGAAAAGGGGCGACACTGCGCTGCGCCAGATTAGCGGCGAGCAGAAGCGGCAGCGGGGCCAACGCGCTCCCTTCCGCTCCCTGCCTTATCGGCCAATTACACGCTGACATGTTGCACAATCTTTGCAGCCTCTTGCCTAATCCACAACCTCTCCGAGAGGAGCGAGACGGGGCTTTTTTGTTAATTTCGTACGTTTCTTATGTGCTGTTTGGAGCGCCAGGATGATGCTTCCCCTACAATCTCTTCAGTATCTTGTTGAAAGTTGAAAGAGTGTGTGTATGTGTGTGTGTGAGAGAGAAAGAGAGAGAGAGACAGACAGAGAGAGAGAGAGAGAGAGAGAGAGAGAGAGAGAGAGAGAGAGAGCACAAAATGTTATAATCATAAATTCATTTATGCGCCAATAACATATTCCCCGTAAATTCTCATTATGACTCTCCACATCTCAGAGCTCCCAATGTCTCTCCATCAGAGTGTCCAACAACTTTTTTCCTCCCCATTCCTCCCCATTCAGTACACAGTTTCTTTATCAAACTCAAGCACAGTTTCCATGTTCATTCCAAATGAACACCACTGGGGAGCAGCACGTTGGCAGTAAGCAGTGTTTGAGAATATAGGGTCGTTTTTCGTCCTTTGTTGCTCTCTCTCTCTCTCTCTCTCTCTCTCTCTCTCTTCGCTGGAATTTGGCACTGCTCGTGGGTTGGAGCAGCGCCTCGCGCTGACAGGCGTTCAGCAGTGGGGAAACTCTCTCACTCATCTATGCTGCACTCACTGGCCTTACAAAGCTGATTACAAACATCAGCGAATTCCTGAAGACAACGAGAAGCGACGCAGGTGCGCGAGAGGAAATGGGCTGCTCCAGGACCACGCTACTGCAAATATTATAGTAGGGAAAGTCCGAGAAGAGCACAAAAAGAATATATATGATTTATTATATGTAAATGATTTATAATATACATAAGTCAAGGACTTTATTTTTATTTATAACGGAAGGACTATTTAAAAACATCAACAGTTATAACCACAATAAGCTTCAAAGAGCATTTTGCTGGCAAATCATTTATTATTTTTCAACATTATCATCATAACCGCAGCACATAAATTTTTATCACCACCATCACATCATCATTATCATCACCATCACTATTATCACCACCATCACACCACACCTCATCGTCTTGTTTATCATCGTCATCGTCATCATCATCATCATCACCAGTCATGCCAATATTACTATAATTGCCTCATCCTGATCATCACTACCTTCACAATGATATCACCAGCACATGATCATCACCATCATCATCATCATCATCATCATCAACTTCATCACCAGCATCACGTCATCACATAATTATCACCATAATCACCATCATGATCACCATTACCATCATTGTCATCAACATTATTACCACCATACCCATCACCATCATTGCTTCAACATCATTATCACCACAATTACCATCATCACATCATCACTACTGTCATTCCACACTAGCACATCATCTTTGTCACGATCACCATTACCACCATCACCAGACACTCCAGTATTACCATAATTGCTCCATCCTCATCACTGCATTCACAATGTCATTCTCATCACCACATCATCACTACCACCACTGACATCTTTCTACTCCTAATAACACTACCTTCATAGTTCCTACCAAAATCATCACCACCATCATTTCTATTACTCATACTACCAATGATACTATTGTCATCCCTGGTATCACCATAACTACAATCATCACCTTTGTCTTCAACACTAACAACACCACCATCATAATCCCTACAACCATTATCACCACCGTTATAATCGTTACTACCAATACCACCGTCATCATCCCTTACCACCGTCTTTAGTGTCAACACTATACCAACGCCACCATCGTCATCCCAACCACCACAACTTAAATTATCACTATTATGATCACTATATCAACACCACCGTCATCATCCTCACCACCACAACTACCACTATCGCTGATATGATAAACCATAAAGAATGTAACATTAGCGGTAGTAATATTACATATGCAACTTTAGAAAATTATTCAAATGTCAAATCAGCGTATTATTAATTTCGTATAAATGTGTCAATATTGGACAAACATTGGTCTTGTATGTTCACAAAAAGTGTTTTTTCTCTACATTGCAACTCTTTCACTCAGATGAAGCTGAATCGTAGGCAAAAAACTGTCACTCTCTAAGTGCCCCTGGGCGTTTAAGTATATGGGAGTGGCTCGATCACTTTCTTTAGCTGGGATTCAGGGCTGCAGTGGCATTTCAGTCCCTTTCCTTCAGGTCGCAGGCAGATCTGTCATTCGAGGTCTCTCAGACCCTCAGTCTCACGCTGCTTGGTGGACAAAAAAGGCGAGTCTCCCTTGAAGAACCATAGTCAATCAGCCAGAACGGACTATGCAAATGGCCTTTGAAAGGCAAGCAGTCGATGGTGTGGGGATTGGGGTGGAGGGGTGGAGGGTGGCTAACAGGGACCATGATTGTTTCGGTGGGATTTTCTGAACCCCCCCTTGCAGCTGCACCAGTACACTTGCCTGGGACAGTTCATTCCACATTTTTTCGAATGAAGCCCCCCAAGTATAGTGGGCCGCCTACCATCAGCTATTTCTCATTCAAGCCAGTAGACGTTTTTCTGAGAGCAGTGACGCACTGAACTTGCTTCATCCGATCGAATTCCAGCTTGAATACATTACATTACAGCAACACAGTCATTGACCAGTGTTGTTTATTCACCTAGTAGTGATGCACATTTGTATTAGGTGATTGAATGTGTTGCATATTTGACTCTGTCCCAGGTAGTTTAATTACAGTATTTTTTAATTTTTTAATTAAAAATGATGAATTGATGGTGTTTTGTATTGATCAAGCTCATTGGAAAGTTTTTGAGGCTAAAAGTAAAACTCTACAGTTAAGAAATTCAGATTTTAAAGTGTGTATGTGTGTGTGTGTGTGTGTGTGTGTGAGGAACTGTCCAAGTGCTGAAATCAAAGAGCCCTGTCAGTGTTAATGGAGATTACATAATTTTGCATTTTTGCAAGGAAACATTTCTTTTTAGTTTCGATGCCAGAACCGGCAGGCATTATTTACGGCTGATGTAACTGAACCAAGTAGATGTGTAAGCTGTGTAGGTGCAGTTTAAGCTACTTGTGTTTTGGATTCACAGTTCCACCGTGGGAGACAATTTCAACATTTTTTTAACGATCTTACAAAAATCGCATTTTAACTTGGACCATGATCACGACCATGAAAATTGCATCACTGGACATTCAGCATATGGTGGGTTGAGGTCTCTCTCATTCTCTCTGTTTCTTTCCCTCTCTCTCTCTCTCTCTCTCTCTCTCTCTCTCTCTCTCTCTGTCTCTCTTGCCTACTCTCCCCGTCTCTCTTCCTCTCTCTTTCTCTCTCTTGCTCTTTCGACCACTTCTCTGTCTCTCTCTCACTGTCTGTCTAGTTCTCTCTCTCTCTCTTTCTCTCTCTGTTTTCTGTCTGTCTGTCTGTCTCTCTCTTTCTCTCTCTCTTTCTCTCTTTTTGTCTGTGTTGCTCTCTCTCTCTCTGTGTCTTCTGTCTTTCTCTCTCTCTCTCTCTCTCTCTCTCTCTCTCTCTCTCTCATGCAGGTGGTCAGACTCCACCTCTAATCCGCCTGTTGGCCACAGTTGCAGGAAAGGTTGCAAATTATCCTCCATTATTAAACCGACTGTGTAATGTGGTGATGGTTTCCACGTGGGCAGCAGTGGGTGAGCGCAGGCAAGCAGGCAGAACAAGGTCGCCCCACGGAGCAATTAATTAGTGCATATTAATCCCCTGACCCTGGCTTAAAGGGACACTTCACCAAAGAAAAAATGTGAACAATAACTGGGAGCACTATGCTTGAGCACATTTGTATAGCTCTAAGTGGATCAGACAAGCTAACATCCATTTACTAACACAATCAGCTATTGGGTGAAGTATTCCTAAATACATACATATATACATATATATATATATATATATATATATATATATATGTATGGTCTGTAAATTAACTGTTCAGTAAACATCTTAAATATTTACATTTTTTACAGCTGTACATTTTAATTTTGGCATTGTCAAAAAGTGATGTCAGGGTCTAGTACTCCAAAAGTCTAAAACTTGTCAAATATTCCCCAAAGAGATTTTGTCCATCTCATTTAAAGGGAAGACTCAAGGCCAAAATGTACTTAATATCGTTTATACAAATGACCACTGGAATCTGATACTTTATCTCAAAACAGATGAATATACTCTAATTAATAACTTGGACTGCAGGTTCAATGGTTAAAGTAAGGTGTTTATTTTCCAAACTTATTTTCAAGTGAACTGAACATGCTAAAATTTACAGTGAGGTAAAGAGGTTGAAGCAGGAGCTCCCTGGAAGCATAATTATGGACATATGAAGGGAAAGTCTGTCATGAAAGTGAAAAGGCACATATTTACTAAACTCGCACTATTGCTTCAGTGCATACGGGTAAACACAAGCTTATGGCAGCAGGTGCACGTGTTGAATTAGGTATGGCAAAGTCTCATGATATGGCTCTGTGACAAAGACTGCAGTCATATAGTCTTCACTGTGCTCCCTCTAAGTGTGTGTGTGTGTGTGTGTGTGTGTGTGTCTCCAAATCCTCTCTCACGTTTGTGTGCTCATACGTATTTAGAAGTATGCAAATCCTAGACAGGGATTTGCTTAACCAGAGAACCATGCATGTTAGTGATACCCTGGCTCAAGATCCACACACACAAAAACACACACATGCACACACACACACACACACACACACACACACACACTCCCACCACTCTGATCCACTTTTACACTGATTATTATACCGTCCACACTGAAGAAATGCTAAACTGGTTTAGAGGAAGCACAGATCCGGGATTAAAACACAACGAAGGAAAAAAAACAGTCTAAAGGTATTTGGGACTTTCCCATTATAGCTCCATAATCTGACTCTGCACACATATGGCTTCAGATTACAGCCAGACCCACTTAACATTGATCTAATTCCGTTCACTTTCTGTCTCTGGCGGACGGATAAGATTGAGGTTCTCTTTAAGTTTTTAGAAGACAATAGAATAAGCATTGGAAAAGTTAGGACTAAAAAAACATTGACAAAACAAAATGATTGAAAAAAGAGGAGCTATACTTGACTACAATCAAAAATCTTACTCGAAGTGGAATATGGAATACAAAATTATACTTAAGTGAAAGGTCAAAACAGATTTACATTTACACAAAATCAAAGTATATAAAAGTAAAAATTATCATCAAATTGAAGCACGCATAAACAGTAGAAACAAACATGGCATGGAGACTAATGTGCCGTACGAATCCTTGCACCAATATGAGTTAGCATAGTTGAGGGCAGTTTCATTTTACACTGACAATAAAAAAGACAAGAAATAAAGAATCTTATCACCTTTGAGAGCTACAGGTACATACACACTGACAGTCAAAAAAAAAATTCAATATTTTTTCTTTCAAAAGTGTAATGGAGAATAAGTACTTCAATTCCAATAATTCCTAAGTAAATTACAAAAGTACAAAATAGTACAGTGACAAAGTACAATTACTTAAGAATTTACATCCCAACCGTATGTACACACCAACCATCAACAGGAGCGCTATTAAGAGATTATTCTGTCATGAACAATTGTCCATAAGAGAGCATGTTCAATTGAAAAAAACTCTGGTTGCTGGTAGCTATGCTATGAAACGCTGTTGATAATACACATTGTGCAGTTTGTTAAAGCAAACTGCAAAATGGTCATTTTATATGAGAAAATATTTTTAATCTGAATGTACAAAAAGATGACATTTTATTTCAAATTGATATTCAGTCATTTCTGTCGGTTCTTTAATCATGAAATGGCCCAAAATAAAGGGCAGATGGCATTTTTAAATGGGGTAAAAAGGAAGGGTGTTACAGGGTTTTACATTAAAGCAATAATATATAGAATGAAACAGTTATACTGTATTAGTTACAGCTATATTTTCGGTTGTAGTCAAATAGCTCTTCCAGAGGTTCCCAAATAAGTAGGTGTAGGTTGACAATGTAACAGCAGAAGAGTGGAAGCTTAATTCCCATCCCTGATGTCTTCAGTGGCCTTGAGATGACTGGAGTGTTACTCCATTGCTTGCACCTGCACATTTTCAAGATGTGGAGGTTCTATAAACTTTTAAAAAGGTTCTTCACACTCACACAGTCTTTTGCAACAATAGTTTTGAAAAGAACCATCTATTGCAAGGTTCTATGAGAATCAGAATCTGAATCGGAAAAATGTATTGATCCAGGAGGAAACTGCTCATGTTATGACTGCAAAGACACACAGAGACAAGAACAATATGAAATATAAAGTCTGTAAAAATCTGTAGAAAAAAAACCCCAAAATAAAATACACTATGATATATACAAAAATGCTGGGGTATAAATACTGTAAATAAATAACTTACTGTTAAGCAAATTCTAATGACACGGATGATAGTAGGAGTATGTGATTGCACTTAGTAGACATCAGTAGTTGATCAGTAATATTGACATAAGTAGGGATGTTCACATGGTCAGACAACTGCACACAAGATATTACACACAATGAAAAGGTTTTAGCAAATCTATAGGCAATATGAAAGAAGGCATCATCCCAAAGTGGGGCCTCCTATAGCTTACAATATACTTTTGAGTACAAAGTTTGGTTCATGGGTGTGAAAGGATTATTCTAGACTGACACATCAAGAGATGAAGCCAAGTAAGCAAACAAAAAAAAGTGTCTTCAGGGACAAGGGTGGTTTGAGGTGAATGAGCCAATCAGATTTGAGCGTGGCAGGTCATCTCTCACCAGGGAGTTATCGCCATGCAGCAGAGGAACAATATCCAAGACACTTCAGAAACATCCAGAAATGTATTAGCAAGCTTCCACCAGTCACAGCCAATGTGAAGAGCGATGCTGAGGGTTTTTTTTTTTTTTTTACTTCTTCTCCTTTTTAAAGCGTCTGCAAATTGTGAGCGTTGCTAAGGTGCTTTGGCGTGGGATTAGCCATAGTTGGAAGCAGAAAGATGAGCAATCCTCTGCTGCTATTTTTCCCTCACCAAGTAAGAACTAATACAAAAATTGCAGCAAGCTGACTGGGAGGAAAAGAAGCAGAGATCTAGAGGAGAGGAACAGAAGGGAATGGGTTATAACAGGTTGTATAAACATGACCAAAGCAAGATGGCAAAGCGGATCTAAACTGTAATTATCTCTTGGGAAGGAAGCTTTGTCTCCATCACCACTGACTGTGCAAGGACTGTCACTGTGGCTCCACATTCACTTACCTGCCCCCCGCCCCGCCCCCACCCCACCCCCCAAACACACACACACACACACGCACACACACACACAGAGTCTACGCTTTATTTTTAAGTCTTATTCTTTACCACTTCTTTCTTGTCTGAACACACGAACGTAGGTGGCTGTGAATGGAATGCCTGCATTGTTAGTGTCTATAAATATGCATCTCAGAGGTTTCAGCTTCATCACCTAAAGTGCACCACAGCAGCACCAGCCATCTTGTTTGTACACACACACAGATAAATTCTATATATATATATATATATATATATATATACACACACACACACACACTTTTTTTCATCAAGTGGTTCCATGCAACTGGGTTAAGCGCAGCCTTATGCAGAAGTTTGAACACCCCCGACGTATTTTTTTTCAAAGTGAAACAAAACTAACATATCCTCTGCCGGGAATAAACTTAAATATGGAAGTTCACTGCTATTTCTGTTTTGGAATAATAAAACATAAAATGTAAAATGTCCACAGACAAGATTGTATGGGTTTTTTTTGCCAGTATGTTAAATTCAGCCACAGTAACTGTGCATCAAAAAGTATACAAAAATGTGTCCTCTAAAGAAGATGTGTATTTAATTTTATTTAGAAGATCAACAGAACATTTAGTTTGAACAGGGGCTCACTGACTTTTACATAAGGTAGTTCAATGAGTAATATGCGCTCGATCAATTTACACAGATCACGCAAAAGCAATCTGAGCAAATCTAAATGAAATGGATTGATCATTTTATGCATTGTTCCTACATAGATCTCAATAAATATGGGTAAGTTCCTCTAAATGAAAGATGAAGAAGCAAGATGTAATTTATTTAGCTAGAGTGGAAAATGGGAGGGGGGGCCTCACTGCTCTTAGTTGGAAGCCAGAGATCCCTCAGATTTCTAACTGCTCAACAGACAAAATGCACCAAATTTCGCAGTGAGTTCACGCATCCTTGCATATTGCAACTCTTTACCACCTTAAATAAGAAACCCATGGCAATGTTACCACAAGCACATCAGTCCTGTAAAGTTATTCTTTTACTCCAATTCTGCAAGGATGGTAATATTTTTACTCACGGCAGTCCTCTGGTGGAGTGTTTCCACAGACTGTGAGAATTTAGGTGAGCTGTGCTAGTTCCCACAATAAGCTCCTACTTACCAAACTAGCAACTTAGGTTAACAGTAATGGATTATAGTAAAGAAAACAAACCTACAAAAACATTGACTGGAAAATGATCTTTAACTGTTTGGCCCAATATATGTCTATTGCTCTAAAAAATATACTTCTGGTCAATTACCATGCAACTGTCATGTCATGCTAGGTGTTATAATTAAATGTTTGCACAAATGGATTGTGTTTAATATTTAATTGTTCCACTCTAGTTTTTGGAGTTAGGGTTAGCGATGTCTCCGTTTTTGCTAGCCGTTTGCATCCAAACTGTATTCGGGACCCCAGAAATGGAATATAAGTCAGTGAAGTGAGACACATGATAACTCACTCATACATTTGACAACAATAAGGTATAGCTATTCAGCCAGTGAAAGATGATCACATAAAAGAGGGAAGACAATATAAAGAGGGTCAGTAAAACCAGCAATGCGCACGTAACTGGTGTCAGGAGCCAGTGGAAAAGACTGAAAGGTTGCATCGACTAAACATTTAAGGTTGCATCAACTAAACAAGTCAAGTGAATTCAAGTTTATTTATAGTGCCCTTTTATACACAAAGCTCACTCAATGAGCTTTACAGGAATAGAACAGAAAATTAAATTAAGTAGAATTAAATAAAATAATAGAATACAACAAAATAAAAGAATCAAAGACATAAAAGAATACATAGAAAACCAATAAAAGAAGATTGAAAGTGCAGTAGAAGTGCTGATATTTAAAAGAAGGCAGAGGAGAATAGGTTTTTACAGTTGGTGCAGATCTGTCTTGAAGGGCAGCTGGTTCTAGTGGGGAACGGCATAGTGAATAAACACCATTTCACCCGAACAGCAACTATCATAACAACAGTGCTGATGTCAGAGAGAGGCAGCCACAAGCACGAGTCATGGTTTGCCACCACGGGGTCATGACTAAAGCCCTCAGCCTCTTTGATATCTGTGTCCCCTTCTAGTGTTTGGTTTCAGCCCTGAGGAACACAATGAACTTGACAGACAGTCAGATTTGGCCAGTTACAGGCCGGCTCGAGTTTCTACAGGATTATTATGGCTGAATAAATGACAGGTAATGGAATCTGAGAAGGTGCAGTGCAGATCCTGGCCGAGCACTTTGTCCATACCCAGCCTTGATTACCTGTAGCTCAGGTAATTGCCACAGCTCAGTTAGCATCCACTCCATTCTTCACAAGAAATAATCATCCAATCAACCTGCCACTGCTTGGGGGGGCAAAAAGGCTCTGAGCTGGGGCAGGTCCTGACTTAAAGGCATACTTAACCCTGAAATGCTAATCTGACAATGCATGTAAGTCGGTTGGGGCCACTTAGTCTTGATCTGAGGTGCATAATGCAAACTGACCACATAAATTATTAGCAACATTAGCATGTTTGGATAAAGTAACTATTTAAGCCTCTCAGGTGTATCCAATTCCAGTGTACGCCCTATAGATCCACCAATAGATGTGTACCTTGATTTTTGTTCCTTTTTTTTAAATTTTGTTTTATTGAGAGACTAACTATTGTAATTACACCCCACCAGAGCAACCCTGAGGTCCATTAAACCAGTGGTCTCCCCCACGCAGGGCCAATGTGAGTCCGAGCTTTTGTTCCAGTAAATCACAGACACACCTCATTCAGCTAATTAGAGGCCTGGTTCAGTCAGGCTTTGGTAAGAAACAGTGAATAAAACACTTGCATCCCATTAAAACGAGGCAGATTGTTAGAAAACATGTGTTGTTTATAGAGTTATTGTTTGTGTGTGTGTGTGTGTGTGTTAGAGGAAGAGAGAGAGAGAAAGAGAGAGAGTCCACTTGCAGCCTGTGGGCACAGCGGTACACTCGTATTTGCTATCAGTAGGGCTCTATTTGCCTGTAGCCATCCTGCCAGGCCTCCTGCCTTCTCGCTTTGGCCGAACCGCACGCGGAGCAACAATAGTGTCCCGCCGCGCTGCTCCGGCTCTCCTCCATGCTTTCCGCCGCCATGCATTATTCTGCGTGCCCAAACCCCCCTTCCACCGAACACACTGCCGCTAAGTGACGGCAGAGGGAGAGTGAATGACATTTCCAAAAAAGGCGTGACCTTTGTTTTTTTTGTTGTTTTTTTTGGACTGAGTCACCATGTAGAAGCAAAAAGGCAGCACACACACTTTAATTCTAACATTGTAATGTTTTAATGTCCTCCTTCTCCATTTAGCTACAGTAATGATGAGTGGCCATCTAGGGGCCAATTTCCCAAACAGGGACCCCATACATTTGCCTGGTTTATGTGTCCTGATGGGGCATTACCCCTCACATTTTACTGTGTAGCTAGTTAGGGGACTGCTTGTCCTACACATTAAAGTGCAGTGAGACTGAAAGTATTTACAGCTGAGGCAGCATGAAGCAGCACACACACACACACACACACACACCACA
>JBBIGA010000083.1:21637506-21649322 GCA_037576975.1 Alestes dentex | reverse complement strand
TCTGTCTGGAAAAGGTTACAAAGTCATTTCTAAAGCTTTGGGACTCCAGCGAACCACGGTGAGAGCCAATATTCACACATGGAGAAAACATGGAGCAGTGGTGAACCTTCATAGAAGTGGCCGGCCTACAAAGAGCGCAGTGACGACTCATCCAAGAGGTCACAAACAAACCCAGAACAACGTCTAAAGAACTGCAGGCCTCCCTTTCCTCAGTTAAGGTCAGTGTTCATGACTCAACCATAAGACAGAGACTGGGCAAAAATGGCATAAATGGCAAGTTCCAAGGCGAAACCACTGCTGAACAAAAAGAACACAAAGGCTCCTGTCACTTTTGCCAAAAAACATCTTGATGATCCCCATTTCTTTTGGGACAATATTCTGTGGACTGATGAAACAAAAGGGAGGTGTTTGTCCCGTTACATCTGGCGTAAAAGAAACACCGCATTTCAAAAAAAGAACATCATGCCATCAGTAAAACGTGGTGGTGGTAGTGTGATGGTCTGGGGCTGTTTTGCTGAACAACTTGCTGTGATTGATCGAACCATGAATTCTGCTCTCTACAAAAAATCCTGAAGGACAATGTGTCGCCATCAGAGCACAGCGACGACTCATCCGAGAGGACACAAAAGAACCCTGAACAACATCTGTGACCTCAAGCTGAAGCACACTTTGGTTCTGCAGCAGGACATTGGTCCAAAACACACCAGCAAGCCCACCTCTGAATGGCTTAAAAAACAAAATGAAGGTTTTGGAGTGGCCTAGTCTAAGTCCGGACTTGAATCCAATTGAGATGTTGTGGCATGACCTTAAAAAGGCGGCTCATGCTCGGAAACCCTCCAATATGGCTGAACTTCAACAATTCTGCAAAGAAGAGTGGACCAAAATTCCTCCACAGTGATGTGAAAAACTCCGTCCCAGTTATCGCAACTGCTTAATTGCAGTTGCTGCTACTAAGGGTGGCACAACCAGTTATTACTTTTTCACATAGGGTCATGTAGGTTTGGATTGTTTTTTCCTTAATAAATAAAATCATCACTTAAAAACTGCATTTTGTGTTTACTTGGGTTATCTTTGTCTAATATTCAAATTAGTTTGATAATCTGAAACATTTAAGTGTGACAAACATGCAAAAAAATAAGAAATCAGATATACTTTTTCACAGCACTGTACGTATATATATGTACATAGATAGATAGATAGATAGATAGATAGATATGTGTGTGTGTGTGTGTGTGTGTGTGTGTGTGTGTGTGTACATACAAACAACAAACACATCACTGATGAACTTTATGCAAATAAGATGAGCAGCAACCAATCAATACGATAATGATTAGCTCACTTTTTCAATCCGCCTCAGGCGGGGTCTGCCCTCTAGAATAAATGTTTATAAGAAAGCTTGTTGCTGCACTAGGCTGCTTGTTTGCATCACTGATTAAAGATTCAAGAGATGCTTCCTTAAAACATTTCATGACCTCGTTAGACTAGATCATTGAATTAATAGTAGATTTCAAACTATGATCTGCATTTTGCACTTGCAGCTGTTTTGTGTCCAGTCTGTCTAAATGTCTCCTTAATGTCAGCCTGGCTGGCCATGGGGGGCCGGAGAAATCAACCTCATGGGCTGGTGGTCACTTGGGCCTGCATTAACCACTCACCTGAGGTTAGCAGGAGAAACAAGATTGCTGTGTTCTTTGGTAATCAGAACACACTTCATCTTGTTTGGGAGATTTTCCAGACGTTAGGTGGCTGGGTATTTTCACTGGGCCATTTCACAGCCAGCTTCAAGGGTTTGATTTTCATAATTTTGGAATTTTTTTTTTGTGACTTGGGCTGCTGGTCATAACACATTCTTGAAGACAATGTTAAAATGCACTAAATCAGTCTGGGCTTATGATCAGCCTCCAAGGAAGACATGTGTCCAGCAAGTGCAAGGACATGCTCCAGTGTTTCTTCAGAAATCAAGGGAATTTGATGCCTCTTTGCTACAGCAACAGCCTCCTTTCTTCTTGGAAGTTTTATACTAGATGGTAGAACATTGCTGTGAGGATTTGATTGCATTCAGCCATAAGAGTATTAGTAAAACCAGGTACGTATGTTGGATGATTAGTTCTGGATCACACGGTACTGGAAGGAGCTTCCTCAATCCACAGGTGTGATGGAGCTCCAATGTGGAACAGTTCCTCTGCTCCACAGCCCATTGCTGGAGGGTCTTTATACCCAATTAGCTGATGCTTAGCATTGGGGATAGTGTCCTTATGTGCAGCTGCTCCTGAGCACCCCATACTATGGGGAGTGCTTTTCTATTGAGATTGTACAAGCTGTGTGTAATTGAACACCTGCGCCAGCAGTGGGTGCATCTTAAAGTAGCTGAATCCTCTAATTAGAAGGTGGCAGTTGGATACTTTAGGACAAGTAGTGCATGCAGAATGAAACAGGTCAGCACTAACACATTTTTTTGCTTTAATATTCAGAGTGTTTTAATGTCACATCCTTCTTAAACCTCATATTTTTGTATTTAGATGTTGCATTCATGCCTTTGGTAAAATTCAGTTAAATGCAGTGAGCCGTTTATTAATGTCTGATAATGAACATACACTTTTAGGGAGTTCAGGAGTGTGAGACAAAGAAAATCTGGGACTGCTTTATTTAATCTTTAGAATCTAAAGCTTTAGAATAAAAAAGAATACCAAAAACTCAACAAAAAGGCTTTTGCACAAACTTTTGGAGTCCATGCCAGCTCAAGTGTCACACTGTAATTAAAGGAAATGGGTAACGTACCAAAGAAGCTCTGAAATTAATGGGAAAAAAACAATAATTCTACTTTTCACTCAATTTTTTATGCTTATAATGTAAGTTGCAGTGAAACAGCATATGACTTTAGAAAGGAAAAATTAGGAGAGCAATAAAGAATATTTTCACCAGTGGTTTTGGAACCCTTTTGGAACCCACTGTTCAGCCAATTTTAGCAGAAATTTTGTTTCGTCTTAATAATGGAAATTTTATCTAAATGTGTCATACTTTTTTTTTTTTCCTGCGAACACACTCACAGCACATACTCACAAACACACACATACTTTCTGCCTCAGCTCGTGTGGTGTCTGACAAGATTAGAGGAGGTGTATGTGCTGAGGTGAACAGCGAGATGAGGTTAATGAACAGAGCTTAGTGACTCTCTCTCTCTCTCTCTCTCTCTCTCTCTCTCTCTCTCTCTCTCTCTCTCTCTCTCTCTCTCGCCCACTCTTCCACCTTGCTTTTCTCTCTCTCTCTCATCCCGTGGCTTGGCTCCTCTCCATTTTAGGGGATTCGGGAAGTTTGGCTGGCAGTGAAATGATTTCACAGGGTAAGCTGTGTTTGCCTTTGTGTGAGACTCAGTCACCTCTGCTACTCTGAGAGAGAGAGAGAGAGAGAGAGAGAGAGAGATTGTTCTGGCCCATGCATGATGCGGCACGTTGTGGGCTAGCACTGCACTATGTGTGTGTGTGTGGTGTTGGCACCCCAGCACGGCGGCGAAAGGCAAGACGATTCCTACACATTCCATCAGCCTTTGTACACTGGCGAAAGCTGTAGAGATAGTTTGAAGATCAGCATTGTATGTGGAGGATTCATAACGACAGACAAAGCAGGAACATTACATAGCACATTACATACACACATTCAGTGTCTGAACAATAGTTTAGTGCACAAATACACTCTTCAAATACAGGTTCCACAATGATTGTTGGTGTAGATGTATGGTTCTAGGAAACTTAATTGCTATAGAACCCTCACACTATGTTAAAGGTGTTTAAACATTTAAAAGGCTGTTCACACTCATGGTTCTCATGTAAAAATGTTTAGATTGTTTAGTAAAAAAACAAAATGCGTGAAACTGGGCGCCTACCTTTCGATGATTCTTTAAAGAACAAAAGTGGTTCTTCTCTGGCATCACTCTAGGTAACCTTTTTGGCAACCAATCCTAGCAACTCTCAGAAACCAGAGAAAATATATTACAAATGTGACATAAATGCTAATATCAAGAAAAAAACAGCAAATAGGCAAAATAAACTAAACTGAAATGTACAAAATATCTAGATGAGATATTATATGAGATCATTTCAGTTGCTGAGATTTTATATTTATTGTGTTGTATGTGTCCAGCATCCTTTAATGCTATGTTCTTCTGAATGAATTAAAAGATTATAAAAACAGCAGGGTCTCAACAGGATCACTCTCTAAAACTGACCCCTGGGTATGAAAAAAACTGTTGGATCCTCTGGTTTTACAGTGTAAACATGCTGAAACATCTAGCAGAAGTTCAGTTAGTGTGAATCTCAAAGGATCCATTAAGACTTTTTAAGGGGATAAGACACAGAAAGAAATGTGAAGAATAAAAAAGACAAGCCAATATCCCTGCAGGGCTCTAACAGTGGCGGGAAGTTACCTCTTATTGTTCCAGGAATTTCATCAATGCATTGTTGTCCAAGCTGTTTGACTCTCTCTCTCTCTCTCTCCTTTTACTGACTCCACCTCTTCCTCTCTCTCAGCAGTGAAAATCTTAAAGTCAGACAGGAACAACAGAAAAAGTGAAGAGAAAAGAACGCGGCCACCATCTTAGTCATTTCCACCGCAAAGGTGACGCATTCTTTTCACATTACTGGGTTGCTTTTCAGCCACATTCTGGTGTGATTCTAAGAGGAGTTGTCACCATTCACACTCACACACTCTCATTTCCTGGCTTGGTTAGCTCAGTCTTAGAGAGCCCACTTTTCTAACAAGACTTTTTAAGCAGAGGCCTGTCACAGCCACGCCGCGAGGCTTTGATAAAGCGTCCTCTTTGTTGAAAGTGCGTAAACTCATTTATCTAATGAGCAGATATGCCCAGAACCCCTCACTTGGTTCCCTTGGTTTGGGAGAGATCAAACATGCCTTTTGAAGTCTTTTAAGTTGCCATAGTTTTGCTTGGCTGTTACATGTTTTAGTTCAGCGGTTCCCAACCTGGGGTCCGGGGCCCCCTTAGGGGGGCGCTAGAGATCGCAGGGGTTGCGCACAGTTTTGTCTGCACTGAGGCATTACACATTAAATTAATAAAATCCCAATATCTAAGAAACGTAAAAGTGTGTGTGTGTATGTGTGTGTGTGTGTGTGTGTGTGTGTGTGTGTGTGTATAAGAGTGTAAGAACCAAAACCTACAACCGATGTTTTTTTTTTTGCAAATGAAAGTTTGTAATTAATCACTATATACTTTTTGTGTGTCTATGCGGGTAGGAATTGGGGCTGGGGGGCCTGGCTTGTCTTGGACACAGGCAAGGGGGGCTTCAAGGAAAAAAGGTAGGGAACTACCGTTTTAGTTAATAATCCCAGAAAACTTGGTGGAATTCATGACCATTAATGGTTGACATCTCAGTGTTGTTCTTTGTGTGCTATATATCCCAGTATATCCATTATACTATCCACTATGCCAGACAGTCCACTGACATACACTCTTAGCATAAGTGGTTCCATGTAGTACCAAGACTTGTAACAATAGTGGAACCATATCTGGTACTATATTGAACCTTTAAAAAACATTTACAACAAAATTTCCACCACTGAAAAGAACCAGGCAACCTTTTTGTTCCCCAAAGATGGTTTTTAAGTGGACAATTTTTGTAAGGGAGATGTCAAGTTAGGTCAAGTCATCTGTATTAACATTTCATTATTAAAAGTGTCAGAATCTCCACGTGAAGTAATGGTTCTTGGAAGAACGCTTACATTTATAAAGAACCCTTTCATTATGTGAGGATTCTTTATTTATAAGATCCTCCACGATCACACGTCTTTTATAAAAATGGTTATTTAGCGAACCACAATGGTTCTTCTATGACATCACAAGTGTTTTGATGCAGACAATGATGCTTTCTTTGTTATTTTGCAATAATTTTATAATAAATAAAATTAAGTAAATATTAGTGGCAGTACTTGTAACAAGATCTTGGAAATAATGGCAGTAAGCGCTCAAACAGTTCAGCAGTTTAACAATAACAGTAATCATTTATAATAATTTGAAAAAGAGAACTGTCATTATTTAGATTAAACCCAGTCTTTATACTAGGGCATTAACAGAAAAGCTGATTTGTCGACGCGTCTACGTCAGAGGCACAAGTGAAGCGACAACTCGTGCGTTTTATCACTCTCTGTGCGCGCACTTGTGTACACAGTGCAATTTCCGCCTCTGACATACGTTCCTTGGATTAACCAATTATTATAGTCACTTCATAAAAAGGACGGTAACGTTGGCGCATGGAGGGGAATCTAAACATAAGACCACAACAAGACGGGAGACCCGGCAGCGGAGGCAGTAGGAGGCAGACGCACATCACTTGTGTGGAGATACTTCACTCTAGACACACAAACAGCATGGTGACATGCACAATCTGCAAGCCGATGTTAAAGTACAGTAACAGTTCTAGCGTCATGTACAGCCATCTGAAAAGGCATCCGTGGCTAACATGGGTGATGCTAGCACTGCAGGGAGTCGTCCAGTCCAGAGGAGCAGAGCAGCTTTACAGAAAAGCCTCTGACTGATAAGAAAAAACACAGATCACAGATCTGCTTGTTAATTTCATCTTTAAAGATCTGAGACCTTTGGCTGCAGTACAAGCCGAAGGCTAATGTTACAGAGAACTTTAATAAAGTTGCCCATTGTTGGACACCTATGTTCCTCCGCTGCGTCTATGTGATGACGTCATCAAGCGACTTGTCAACTCAACTTCGACTTTTTTCGATCTGAAGTCGATCTGAAAAAATCTGGTCATTAATGCCTTACTTGTGGATGTTGTGGATAAATCTCATTAGACTCAATCACTCCTATTGCCAGAAAAGACATACATTTGTAGCCATTTGCTGCCTTTAACATAAAAATGCCATTGAAACAAAAAGCATTCTTTAGAGATATTCCCTCATAGTAGAAACACTTCTGGTTTCCAAAGTAATGGCTCTTTAAAGAATCATTTTTGTTGATGAGACATGAACCTCAGCATAAAGATTCTAAAGTTTAAATGTTTTCCTAGAACTATCCTAGATGAGTAGATACCTCTGTGGATTTGGGTGGATGTTACAAATATTCAGTGAGGTACCATGGGAGAGTGAATAAATATACACACACTCACATATACGTCTTTCCTATATTACCCTTCTTCCCTGCCCTTTTGAACCTTACATCCACCTTCTATCCCTAAAAAATAGAGCAGAAAAGGTGAACAAGTGAGTGTTATTATCATACTCTCCCCCCTACTGGCGAATCAGCAATCAGTGCTCTAAATAGCCCCATCCTCTAGGCCCTCGCTCCATTTTCCACCTTTTAACCTGGCTGCTCCCCGCACCCTGGCTTTTAGTCTGCTGGGCAGAGTGTAGGCAGCGAAGAAGTAATGGAGTGTGCCCAGCAGGGGTGTGGGCGACTATTGGGATGGAGCCACTTCCCAAAGCATATGTAGAAACTAGAGGAGAGGCAGTAGCGTGAACTGAGGGGCTACAGGAATGGACAAGGATGAACTATAGTTGGGGGGGGGATACTTCTTTCACGTTTCATCTCCGCATTAATCTTCATGCCACCTTTGTGAAGGGTAAAGGTGGCATTTGGCTGAAGCTCTTATCCAGAGCGACTTACAATCATAAGTTATGGGGACGGTCCCCCTGGAGACACTGAGGATTAAGTGTCTTGCTCAAGGACACAATGGTAGAAAGTGTGGGTTTGAACCTGCAACTTTGTGGTCACTGGGTTCACAGGCAAGTGTTTCACCCACTAGGCTACTACCATCCCACCTGTCAAAAGTTTGTAGACATCTTTTGTAGATATCTTAACTGTCAAGTCAGTCCTTTTCAGTGAAGGAAGAAAACATATAACTGAACAAGTTTTGTTAACATAATGCTGCTATTTGCTGATACATTCAATTTCATGTTCAGTAAAGTGTCTTCCTCGGTATCAAGAGTAGAATTTACACCAAATGCTGCATTCATAAAGCCAGCAGCCCTGTGGATGACCCCACATATCCCTCACACACACTCTTTTCCTTCCTCCCGTCTGGCAAAAGGTTCTGGAGTACTGCCCGTATACTACAGAACACTGGGAAACAGTTTATTCCCTCAGGCCATCAGACCCCTCGATCAGAGTTGAAACATTAACGGTACCCAGACACAACAGGCGCACACATATAAACACGCGCACTCACTGAACCTCTTGAACCTCTTCCTCTTCTGACACAATTCACACATATACTAAACAGTTTTGCCTTAAACTAACAACCTATACCCCAACTGGCACTGTAAATACCCCTTATTTATTATATACTGCTGCTGCTATTATTTGCACAATTATTATTTATTGCTGTTCTACCTATATTCTGTATTTTTGCACACCTAACGACTTTGCCACTATAAAACAATGCTATAATAGTGCGCTAATTCAAATGTCGACTGCACTAAATGTTGTCCTGTCCTGTTGTTTTGTTGTTCTTGTGTTTTTTCTTTCACTCTCTCTTTTGGTCTCTTTGCCTGCACTTATGTAGTCTTGTGTTGTTTCTGTCTTGTGTTTGTTCTGACTGAACGTTGTTTCATTTCACCGTGTATTGTGTATATGACTGAAATGACAATAAACCACTCAACATGACTTGACTTGAGTCTCATCTTAATAATGATGTGGGGGGGGTTTTCTGGTTCCCAACTGTGGTCCTGGAGTCCCTGCACATTTTTAGTGTTTCCCTGCTCTCAACATACCTGACCCAACTGGTCAGCAAATTAGAAAGCCTTTCCTGAGTTGAAATGAGTTCGTTATAGCGTAGAAAACACAAAAAAGTGCCGGACAGGGGGGTCCAGAGTTGGGAACCTATGTTCTAAACTATTGTTGAATACACAGATTAAATCCTATTGGTCTCAAACGTGTCACAACACAGTACTATTATTGTCACAAATATCTACACAAAAACCGAAAAAGAAAACACTGATTTGTATTAAATACATTTGGATAAGCAGTGCCATAGCTCCTGGTAGTGGAGAATATGATCCTAGGATCTTTTCTGGATCACAGATTTGGCTACTTGCAGAATTTTACATCCATGACTCATGATAACTTAATAATATACTTCATCTATTAGCCTACATTAGGGCATCGACTTGGTTGAGTCATTGCAATAGTGAGTAAACAAGTAAATTACGCTTCAATTTTTAATGAATTAAAGGTCAGTTTCAGATTTTTCAGATTGGGGCCCATTTATATCCATATTATGCCACTGTTGAAAAGTCCACAACAACTTTTGATCGGAAGTATACTTTGTTCAAATATGCTGAGGTATGTTTTGGAATCAATTGCATCTTGATTTTGTCTTTTCAAAGTCAAAGTTCTATTTAAGCCGCTGTTGTTGAAATATTTTTGTGCTCACTGAAGAAATAACAGAAAATGTCTCTCTTTCTGTCTCTTATCTTCAACAGGTTCATGATGACCTCAGCTTGCAAATTCTATGGACCTCAAGGGACCTAAAGGAAAAAAAGTGAAGCACCTGATAGATTTCTGCCTGCACAGCAGCTCCATCACTTCATGTTTTGAATAACTGTGCATTCTTTCTTTTATTTTAAAGACTGCTATTGTTAGACTTCTAAGTACTTTTTGGATTATTTTCAGGTAGTCTGTAATTTCTCCAACACTGGCTCTCCTGCTTCTTGCAATTAAACACACTTGAAAGGATGAATTATCTTTGAACTTTTTTTCAGTTTCTGATGCTGAGACTTACAAGGCTGTCCTCCTCTTGAGTTCTTCACAATGATTAAAGAGACTGGTCCAAAACTGCAAGGGCTAAAACCAATTTCCTCTTATGTCAGGCGCATGTACTCGATGGCTATTGTAGCATGATTAAAAAGCTGAAATGGTTTATTAAAAGACTCTTAAATATGTGAATGTGTCATGATAATAATGATTTCAAATGTTCTTTGAAAAAAAAAAATCACAAGATCTTCACTTTGCAATGCAGTAATACTGCCCCCTTTTGAATAAAGAAGCTCTCAAACTACAGAAGACCCCAGAGTAATCTTTGAGGAACCAAAGCCAGTTTAGGATTTTGTCTGACAATCCTCAAAATAAAAGTTGGGTTGGGTGTACAGTTTTAGGAAACCCCTTTAGCTGGTATGAACCCATTACATTATGTAGAGGGCGGGGAACTGAAGGAGTTGGGGCGGGGAACTGAAGGAGAGAGTCAAAAACAGTTTGTGCTTTTCTCTGCTTTAACACTCCATAATTAACTAATGTGTTGTCATCCTAATTAGGTGTTCCCTGCCCCTGATATAGAGGTTCTTTTTAACAATAGTCATAAAAAACAGTGTCTGCCGTTTTGCAATGTGTTGTTATTTGTAAAGCATTTTGGAAACATGGCTGGTAGTCTTACGCTCCCTGTTCATTTTCTTTTTGTTATTTATTTATACCTATATTTTATTTCACAAAGGTTGTTTGTTTTAACATGTTATTCCAACCCCAAAGACACCAAGTGCTTTGGTATTCCCACCATGGTGATGTTTTATTTTTCAGTCCTGTAATGTAGTTAATAGCTATTTGTTGATAGATATTTGTTTACTTTGTATTCTTAGTGACTGGTGTATGGAACTGCTATAAAAAATGTTTATAAATTTACAGCTAATTTTCAACAGCAAAGAACTGGAATTCTATAGTTTTAGGCAATGCCTTGTGGATCATGTGAGATGTTTAAAATGAATTTTCCGGTATATTATTGCTTTGGTAGAAGTACAAAATTATAGCATAGAGTCTGTAAAATTATAGGAATGCACTGGCCATGGGATACTTAAAATAAATAAATACTCATCTTGCCAATAATACTTTGTATGAACAATTTCAATCAGGTTTCCGCCCCCTACACAGTACCGAGACTGCACTGGTCAAAATTACAAATTACCTATTGATGGCTGCTGACACTGGGCTCCTAACCATATTGGTTCTTCTGGACTTAAGTTCAGTTTTTGATACTGTCTCTCATAATATTCTTTTGGAGAGATAGGCTTCTACTGGAATTACTGGCACCCCTCATAAATTGTTCAAATTGTATCTTACTGGTCGAATTCAGTTTGTCCAGCTAAAGCAATTCAGTTCATATTCCTGTTCGGTTACTATAGGTGTTCCACAGGGCTCTGTTTTAGGTCCCCTTCTATTTATCATCTACCTTTTGCCTCTGGGTCATATTTTTAGGAAATTTGGTGTTCAGTTTCACTGTTATGCTGATGACACTCAGCTCTACCTCTCTACTAAACCTGATTCCACCCCTCCACTTCCCACCCTTTCTGCATGCATAGCTGAAATTAAGGACTTCTTCTAACTTTCTCAAACTTAATCATGATAAAACGGAGATTCTTCTGGTTGGTACAAAAGCGACTTTGGCCAAATCAAACAACTTTTTTCTAACTGCTGACAACTCTATGGTCTCACCTGTCCCTCACGTTAAGAGTCTGGGGGTTATCCTTAACAGTACCCTATCTTTTGAAACTTACATCAATAATGTCACTCGCTCTGCTTATTTTCATCTGCGTAATATTAACCGACTACGCCCATCTCTTACTTCTGCTAGTACGGCCATCTTGGTACATGCTTTAGTGACGTCTTGCATTGACTACTGTAATGCTATTCTCTCTGGTCTCCCACAAAAAATCATTCACAAGCTACAGATGGTTCAAAATTCAGCAGCATGTATAATTACCAGAACATCTTCAATTGAGCATATTACCCCTGTTCTCCAGCAGCTCCACTGGCTTCCTATCAAATATCGTATTGATTTTAAGATTTTACTGCTTACTTTTAAGACACTCCA
>JBBIGA010000083.1:21620472-21633367 GCA_037576975.1 Alestes dentex | reverse complement strand
GAAACGCATAACCCAACCTCGACACCACTCCACTCTTCACTACACCTACACACACATATACACTCTCTCTCACACACACACACACACACACACACACATATATATATATATAGATAGATAGATAGATAGATAGATAGACAGATAGATAGACTGATGCTACATGTAATTTAAATTGTGTAATCATAAACTTAACCTCAGCCTTAAAATTAATGATTTGGCCCTTTTCTTTAAAAAACATGAAAACATGTAACTTCACAAATGATAATTTTGTTGGTCTTACTGCTTGCTGTATTCTAGTTTTATCTGGTTTTCTAGAAACTTATTTTTGTTCTCAGACTGTGTGAAAACAAACACATACTACCAGTAGGTTAGACCTTGGTCAGGTTCACTTGTTTGTGTGAGTGTGTGTGAGTGTGTGTGTGTGTGTGTGTGTGTGTCTGTGTGTGTGTCGGTATCAGTGACTCCTGCGGTAAAAAGCTATAATTTGACCTGTATTGTTCCCTTAATCCTCTCAATCTATCACAGTGAAGTAAACGCTCCTATTGGAGCTGTCCTTCAAAGAGCCAAAGGCCAGCTTTCATCTCAGATCAGGTAACCACAGAACGCTTCAGTGGCTACGATCTCCATGGCAAAGAGGAACCCAAGGGACTTCATTCTCCAAATGTTCCCTGTACACATGCAAACACATATATGTTCCCTGTGCACAAACACAGAATATATATATAGTCAAGACTGTCAGGAGATCTGTAAAGTAAAATTTCCTCGCTGTTCCAAGGAATAATGATGACAACACCTGTATAGTTCCTTATGTAAATAGGTCACAGCTAGTTATGTAGGTGTTCAATTTACAAAAAATATGAATGTGTATATGGTAACATAGTTAGATAGATAGATAGATAGATAGATAGATAGATAGATAGATATATAATAAATACATAAAATGAATTATTAATCGATAATGAAGAATTGCAATGGAAATAGCAGCAACAGGATAAAAAATGGAACAGTATCTAAGTCCGTGGAATGGTGCAGCATGCGTTTGTTTACAGAGTAGTTCAGGTGCAATTTGCATATGGGGGACCAGTTTAAGGAGCAAGAGCAGTCCAGATCAGGAGTGTGTTTGAGCATGGAAGCACAGTTCTGATTCCGTTCTCAATGAGAAGTGTAATGGCCTGAGAAAGGACACTGTTTCCCACCCTGGCAGTGAAGGTCCAAATGCTGCAGAACTGTTTAACAGAAGGCAGGAGGGAGAAGAGCATGTGCAAGGGCTGTGTGTGGAGAAAGACCTTGATTATCTTTTCAGCTATCTACGCTATCCACTGTAGAGGCATAGGTAGGCCAACAAATGAAACCACAGAAACCACACCACTCCACAAATGGAAAACTTGCCAGGGGCCCAGGGGAGGTTAAGTCCGCCCCTGTCTGGACGATCTCCATAGAAGAGCTGTCAACGTTCAGCGGAGTGATCACGGCATGCTATTCCCAAGTCAGCCATCACCTCTTTTGATTTGACCACATTTAGAGACAGGTTGTTAGTCCTACACTACACTAGAGCCATTTATGCAACCACACTCCTGCTGAAGAAACCCACCACAGCAAACTTGATTACGTGGTTTGAGTTGTGTGCACCCTCGACTCATGAAGGTGTTTACACTTTACACTTTGCTTTACACTTTACACTTTATGCTGTCTTGTCTTGTCTGACTGTATTGTTGTGCTTGTGTTTCTTGCACACTTTTGAGTCCTGTTTGCACTTGTGGTCTAGTGCTGTTCTATTCTGTTTTTCTGTTGCACCATGGTCCTGGAGGCATGTTATCTCATTTCACTGTGTACTGTGTGTGTATGGCTGAAATGACAATAAAACCTACTTGACTTGACTTGATACGGTATATCAGTCACCTTAGTGGTCGGAATACACCTTCTCTCAAATGTAGGTGATTCTACATAACATGTTTAGTGTTTGCTACTTTAGTTTTCACTGGACCTATGAGGTATCTTTCCAGTAACGGAGGGGAAATACCACCAATGCTTCTCATTCAAACTGCATGCTTAAATCATCACACTCTTGCCTCAAGATGCATGTTATTAAATAATACCAAATAGACTCAATTATGTGGCTTCAGACACTCATGACACTCTGTGACACTATAAAATAATGCACAAAAATGTGGGCAAAAATTCAAGATAGCTGCCACCACCATTTTTAGCACAAAAAATAAAGTCTCTCACGTTCATAGTGTCCGTAATAACGCTGTAGGCCTACTGGTAAAATACGTGTGCTTAATATGCTTGGAACTGATGGAGGCGTTCTGGATTGAAGGTTGAGTGGGGATTACTCATGGGGTCAGTAAAGATGTTCTTAATGGAGTGTGTACGTGTGCTTGAAAGAGAGTATCTGAGTGGTGCATTTTTTTCTCTTGAATGTGCGTGTGTGCACGTGTGAGAGAGAGAGAGAGAGAGAGAGAGAGAGAGAGAACACCCCCAAGCACCTGGTTGGCTAATTAAAACAGCTAATTACATACAATTACCCACCCGAGCCTTCCACTGTGACAGTTCACTCTTATACTTTGGGGAAAATGTGTGTGTGTGTGTGTGTGTGTGTGTGTGTGTGTGTGTGTGTGGATGTGTGAAGGGTGGGGTGGTCTCGTTATTTTCAGTGAGGGCTCAGCTGGGAGAGCCCACCCGCTTCAAGCAGTTTTGTCCTGAAGAGGAACCGGTATCACCCCCTAGCACAAAAGCGAGAGCGGCACCTGCGAGCTCGGCCCAGCGCTGCCAGGCCAGGTGCAGCTACAGCGGGAACACCGGGCACCTCCACGCCTTTCACACGCGGGTCAGCATGCGCCCCATCTCACCTGGCTCTTTGTCCTCCAGCAGCTGAGCTCGCAGGAGCTGCAGCTGGCCCCCACGTTGGCCTGCCAAAAAAATGCGTCACCTGTTTCCTCTCAGCGCCTCTAGCCCAAACAATTGTTACTGAAGTGTAACCGTTGCTCAGTCAGGTAGCGACTAGCACGCTAAGCACCTTTTTTACGATGCAAAAAACAAGCAGGGAAAGGAGGAGAAGAGTTCAGGAAGCAACAATCACTCCTGCTGTCTTGGCCTCGCCTGTTAACCTTCCTTGATTGGCCATGTAATGAAGTCAGCCTGAGGTACAACCTGTACAAGGGGCACTGTCATTCTACAAAAGAGGACAGCACCAACTGAACACTGGAAGACGAAATGGAAAGTGAAGCAGCATTGTAGTTGTCTTAATCCACATTCTTTTTATTCCATGCTCATTTCCATAAAGACAAGAGTTTGTTTCACCACACTCCTAAAAAAGTGCCACAAACCGTTGTCGGAGTGATGCCGTACAAGAACAATTTTAGATCCCATTTTATAAATGAGACATGCGAGTGTAAGGAACCTTTTAAAGGTATAAAGAATCTTCACATGATGTAAAAGACTGTTGCCTATTTAATGGTTCTTTTAGTTCTTAAGGTTGTTTCAACTTTTAAAAGGTTTTTCACACGCTTTTACTTCTCATATAGAAAAAACAATACACTGAAGTTTTTTTTAGGAAATTAAAAAGAGTTCTTCTGTGGAATCGCTGGAACCTGGGTGGTTGTGGCCTAGCGGGTAGGATACCTGCCTCTAGATCAAGAGGTCATGGGTTCAAACCCCCTGTAGTTAGGGAATGGAAGTCGCTTTGGATAAAAGAGTCTGCTAAATGCTAAATGAAAAAATATCTAAAAAACTGTTTTTTTCCACACTATTACTAAATATACTAAATAAAACCACACACAGTATATCAAAGTGTTTCTTGGTAAAGCTCAGCATAACTTTCAGTTACCACCAAAAGCCATGTTTTTCTCAGTTAGTACTTTAACTTTATGAAATTAAATCTGGAGCTGCTGATGGAATTTCACAAATCTAAACCACGGCTGGAGGATCCGAGGAGGAACCGAACCTGGTTTCTCCTCAACAGCTCACAAAATATCAACTACTTTTTTACAAATCTCAAGACTTTTTACTGTTTTCTTTGTTTGCATGCATTCTGATGTTAACTGTGCAAGCAAATAGACGCGCTTTATCACACACTGAGAAAAAGAGCTTTAAACAATTTGCATAGGTGCCTAAGACTTTTGCACAGTGTGTACAAAAACTCATGTATATCACAAGAGCACATCTGGCATTTGTGTGATGCAGAGCTCTCCACTGACAGGGCTTTAAGCAGTGTTTTAAAGATCTCTTTTTACCAGAGCTCTGAAGCGAAACGAGCGGACAATTACCTGTGAGCACTATCCATCAGTATGAAAGCCACTCACACACTCCGGAAGCAGGAGACTGATGTTCTGAGGCACAGCATGGGGAATGACACTCGATAAGGAAAATCAAACAGATGTTTCCATTAGATCATATCACAGGGGTGGGAAGTTATCACAAAGGTACGAGCAAGCTGTAAAGACCCTTAATGAACTGTTTAGCAAACCTGTTAGCTGCTAACCAACCATGACTAATGCCCTGACTCCCTTGTGTGTGTGTGTGTGTGTGTGTGTGTGTGTGTGTGTGTGTTCGCGTACAGAGAGACAGAGAGATAGAGAGATCCCATATAATCCCAAAATGATTCTTCTGTAAACAAGAGACACCAGGATTAGATTGCAGAAAATATCAGTGGCCAATGTATTACTTACCAATAAATGGAAAAAAAAAACATTATTATTATTGGTCTTATCTTAGAATTACAGCAAACAATAACTTTTCAGACTATTTGCTGACTCGTGGTGCTAATGCTCATTTGGTCATTAATGGCAGGCTTGCAATTACGTAAACTTTAATGAACTATTACATTTAATCACTGTAATTTAATTATGAAAAATACAACCCGGCGTTTAAGTTGTGGTAGCTACACGGTGGTTACATTTCAAGTCATTTTTCATTTTATGTAAATAGAATTTGTATACTTTATGTAAATTAATTACATGGCAACAATTAATTACATGGCATTAAAGTAGTTACACAGTGGAGGAACTAAGCCACATTTGCATTCAGTTTACGCTATACACGAACAAATATGCAAAGGGTTTATCTTAAAGTACTCAAACTGTTTAAACACTCTAATATACCACAGGAAGAAACACACAGCTAACAACTTAACATATAAGACCACAATGTCTTAATGTGGTATTAAATAAAAAGTGACATACATGCTTTTATCACTTGCGAAAATTATGAATGTGACTTTTAAGTGTTTACCATTATTATATTACATGCGCTTCATATGGATGTCAGTGTGAGGTTGTCTTCGCGGACGACACAACTGTAGTGGAAACCAACTACAGAAGTGAGGTGAGCCAACTGGTCCAGTGGTGTTAAGGCGAACAATCTCTTCCTCAATGTGGGGAAGACCAAAGAAATGGTTATGGATTTCAGGAGAAGACCTCCTCAGCATGCCTCACTGACCATCAATGGCGTTGCTGTGGAGAGCGTGAGAACAACCAAATTTCAGGGGGTGCACATCTCTGAGGATCTCTCCTGGACCGATAACACCACATCACTGACCAAGAAAGCACAAACATGCCTCTACTTCCTCCGCAACCTGAAGTGGGCGAAAGTTCCACCTCCCATCATGCTCCCTTTTTACAGAGGCACCATTGAGAGTGCCATCACTGGCTGTATCGCTGGACGGTTCAGAAGCTGCTCTGCCTCCTGCCGTAAGGCTCTGCAATGGGTAGTGAATTCAGCCGGCAAGATCATCAGCACCCCCTGCCCCCCCCACGGACACTTTCCATACCCTCCTCACCCGCAGAGCCATCAGCATTGCTGGTGACTCCTCCCACCCATTACACTCACATTTCAGCCTCTTGCCTTCAGGGAGAAGGTACCGGACCCTCCGGGCCTCCACTAGACTCTTAAACAGCTTCGTCCACCATGCTGTCAGGATGCTGAACTCTGTGCATTACCCTCCCACTCTGCCCCCTGCCCCTGGACAGTAATATACTCACTGACTACCTCTGTTTTTTTGCACTATAGCCTCAAAGAATTTCATACCTTTCCGCTGCAAATTGACTTATATGTTTGCTACTATGTGCACTCTATTGTTACCATTTGCACAACTGTCTTATCTGCTGTGATCATTTGCACCACTGCCTTATTTGTTTGTCTTGTGTCTTATTTTATCTGTTTATAGAATGTCTATTGTAAATACATTTACAATTTTGTAATCTAGATTAAACTTTACTTGTTCTATTTAGACGGTACGCACACCAGTGAGCGAGAAATGGCATTTCGTTTCCCATGTATGTCTTGCACATAAATTGTGAACTGACAATAAATCTCTTTGAATCTTTGAATCTTTAAATGTAAAACGTACTTATGTTACTTCATTTGAAACAGTAAAGTTACTGATGCTGATATCGGCCACAACAAGGTGTTCATTATCGACTATTGTGATGGTCCCAGAAGTTCCATATTGCTGCATCCCTAGGAAGGACGGTTAGGATCTGTCTTTCTTTCTTTCTCTTTCTTTTTCACTCACTCACTCAGACCCAGACTCACTGTCTGTTGCTAGGTTGATACAGAGGAGTGAGCGCCATCCTCCACATTGTCATTGATGAGGCCTGCTGTGTTTGATAAGAGCAGCCGTAAAATCAATCACTGTGATCGAGGGAGCAGGAGTGAGACAGAAAGAGAGAGGGAGAGAGAAAGAGAGAGAGAGAGAGAGAGGGAGAGAGAAAGAGAGAGAGAAAGGGAGAGGGAGAGAGAGAGAGAAAGAGAGAGAGAGAGAGAGAGAGAGAGAGAGACTAGGTAGGCTTTAGCTGCTTGAGTGGATGCTAAAAGCAGAACGTTGGAAGGTAACCAGCAGGGGAGTTTTGTGATTTTTTTTTTTCTCCCCTTCCACCCAAAAATTCACCACTGTTCTCTTTTTCTTTGAAAGCGCTCGCTAGGTGGGCACAAAAGCGCAGACAGCGTTTTCGTCTCCATCTTCCCGAGTTCAATATTCATAAACACGAAGATTACGATGGCAGCTTATGGTGCCCAGAATGCAACTATTTAAAGCTTAATCTCGCTCTTTCAGACTGCTGTTATTGCTATCAATTCTCCAACATAATTACCAAAGACATACAAGGGAAAACTAGGGGGAAAATCAGACTGAACTTCTTTTTAAAGCTACGATCAGTATGTCTACAGTCACCCATCCACTCTAACCCAACAGAGCCCACTGCTAAATAAGTATTAACTGCAGCTTAAATGATGAAGGTCAACTAATAAAGAGAGAAATAAAAGGGAAAATTGCCGATCAATAAATCGGTTGCTAAAAATATACATATTGCAGTTTTATAATTGTTTCAGAAACAGGATATGCACATATACAGGTCACTTATCTAAACTTCAGGATCACAACTGTGCTTTTAGTGCAAAATGATGTAAAAAGTGAAGTAAAGTCGGTCACATGACTACACTTGTATTATAACGTTAGCATAAGAACAACTAGTAGCTGGCTAATCACTACATGAGAATTGTTTTATATTAAAATGTACATTTTCAATTAGATTTCCATTTTTGTTTGTTTTTTGTGATAGAGAATGAACGGAATAATAAAAGAGCTGTGGTTTTACATGTTGTTGGTTTGACATTTACTCATGCAGAAATGTTTGAGCAGTATACGGCTAATAGCTATGTTAAATAGCTAAGTCTTAGGCTTCGCATTTTTCAGTAAAAATTAGATCCCTATTCCCATGATTTCAGTACTGTATCGCAAAAAAAAAGGTATCGTACCACCTCTAATACACATTAGTTGCCAAGACAGCTCTTGTCCGTTTCTTTTTATTTCTTCCTCCCTTTGTTGTGTCCGCTAATGAATTCCCTGAACTGACCTACAAAACCCACACACTACTTTAATACACCAGTCCCTTCACCATGGTTCCAGTGTAGTAGCATCTTTTTCTTTTGATATTCAGTCTTCTGAAGAGCGGTTATGCAAATCTACCCTTTCAAATTAAGCTTGGGTTTTTTTTTCCCCCGCTCTTGAAGACACATAATTTTCCATAAAACATACATCATCCTTCCTTCCGCCCTCCCCCCCCTCAAAACACTGACACAAACCCTTTAGAAACCCTGTAGCCTCTGGCAAATGGAGTCCCTTTTTTTCAGGATGTGAACCAGAGATGAGTGGCCTAATCGGATTTGTCGAGTCAAGCTTTCTAATAAAGTGTCTTAAGACTGATTTAATCACCCCTGGGCACAGCGTGTAGTAATAATGGGATTATTATTATTATGAATGTATTTATGTCTTCGTGCATTGCCGCTAATTTCCACTCTCCCTAAATGTCCCTAATATTCCACAAGACAGCATTATATTCAGCGCGTGCCTGGGAGCTTCGTTTATTTTTCTGTGCACAAAGCTAATGAACTGCTAATACTGAGTCACTAATATTTACCTTTGTTTCATTCCAGGAGTCATTACAGTCAAGCTGTACCAGAAAGAAGGGGTGCAGACTCCAGACTTATCTCTGGCATACAGACCATTTTAAAGGATATTATTCAAGATTTCTGCATTAAAACAGGAAGATGAAACATAAAAGGAAGGTCATACATAGCGGTTTGGAGTAAAATGGTTTATTGTAGAGAAACTTACTAAATACGATTTCTTTACATTGTTGGTGATAGGCAGTAAAGAAATGCAATGAAACTACAAGGCTTACACATACAATGTAAATATAGCCATTTTCTTTATGGTCCAAAATGACCAGTGAACATAGACATCCTATTCAGTTTTAAATGTAATGATATCAATGTAAAGTAGGGCTAAATCTTTAAATTTCACGTTCTTTAGGGACTATTTTGCCTCACACTCTCCTATCTGTACCTCTCCACTTTTGTAGCTTTAGTAGGCATTGATCACTTTTGGCACCTGGTTCCCATCACCACCAACGTGAACAATTCTGACTCTGTGCGTTTCTCAGTGTGTTTCTTATCAGACCATGACTTTTTTCATGTTTGAATGACTAAAGTTGGCAGTAATTTGTAAAAAAAAAAATTCTTAGAATTCCCCTATAAGGCTGGACCTTGGCTAAACAAACATTTCATTGCATTCTTTATTTGCAGTTGTTGCAAGGTTAGACAAGCTTTACAGAACAGTGGCAAAAATCCCATTCAATTGGACTGCACAACTGACCTTTTGTCAAAATACTCTTACCTAAAGGATGTTTATTTTGTGTGCACATGTGTGTGTTTTTGTGAGCGTGTGCTAAATGTCACATAAAACTCCATGTCATGTAGCAGCTTGAAGTAAACACTTTAGCGGGTTATACTGTAGGTATTTTTATTGTAGGTGGAGCATCATGTGCATCAGTTTGGCGATATGGGCAACGCACATTTTCACAAAAATATTACAGATAATTACTAACTTTTTTTCTCGCAGCATTTCCAGGATTTCCAGCATTCCCAGTTCAACTATACAGCATCAATACAGGACAAACTGAAAACTTAACATGCATCCAAATGAAACTTTAGCATTAGAGGACCATGTTGTAACACCCTGTATGAAGAGAACTAAAATTCCATCCATCCATCCATCCATCCATCCATTCATTAATGGAAATGCTTCTTATCCTTAACTAGGGTCACAGGGGCTGCTGGAGCCTATCCCAGCGGTTATAGAGCAAAAGGCAGAGAAACACCCTGGATAGGTCGCCAGTCTGTCACCAAGAACTAAAAATAATAGGTAATTAACAGAAGCCAAAATTGCAAAACCTTCTTTAGAGCTTTATCCCCAGTGCTGAAATATTTCAATTAAGACAGTCATAATTAAATTATATCAGCATATAATTTTGGTTATCACAATTTTTAGCCCTGAAATTTTCCATTTCCATTTGGTCAGACCTAATAGATGATATGATGATAGATGGATTATATGGATGATACCACTGAAATTGTATTTTGCTTTTACATAAATACCGAGTGGTGTGCGAGTGTAGCATTTCTGGCAACTCTAACCATGCAAACGTGAAGTCAATATTATCTGGATTCTACCAGGCCTTTGGACTTTGAGACCAAGGGAGAAAACTGTCTGGATCATGTTTATACCAACATGAAGGATGCATACAGAGCAGACCCACACCCACATCTAGCCACCTCAGACCACACCTCTGTAAAGATGATTCCAGCCAACAAACCTCTTCTCAAATGGACCAGACTGGTGAAGAGAGAGATAAGAGTGGAATGTGTTCAAGGAAGCTGCCACTATGTTAACCTGGAGGAGAACATGGCATCTATGACTGGCTACATCCATAAATGCAGAGAATGTTACTCTCACCAAAACCCTCAGTGTAAGAGGATTTTGCAAGGAAGCTACAAGGCTCACGTGGCTAAAAATGGATTAACTGATCATTTGAATTTGAATTTTGTCAGTATTTTTAAAGATAACATTATGTGATACAGTCTCACAAGGAACATGAGTAAGTCTGTTCAAGACTTAACAGCTCCTTGTGGTCTAAGTGTATTATGATTGAGGATTCCACAGCACTAATCATTTGTCTCCAGTGCTAAACTAAAGATGCAAACTTCAAACGTCTCAGCCGATCGACTGCATGTGTGTAATTGTGTATATGTTGATTTTTGGCTGAGCCATTGCTCTAATCTGTCGCTGGACAGCCTACAGTGTGAGACAGTGCTTAGTCGTTAGACTGAACACTTGTTTGCGGCAATCTTTTTTTTTTTTTTTTCCTGTTAGCACTTCTCACCCAAGTTAATAAAGAATGAGAGAAAAAAAATAATACAAACCATTTAAACTGGAGACAAGGAGACAGAGGCCACGAAATGAAATTTCTGCACAATTTGCTCTAATAAGAAGAGGGGTTAAGAGGGGAGGGTTTGTCTATTCATTCGTTCAGTCGTTCTCCCTCTCCCTCGCTCTCCTTCTCCATTCATGGCTCACGTTTCAAGGTGAGCGCTGCTAGCTGCCGAATGCAATGGCAGGTTCAGAGGTGCCTCTGTTTTTTAGCACGGAGGTGACTGTGAGCTCAACATGGTTGTTCCTGCAAGTCCTCGGTTGACAATTTTTCACCGTGACGAGACGGGACCTGTTATGGCCCTCTAAATGCTTCTAAAGTGTTTGCCTCTGCTTTTTAAAGGGCCAATATTCTACATTTTCCCAAAATGTCAGTCCCCTCTCCAACCTTTCTTTATCTGCAACAATTAAATAGGCTGTTTCTGTTACTGTGCCTTTAAGATAAAATTGAAATGTAAATGACCTCTGTTCTGACTGGCTGCCTTGCCTAGCCAGACCTACGCAAATTATTATGCCCTGACTAAAACCCTCTGAGATTTCAGTCTGCTGAAGTTGTCCCTTTATTGGGTCACTGTTTTTTTGTTCTGAAACAAATTTTGTTTGTTTGTTTCATCACACTTACGTGATGGAAAGGCAGGATTAGAAAACAGGAAACATATTCTCTCACACAAGGATTAAGATAGTTTCCAATCAAGATTAAGACTAAAGCACTGTTCAGACAGTATTTGGTTTATATCGGGATAATATATACTGTGCAAACTACATGCCCCCATGTCAGTAAAGAGTCCAGCTTTTACTCAGTAAAATGAACTGCCGGAAAAAAATCCGAGGTTATATTACTTCCGTGCAAATTGCCAAGTAAATATTCCATCATAACCTGTGGAAAAGGAGTTTTTGTGCACTTTATTACTACAATCATAAACATGTGTTCTCTGAGGTCTAAATCAAGCCAAGTATGTATTGTCCTTCCTTAAATATATGACTCTAAGCAGTAAAACATGTCAATAACAATGTTGACTGTTGACTGTAAATTCCCAAGGTAATGACCATCCTAATGAAACACCTGACTTCACTTCACAGATTAATATATTCCCTACACGATTAAATATATGGACAAGATTTCTACTAGTGAGCAGCCGAATGTATGGCATATGGACATCTTTTTTAGTGCGAAGGCAGTGTTTAAATCAAGTAGCTCCTTTCTTCTGTGTCACTGATACTGCTATTTCTACTCCTGCATGAATCGATTGTAAAAATTACAGATGTCCTGAGGTAAACCTACATTGCCTCACCTACTCAAGGGAAAATGAATTTTGTTCAAATAGTACTTAAAACTAGAGTGAACGGTAGCATCAGTAACTCTGCAACAGACTGCGTGCAGTAACAACACTTCTTGTTATGTCATTGTTGTGACATCACAACCACAAAGAATTCAAAACAGCTTGTTTTAGCAGCTGTTTTAGCGTTTTGAAACCTTAATGATGTTTAGGACATCAAACTTTTGATCTTCTAAAAAAGCAAGTGTATCACTACTAGGCTTAGACTGGTCCCCCTACCCAAATCATGCATCAACATATGGGCTACAGTCTCTAAAAGAACATCAGCAAACCAGAGCTGCAAGGTAGTGCCTTATAAAGTGGCCAGTGAGTGAGAAGCATACATTAGAACTCATTTAGTCTTGAAGGTGTCACACAGACCTACAATAACTGTTTTCTGTTCACAGTAATGTGTGAACAACGACTGATGTGGTTGTAAGTAAATACTGGCTTGTCTGAAAGTGAGCATTAGAACAAACAGACACGAATCAAAATTCCCTGACAACCCAGTCCAGTCCAGTAGAAACTTAGATCAACGAACTGGACGTCTAATGCCAATCAAACGGCCCATTCAGTGTTTTCATGAACCATTAAGACTCATTTTAAGTCGTTAATAAATGGGGCCATCCTGCAGACAAAGAGAGAATAAAAGCCAAATGACTCATAAACAATCTTAGCAAATAACTGCAATTTCAGTCCTCTTGGAGATTTCACAGCTGAGTGAGCACACACTCGGGTGCACACACACACACACACACACACACACACACACACACACACACACACACACACACACACACACACACACACA
>JBBIGA010000083.1:21567158-21582130 GCA_037576975.1 Alestes dentex | reverse complement strand
ACCCAGCCTCTTATAGGCCACACAAAGCGTCCGTAAGCCCTCCTGCAGGGAAGAGGAAAAAAAATATACAATTATTAACATGCTTCTCGGCCAGTCACAAACTTCTAAAGGCTACGTTTCAAAACTGTTCAGAGCAAAGAGGCCAACCAATGTTGTAAAGGTGTTTCTAAGAAACACGCAATTCAGACATAGGGGAGACTGGGGATAGTTGTCACACTTTGTACTTAAATTCAATTTCTGCCAAAACAGTGTATAGTAAGAATTCCCTTTCTGTGCACAATTAATGCTTAATGTGCCAGGTACGAATGGACAGTCATTGCTTTGGTAGAATCCATCCTCTTCAAAAGATATGGGCTGTCAAAGGCACCCTGCGCAGATGTGACAACCGACCCCGCTGTCCCCTATAGTATCCTGATCACCTGGAGGATGTTTTTATTTAATTCCTGCAGCTTAAGTGTTTTGTACTAAACTGTGGAAGACCACTTCTCACAGCCCACACAACAACAACTAACATGCCAACAATTATTAACAATCTAAAACGGCACCCGGGTTTTTTTTAATAGGATGTTTAACAATAAACATTGTCGTGAAAAACATTTTTAAAAAATTGTTTTCTTAGCTCCATATAGGACAAGCACACCTGCAGTTTTAATGGACAGTGGCTAAAGCTCTACTCCAGCCGGATTAGTTTCACCAGAGGAGATCCTGTAATGTTATTTGTAAAGGATCAGACCGTCTGATTTGTATGGGATAAATGATCTGTGTAATTCCTAAATTTCCCCAGAGGGAGCTTTGTTCAAAACGTCATATCCCAGATGTTTAATGGTCCAAACAAACAACAAAAACTAACTTCCAGTTACGGGCAAAGTACTAATGGAGCTCTAGGTTCGGAAAATAATAGAAGATAATTTGCTTCAAAATCACCCCTTAGCAGACTAATTCACTCAAATTACAGTAAATCCCTTGAATAGGGTTTCTTTTTGAATAACATATGTTCCTAATGCTCTCATCTCATGTTCTCCTCTATGCACTCGTGCATTTTTCTTTGTGCTGCAGAAGTTTTCAATCTGTTAGAACAAACGCCAAGTATGCAACCAGGTATTCTGAGCTTAAGTTTGACAGACATAGCAACAGTAACTAAGGGGGATGTTCAATTTGCCATTCATGGCCTTTAAGTATCTACATAGGAAGGTAGCTCAATTGCAGTAGTGGATCATATTGATCTGTATCATGTTTAGGCAAAAAAAAATCTGATTTACGCCTCTTCAGTCTCGTAATGTGGCCTAAAAAGAAATTCTCTTTATATTCAGCAGTAAAATACTACAGATTTGACAGCTAGTGGCTTTCCTCCGAAGACGACTTTCCGCTTGAAAACACAGCTGTAAACATTGCATTACCCTGGAGGCTGTTTACTCTCTAAGAAAGCCACAGTTCAGGAGTTCCAGTTTATTACATGAAACACTACTATTAGCCCGTGCTCCCCTGATGTAGTGCTTCAGTGGAGATCACGTTAGCATGCTAGCTAATGTCATTCTGGCTCTATTGTATCTGGCCACCCTATCCCAGACAAACACCCTCGCTATGGAAACCACATGAACTGGTCAGCACCGCCGCTAAGGGCAACTGAGCCTGCTCCAAAATGATGTCATCCCTTGCCAGCGGGCTCTGGCAATAGACCCGGCCCGAATCTGTCAACATCCGAGCGGTGGAGAGAGAGGGGCAAAATCCCAGCACTGCTTCCAGTGGTCTCACATATGCATATGTGGGTCAAATCTGACTATACACCTACATGACAAAAAGGAGTGACCTGAGATCAGTCTTCCAGACAGATCATAACAATCGCAGGCCTAAAAACTGAGCTGAGAGGCAATGGTGATAAAATCCAGTATCACAGTACACTTTCCAAATACAACACATTAATTGCAACTGCAACCAGGATTCTGAGCTTGTCCGGGGCGGGGGGGACTAATTACTGCAGGTCTATTTTCAAACAGTTCAAAAATTTTGGCCGAACCACGGATCCGTCATATAGTTTGTATGAATAATTATTATAACTTAAAATAATATGCTTGTTCCTTGACTGTTTTTGACAATACTAAAGAACAGAGTACTGTGCGAAAGTCTGTGCATACTGTATAAAGCCACTTAACAGAGCAGGAAAGGAAAATACACAAGATAAGATTCGAATGAAAGCAAACAACCAAGAAAGCAGTAAATAATATCATTGTTTTGTTTTGTTTGTAAAAAAAAAAAGTAGTTGATATTATGTGAGTAGTTGATATTATGTTGAGGAGAACACAGGTTCGGTTCCAGATTCCTCCTCGGTTCCTCCAGCCGTTGTTTGGATTTGTGTAATTCCATCAGCAGCTCCAGATTTAACCTAATTTAATCTAAATCAGGTATTTGAGGTATTTGATGAGAACGACAATGTAATAAGGTAGTCTTTGCAAGCAGAAAGACACTTTATCACACGTTGACAAAAAACAGCTTTAAACAATTTGCATAGGTGCCGTTCGCACAGCAAAACTACATAAATGAGTAATCAGCACTGATGCGAGATGTAAGGATGATATTTCCCAAAAAATACCACCTTCTACACCTGCATAAACCTACAAATATGACATTGCCGGTACTTTCCTTTGTAGGACTAAAGCCCGTTAGGTACAAAACTCCCTCATAAGCAAAAACACCTCTAGAAAACACACCATTGCAAGGTTCCTGAAGGTTCTCTCACGGCTACGTTTGCAAGCTATAAATAACATCTTTGAGCCAAATGATAAAAGAGGACATTTTCAGAGTGGTTTTTTTTTTTCTTTCGCTCACCACAGCGTTGTGCTCTACTCGCGCCCGGACCTGGTCCACTTTCCCCGAGATGACCCGCGGGAAAATGGAAGAGTCGGCACCTTTACAGAACAGGTACAAATCCCCTGAGAACAACAGAGAACACACAGAAATAAACACAAACACTTAGCTACAAATAACAATCCAAAAAAAGGAACCACGTAAGCTACAGAGAAGAATATGCAGGTCATTATTAGTAGGACAGTCCATTTATTTCCCCTCTACACAATAATTATAACACTACACTGCCAATCAAAAGTTTTGCAGACGTTGAGATTTTCTATGTTTGCATGTTACTCACTTAATGTTTACTAAAAATACACTCAGTATAGTTTTCTTTGGCAACAAATGAATTTACAATATGTCCACCCTTTAAGAAAATGTCGTTTTTGTTCATCACTACCGATCTATAAAAAGCCATCTAATCGAATTATAATTATAATGTGGGTCATCAGACAACTGTTAGATGTTTAACGAGCTATTAAGAGAAGGCTGATGGGATAAAACAGTTAAAAAGTGCATTTAAAGTTAAAGGCCAGTTTAGAATCACCACACAACAGTTGATAGGAGTCAGACTTGCACTGTTACATATTCTTTCATCTTATAAAGGAAACTTGTGTCGACATTTTGAGAGAACAACATTTCTCTCAAAAATTTTCCAATGTTCAACATGAATACAAATACGTCATTTATGAAATCAACGGATGTGTGTGGTGTGCTTTTGACCGGTAGTGCGATTCATTTTAGCACGCTCGCCACACACACTGACCCACTTTAGTGAAGGTGCGTGGCCTATTTGTTAGAATGGCAGAGAATTTACCAAGAACTGACATTTATTTGCTGAACAACATTTTGGGGTTTTTTTGTCCATCACAAATGAACAGTAATGTGAAAAATGTCACATTTAAGTTCCTTGTAAACGATTTAACTTTCCAGTGCTCTGCACAATTCAGTCTTTTACTTGCTCCCGATACACCAGATCCAACTTAGCAGCTCTTTAACAAGCCTTTCCTGAGTTGAAGTGGGTGAGTGAAAGCAGAGAATGGACTAAAATGTGCAGGCGGGGGGGTGGGGGGGTGGGAGGGTGGGGGCCTCCAAGAGCAGGGCAGGATCTAATAATGTCACATTCTGTTTGTGTTTACGATAGAACAATATTTATTATTGGTTAGCTGCAGCGTGAAGCAAGTCATTACTCAGCAAGCAGTGCTCAGCAGAATTTAACAGTTAATGTAAAAAAAAACAAAAAAACGAATCAGGCAGTTCTGTTGAAACTAAGTGTTGCATGATTTATGATATAGGAAAGTGCAGTACAGGACAGAGTGTTTTAGTGAAGATGTTCTTACCTGAGCCGGACCTGACGATGACACTCATTCTTCTCCTCACAGAGTCAAAGTTTAACACCTCCAGCAGTTCAAACCTGGAAAAACACACATGCATGCACACACACACACACACACACACAAAGAAAACTACATTATATTACATTCATCTGGCAAACAATTTTATCCAAAGCGACTTACAATTTGAGGAAATATTCAAGTTTCAGGACAGTGGAGAACCAGAGGAGAGTTCTAAGTGCTAAAAATCTTCATGTAGGATTAGTGCGAGAAGACAGACAGTGCATTAGGAGATGAGATGTTCTCTGAACAGAGGAGTCTTCAGGAGGGTTTGAAGCTAGAGATGGACTCCTGTGGGCTTAGGCAGCTCATTCCACCAGCAAATCTTCTGTTTTATTTTAATTAGCAGATAGACACAGACGGCTGAACTGTGTCAGCGTGATTACACCTGAGTGACCTACGCAGTGACTTCCCCTCAAGATACTTTTCAGCACTCTGACTGAATGTGCGTGTGTGTGTGTGTGTGTGTGTGTGTGTGTGTGTGTGTGTGTGTGTGATCCCACATACACTCATCTGTGGCCATCATGGTGCAACACTAATTAACAGTTCCAGACATGCAAAAGTGGCCCACATTCCCCACGCACACCTGTTTATGTCAAACACACACACACACACACACACACATTCCCACCTGTTCCTACCTCCCAGTTAAACCACTTTAATGCAACTTCTAGACAGCTTTATTAATCAGGTCCACCACACACAGTCAGCCTACAACACTACAACACTACAGGTGCAGTATAGCTGATTATACACTCCACTGTATACAGTAGGGGCAGCATGGTTTTTATTTATGAGTCTTTCAAAAAAGTAATCACTGTTACCAAAAACAATTAATGTCAGTAACAAGTATTTTAGTTGCTTGCTACCAGTGGTGAGTGGCTCTAGTGGTGAGAGTTTTTGTTCTATTTCAGTTACTCTTAGACTTTGGTCTTTTTACAAAGCTACACAGACCACCTGATGTAAACTGAATGCTAAAATCACCACACATTTCAGAATCTTCTCTTCCACACACAAACAACTACATAACAAACATTAGTAACCAGAATTTCATTCCCAGATAGAAATGCAAGAAACATAGCAGCTGCAAAGAGTGACCAACTCCATATGATAGTCTACGTATCTGAATGCAGTGTCATTAAAGTCTCTATTGGTGTAATGGTCAGGCGTCCCATTACTTTTGTCCATATAATATCGACAAAAGTAATGGGACACCTGACCCCAGGGAAAATCAGCTGACACATGCAGCGCTCCCATTACTTTGGAGAAAGCTCCAAACTTTGAAAATAAATAGGATTTTTTTAAAAACCTGCGTTATCGCGCAATAAAATAATTGCCGGCATTAAGTAAAGAATGCGATAATGTGATAACTCATTAATGTGCCCAGCCCTTAATGTGCCCAGCCCTAATATATGTGTGCGTGTTTTTGTAACTGCAGACTCACCTCTCAATCTCATCCTCTCTGTTTAGGATCTCCATGTGGTTGTCCTTCAGCCGCAGGTAGGTGAAACCCAGCCTAAGAGACAGAGTGGGGGACAGATTTTTCAGTGGTGTGTTATCAGTGAAATACGTTACTAGTTCTTAAGCCCAGTAAGCCCTCAGCTGTGGGGGATCTTAAAAGTGACTGTTTGGCAAAAAAAGTGCATTCACCCTACCCTGAATATAAATGATAAGCCAAGACATGTCTGGCAAAAGTCTTAGGCACCTATGCAAATTGTTAAAAGCCATTTTTCTCAGCATGCGATAAATTGCCTTTCTGCTAGCAAAGTTAACATTAGAATAAATGCAAACAAACAAGAGTGCAGGTTCCAGATTTCTCCTCGGTTCCTCCAGCTGTTTGGATTTGTGAAATTCCGGCAACAGTTGACTTTAATAAAGGAATGATTGAGTCAAACCAGGTCCCTGATGGAAACTACAAGTAATACTGTACTTCCACTAGGAACACACTGTTATACTGTATATAAAAGCATTATTCACTGTATACTGTTATTTGTGTTTATTCTTTTTAAATTTTATTAGTATGTTTAGTAATATTAGTGTGGGGGGAAAAACACTCACCGCTCATCTAAACAGCTTTTAAATATTATTTATAGACTTTTTCACAATACTGTATGTACAAAAAAAAAAGAAAGAAAACTCCTGTTCCTGTCAAACACTAGAATGTACTGCATGTATGTAGTGCTTCAGTCTTGCGTTGTACTGTGCTGAATTATTAATGTAGGCTTGACTCCGTGAGTGTGTGTTTTCTCACCTCTTCATGCCTTCCACCAGTGCGACCTCATCAGGGGAAGAGGAGATGTAGAAAGACGTGGCTTTACCCTGGTGAATTCCTCTCTTAATGCCATCCACCGTCTCTTCCTCTTTCACCTGAACTGTGTGACACAAACACAGCGCCCGGAAGAAAAGCTCCTCGTGTTCCTGAGAAAAGAAACACAGCGGCGGTCTTACCTTTTTGTCCCATCCGGATACACATTTCATCATATTTGTATACGCACAACATCAACTGTAGGTGTTCTAAACATAATGATCACAAGAGCACATGGTGCACATAGAAACTACATGCGAGAGTAATGAAACAGTTAAACAGTATTTATTATTTTACTATAGACATCAAACTAACCCAATCCAAACAGAGTAATGACTTAAAAAAAAAATGTATCTGCATTTTATGGAATTATTGCTACGCTATAGTATGGGCCAGTGGACTATAATACATTGGAATCTTCGTAACATAATCTTTGAGTAATGCTTTATAATTGCACAATAAAGCATCAATCAAATCCTGCTCAATTGCACAACAGAAGGAAAAAAATCTATTAAAAAAATTAATCTCAATATTGGTGTAGCATCTCAATATTGGAACAAATCTGAATTACATGAGTATGACCTTGGAAATAAACAGCAACTGTGCATTGAGTTCCATTTATTTACAAATTTAAACAAACACAATTTCACCAAGTGAAATTTCGTCAAGTTTCAGTAGCAGTAAAACTGAAACTGTGATCTTTATACTGACACCACTCTCTGTGATGACTATTTCCTGCAGTTGCCTCATACGTAGTAGTAAGCAGTATCATCCTATTGTCTCTACTTTTTCCATTGTAAACTCTATCAGGGCGTGTATGATGACACAGCCACTCAGTCATTTGAGAAGGTGTCTGTTCTTTGGGGAACAGTTCTCTCTAATGACACACGATCATGTGTGTCCTTAAACGACCAGAGAAAGGGTGTCAGAGAGTGAATAAACAAAAGGAAGTGGTTAAATGTGATTCTCAATTTGCTTCTTCCTTGGAGCTACCAATGTACCTGACCAGTAATGGAAGCTTATGCCCCACCAATTACTACCATGCTAACTGCATCAGGCAAACCCATGTTGAGTTATATCTATATCTAACAGGTAATCTCTAACAGGCCTCCCTAAGTGGCTTCTGACACCACATGGCTTTTTGCTCTTTATGAAAATTGACAAAACTAACAGCATTAGTAGCAGGGAAAAATGAGGGATTATCACAAATTACAGTCATCCCGCTATGCTCAGATAGCAAACGTATTCTTAACTGAGTAGCAATTTATATTCAAACAACTTTGACAAATCACAAAGGTGCTTCTCATTACACACAATTCAAGGATTCCCATTACAAGTCACAGAGCGTAAACAGACCCAATGTAGCCTGATATATTAGATTTTCATCTTCCCTGCAGGCTAGTGTCGCTTACTGCCACAAGAACTGTTTTTATGTAAATGCAGTTTGACATTTTCCTCCCAAAAAGTTCAACAAATGTATAAAACGGCAGATCTGAACATAGTGTAATAACAGCACGGCTTAAGGCGCTGGGGGAGCTTATGGAGATTCCAGAGCCTGCGGCTCAGAACGAAGACCAAATAAAAACCAAATAACATGTTTCATTTAAACAGCCCAACATTAAGACTGAGAAGAAGGAAAAGAGAAATATCTTTAACCTTACCAACTTTGGCTTCCAGACATTACAAAGTCAAACTTAGCCAACTGAGCTGATGAGCTCATTCATTTATTATTTTGAAATGAATTCATGCTATCCACGAAACCTTTTATGCTAATCTTGGTCATGCCTACTCTTGGACTTGGTCTCAGTCTTGACTTGGTTTCATCTAATGAACTAAATCCGCAGCCCCCAACCTTTTTTGGGCCACGGACCAGTTTAATCTAAAACAATATTTTCACGGACTGGTACAGATCCAACTAAATACAAAGTGCGTTTGTTTTTTTACTAATTTTTGCTAGCTTGTGGGCTAAATTTCTTTGGTGTACTGTATCACATGACCGAGACGATATTTTTCAAAATAAAATATCTTTCTGACTCCAAAAATCAATCAAATATTTTTATTCTGTCTTTCTGTGAGGCCAGGTACCAAATGACTCACGGTGGTTGAACTAAATCACCTTCAAAGGTGACTTCCATTGGTGTCTGCAAGGTTTAAAACCTACCTTGGTCTCAGTGCTGGGTGAAGAGTCGATCATGTCGATGCTAGAGGCTCCTGTCATGATCTGTCCATTGCAGATGGCGTGTGGCACGTACACATGGCCGTCTACGCAGCACTCAATGAATTCCATGTTGTTTTCTGTCAGCGTTCCTGTCTTATCAGTGAAGACATACTCCACCTGAGAGAAAGATTAAAAAAATAAAGAGAAACAGAAAAAAAACACTGTAGAATCAGTTACTTCCTACCCAGTCATGCAGAGAAATAACTTATAATAACTTACTGATAGACTAAAGTACTGCAACAAACATTAAAAAACAACAACAACAACATTGCAACACATAGCTGCTGGTGATTTATCGCCTACAGCGACAAACCATAGTATAAGATTCAATTATGTAAAATAATTAATTATTAATAATGATCATGACAATAAAAAGCTGGTGACCTTAGGGAGTAAGCCCTATGATAAGAAGGCTGTGGGTTCTAAATCCAAGGACTGCTAGTGGCACCACTGAGGTACCCCTGAGTAAGGGACCCTTCCCACACACTCCCCCCCACAAGTTACTTTTTCATTCATTCATTAATCCTTGATGCTTAGTCCTTACTAGGGTCGTGGGCACCTGGAGCCTATCCCAAGGCCAATGGGTGTGAGGCAGGGACTATTTGTTGTGTCTACTTAATGAGCCTTTTTGTCAGGTTTGTGCCATATTAAAACAGAAGTAAAGTCAAAGTCAAGTGGCCCACACTGTGTTAACTGTGTGAAATTCTTTCTCTGTATTTAACCCATGCACAAGTGAAGCAGCGGACAGCCAGAAACACAGCATCCAGGGGAGCAGTCTGTGGAGACGTTACCTTGCTCAAGGGTACTTCAGTGGTGCCACCGGCAGTCCTGGGATTCGACCTATGATCACAGGTGCAGCTCCCTAACCACCGGCCCATCAATTGCCCCATTGGACTTGAGGTTCAGAAATGTTCTTATGTGGTTACACTGAATATTTTACAACACCTTAAAACATGGCTTGGGGAAAACCAAACAACCAGAACTACCCATCTAAACTGCAACAGTAACACTTTACTGAAGGCCGGTATTTGTAAGGCTATGTGATACACCTAGAATGAATAGTAACTGACAGAGACATTTCCATAAAGACTTACTCACAGCACAGCTGACTTACAGGCTATTTTTGTTCTTTTTGATATAACTGTACCTCAGCAAGTGGCATGACGGCTAATACTTTACACAGGCTTGTGTCAATTGTCATGAACAGCTGAAAAGGCTCATGTAGGTAACAAGCAGTTAAGTGTTACCACAGCAGTTAAAGTCAGCGCTTTACTTGACATTCACTTGGAAAACATTTCTCTTCACTGCAAAAGCATGGAATTTAGAGCTCACCTGCCCGAGTTCCTCATTAAGATCTGACGTGTTGACGAGGGCGCCCTCGCCCAGCTCCTCATCAAACATCTCGTCATCCCACGAGATGAAGTAGGAGCCCAGAAACTTCTGCATCTCCACAGTCACGTACATAGACACAGGAATGATGTAGTTGAAGAGGACCATGAAGGCCAGGAAGTCTGTGAACGCTCGTATCAGCTGTGGGAACACGAAGAACGGAATGAAAACCACACAGCGAGCGGAGATGCACCACAGCCAGCACGAACTTTTCAGCAAATTCGGTAGCTCCTCTGTGGAATCAAACCGGATGAGTTACACTTCGTTCCCCAAATGCATCAATGAGCCATGGGCGCCCATGACCCTGTCCTTAACACTAACCACTGCTTAATAAGAAGACCTGCTGTTCTGGAGATGAAAGGCCTTAATCTGAGAAACTGGCCATAGTTGTTTTCAGTCTAGCTATTGAACACAGCCAGACGAAGGAAAGCACTTTCAGGTGCTTTATGGGAAATGTAGTTTGAAGAGTAGTATAAGCACCGATGGGATTTTCTATGGATCAGGGAAACGTGTCTTTAAAACCAAAGTTTTCAAAGTGAAGAGACAGTTTAGATGTTTCCAGTATACTAATGGAACCGCCTGAGACGAGAAAAAAAAAAACCCATTAGATGTTCAGATGTATTGTACGTACTATATGCCGTTGTCTCTCCGTCTCTGTTTTTTGGTTGTACCAGGGCTCGTCTCGGTTTGGGTCGGCCTGCCACACGTACTTAAGGACGGTATTGATCAGGGCTTTACTGATCAGGATGCACAAGTAAACAATCAGGTATGCATTCATAGACCTGTAAAAAACACAACACAGAGGAATCATTGATTCTGGTCTGTAAAGGTTAACGACAGGACTAATGGAGAGTAAGATGGCTCTACATCAGTGCTACGAATGGGAAATACAATAGCAGCTTATTTTGTCATTATTATTTTACTCATGTATGTTTCCCAGCTGTCTGATTTTGTTCCTGTTCCTTGTTTTGAAATAGATTATTTTGTCATTTTGTTTATTTATTTATTTTTGGCAAGACTGTGCTGCTGGTGCATTCTGTCTGCTTTTTGCAAGGCTCAGAAAAATGAATTATATATTGTGTGCGGAATTCTGGTATCATGATGTTATATTCTGCCACGTCGACCACCTTGAATTAGCTGCAGCACAGCCTCAAAGGCCAGAGGGTTCACTTGGGCTGAAACTGAGTTTCTATAGATCTCCTGCCCAGGGTCTATTAGATCCCAGCAGTTAGCCATGGATCTGGAGCTATTAGTGGACTCGGGTCCGGAAGGTCCGTCCTAAAAACAGCTCAGCGACACTGAATTACGTCCCAACAACGACTTTTAACTGTCTTCTACCAACTTTAGAGTGAAACTGGATATTGTATGTATCACACAAGTAATAAGAAATCATTAAAACAGAAAGTCTAACAGTCTGCTTCGCTCACATAACAAGGTAAAACATGCATTAAGAACCACGACTGAGCATGTTATTGCATAGAAAACACTAACAATTGAGTTATACCAAAAATACAGGAGGAAATACGGCAAATAATGACGGCTCACTTTTCTACAGCGGAGCGTTTCTGCGATTTGGACTGGTAGTTCAGGGCCATTTTGGTCTCCATGCCTGTGTAGATAGCCACCGCTGTATGAGAGAAACACTTAAGTTAGCGAATGGTGAGTACTGTGAAATGGAACTGGAAAAAAAAAAGCAGCATTTTATAGACTCCATAAGCAACAGCCTGACAAGAAGAGCTCGCATTTTGCTCTCATGACAAGGTCACCCTGCACCCCGTTCCTGTCTGGAGAGTCCAGAACATTAATGATTACATAACACTGGTTCCCTCCGCGGAGAGAGGGCCTATTACTGCTTAACGACCATTTCATAACGAAACAAAGACTTTCACACAGTCAGAGCTAACGAGACCCTAACAGTGAGAGCAGTCACGAGTAACAAAGCTCTCTCTCTTCTACCATCCCACGCTCTCTCGGGAATCTCTTTTTCCTCTCCTCTCCCTCGTTTTCTTTTCAATCTCCCTTTCTCTCTCTCTATTTCTTCTCTCATCCCACTCTCTTTCTATTGTTTTTTCCTTTCATCTTCCTCTCTTTCTTTCCAACCTCTCCTTCTCCATTTTTCTACCTATTCTCCCCTTTCTTTCCACCATTTTGTTACTCTCATTTTCTTTCCTTTTCTCTAACCTCTCTCTCTCTCTCTCTCTCTCTCTCTCTCTCTCTCTCATCTTTTTCCTTTTTTCCCCCTTTCACATCTCTTCTCCATTTTTCTATCTCTTATCCACTTTCTTTCCATCTCTTTGTTGACTCTTTCCTTTTCTATGAATGCTTCTCTCTCATTTTGTTTCCTCTTTCCCCACCCTCCCCTCCTTTTCCTACCATCCCACTCACTCTTTTTCTTTCCAATCACTCTCTTTCCACGTTTCTATGTTCTCCCCTTTCTTCCCTGCTCCCACTCCTTTCATATCTCTCCCCTGCTCTTATTTAGTTTTTCCTCTTGCTCCATCTTTTTCTTTCCGTTTTCTCCAGTTAAAGACTTCATTGTGATCTCTCAGTCACTTCAGCAGCTCCTGTAATTACAGTAAAACTGAACTAGAGAATGACTTCAACTACAGCAACATTACTGTACAGATGACCTCTGTGTGCAATGTATTCTTTACCATAAATGTACTCTGTGTTCTTCAGTGTGGCCCCTCGCAGCAGCAGGTTCTCAGAACCCAGAGGTCTAAAATATTCAGAACAGTGTCACACACACCAGGAAAGAGGAGAGTTTTACTCTGTTTTGATAAAGTACAGTAAAGTGTATGTACAGATGAAGAGGAGAAAATGCATGCTCAGCTATAAATTCAGGATTCTCCTCAGCCGATAAAGCTGGATGTTAAATTTTCCACACACTTCAATCTCACTCATGCACACACACACTCACACTCTCTCTCTCTCTCACACACACACACACACACACACACACACACACACACACACACACACACACGCCTCTGATTAGGAGCCAGTTTCGTGCATATGGATCTACCTTGCAATAGGCTCATCTCGGTCCAAATAAATATTGATGCGTCCCACAAATCTACAAAGAGAGTGAGAGTGAGACAGACAGAGAGAGAGACCGAGAAATAGAGAAAAATAGAGAGAGCGAGAGACAGAGAGATAGAGGGAGACAGAGAGACACAGAAAGAGAGAGAGGGAGAGAGTGACAGAGAGAGAGTGAGAGAGAGGGAGCGAGAGAGAGAGAGAGAGGGAGGGAGAGAGTGTGAGAGAGAGGGAGAGAGAGAGAGAGAGAGAGAGAGGGAGAGAGAGACAGAGAGAGAGAGACCTTAAGTGACTTGTGTATGTGGATTACGTGTGAAATATTTGTGAGACCTGTATGTGTGTGTGTGTGTGTGTGTGTGTGTGTGTGTGTGGTTATTAGTTGTGTCTTAAAAGCAGTGTGTGTTTTACGCAGAATGGGATATTCACTATGAGTTTGTGGAGGTCTTAGTGTGTGTGTGCGCGAGTGTGTGTGTAGATATAGAGTGCGTGACTCACTTGTACAGATCTGGTTGGGGTTGTTCACATTCTATAGTGGCCTGTAGTGTATCCACCTCCTCTTCTGTGTTAAAGGCCTTGGTGTCCTGAACTGCATAATAGGTCTTTGTGTAGAAAGAGAGAGAGAGAAACAAGAGAGAGAGAGAAAGAAAAGAGAGAGAGAGAAACAGAGAGAGAAACAAGAGAGAGAGAGAAGAGAGAAACAAGAGAGAGAGAGAGAGAGAGAGAGAGAAAGACGAGAGAGAAAGAGAGAGAGAGAGAGAAAGAGAGAGAGAAACGAGAGAGAGAGACAGAGAGAGAAGAGAGAGAAACCAGAGAGAGAAAGAAAAGATAGAGAAACAAAAGACAGAGAGAGAGAAGATAGAGAAAGAAAAGAGAGAGAGAGAAAGAAAGAAAAAAGATACAGAAACAAGAGAGAGAGGGAAAGAAACAAAAGAGAGAGAGATAGAAAGAAAAAAGAGAAAAGAGTAAGAAAAGAGAGAATGGAGGAGATAAATAAGGGAACGAATGAGCGAGTGTAGGAGATAAGATAGAGAGATGAATGAGTGTAGATGTTTAGAGGTGTATGAAGACTCTCAGAGACGTCTGGAGGTGTGGTGGAGGTTTTGGAGATGTTCAGAGATATCTGGAGCAGTTTGGAGGTGTTTGGAGATGTTTTGTAGAAGTTTTGGAGCGTACAGCCCACAATGTTGTATGAACATATGTATATCTATATATGAATAAATATATATACATGAATATTTATGACCTTTTTAAATATTTAAAACGTTTTCTGCAATCTCATAAGAGCTTCTTCTGTGCCAGCCAAATGGTTCAGTGACCTCACCTTTATCAGCCTGAGTTATCTCAGCGCGCACACTCTGTGTGTGTGTGTGTGTGTGTGTGTGTGTGTGTGTGTGTGTAGTCTGTTCCTGACGCCAGGGTGTCTGCTGGTCATGAGAGTAACAGATTTTCATGTTTAAAGCATAACGGTATTTGTGTGTGTGTGTGTGTGTGTGTGTGTGTGTGTGTGTGTGACACCTCTTCATAAGAGACCTAATCACTCCACACTTTATCAGCACAGCTTTTTTAATTATGTTATTTCACTCCACCACTTCTTCAAAATTTGCATAATTAACTGCTTCAGATGTAAACAGAGGGTTCAGAGTGAAACTCTCCCTTCTGGAGAAACTCACACAACTGGTCACAGTGGAGGTGAGTGGAACCAGACATCTGCCTCTAAAAGCTCCTCACAGAAAGTTCTTCCATCAGATGGTTCTGGTTGCGCCGCCTGACGCCTGAGACGTTG
>JBBIGA010000083.1:21518379-21533694 GCA_037576975.1 Alestes dentex | reverse complement strand
TGTGTGTGTGTGTGTGTGTGTGTGTGTGTGTGTGTGTGTGTGTGTGTGTGTGTGTGTGTGTGTGTGTGTGCGCGATTGAGCACTTCTTCAGCTCTGTGGATGTGCAGGATGATTTCGTCCAGGGTTTTATGCCAGATGCGCTCATGAAGCATAAGAACAGTTCAGTGCCCTCTAAAGAGACTCATACTTGCAGATTCAACAAAGGTGTTGCAGCACCTTTTCAGACTAGACCCAGTTACACATCTGAAGCTGAAAAGAAAGTGATAGTTCATGGTTATAATAAATTCATGGAGTTTAGTGGTGACTGCTTGATTAGAAATTTGAATTTTTTTGTATGTTATCATTTTTATTATAACTGGTGAATTGCCACCTAGTGAAAATCTAGCAATTCACTTGCCCTGTAACAAATGTCTTGCAACGTGAAGGTTCAAACTTCACAAAAATGCTGAACCCATGCCAAATTTTGTGCGCTAATACATGCCTGTGTGATCTTAATGATTTTTTTTTTTTAGGCTCATTCATAGTTTAATATAGATGGTATTTACCCAATTTCAAACAAATCATGTTGCAGTTTTCCAACATGTTGAAACATTTGTTGAAAACATGTTTTGTAACATTTACAAAATCCAACTTCTCTTTCTGTTACGACCACAGTCATCATCACTCACAATAACACACATGAAACAAATGCCAAAAGACCACCATACATTATTGAAATCGAACTCATTCTCTCAACACCTGTGGTCGCTGTGTTACACACGACAATGCGGTACGTCTAGTTTTACAGTGGTTACTCATTTTTTAATCTGAGCAGCCAGACCACAATGGAGAATAAACCACTTCTTACCGAGCACTTGTATATCACTTTGAGTGATGGATGGATGGATGAATGCTTGTTGACCTGTTTTTCTTGTGAGTGAAGAGGCATGATTGGTATCTGTCAGCCTTTATTGTGCCTGTCAATTACATGTATGTGGGGGGGTGTCTGTGTCTGTCTCTTGCAGGCTTCAGAAGAGGTGTCTAAATGTCTGGTTGCGATGAAAGAGATCCTGTATGGCACCAATGACAAAGAGCCGCATACAGAGACGGTGGCCCAGCTGGCCCAGGAGTTGTACAACAGCGGCCTGCTCATTTCACTGGTGGAGAACCTGCAGGTCATCGACTTTGAGGTGATTTACTAAATTCCTCAAGCTACCATGTTTTAGTGTGACTTCATCTAGAGCTGGGAGATGGGTGAAGTTTCACATCAGTGTTTCATTTATTATTTCTCAGTTATGGTTCATAGTTCGCTATTGATGATGGTTTTACTGCTGCATTGGTAACTCTCACAACAATGCAAACGGAATTCTCAGTCGCCTTAAATGGCAGTAAAAGGAGTCCAGTTATCGATTCCAGTTCTCACCCATAGAGCTTTAGAATAATCCAAGCAGTTTGATTTGATTTCTATGTAGTTGCTGAGTAACGTGCTTTAGGATGTGAGAAGCCTTAAATTGGCCTACAGTTAACAAGGCTGCACATGCCGCTTACTCCTAGAAAGCTGCCACATCTTTTGCATCTCACGTTTTCAGTTATTCAACTCTTATGTTGTTGGATGAACACTTATATTATTATCATTTGTTGACTGTACTAGTAAAGCAATAGTAATTAAGACCTTTTCCCCTTAAATATGTATCTTTATTGAAGGACTTAGCTAAATATTACAATTCCTCCCATCCTCATGACAATTAGATTATGGCAGTTACTCCCCACACCCTCATATCACCCAGATCGGTTAATGTGACTGATTAGTGTGCGAGAGGATCTTTACTGTTTCGAGAAATAGACCCTTAATAGACAGCAAAACATGGAAAGTAGGATACGCTGATGTATACCCAAAGAACTGTGAATAGAATATGTTTAATAAAATGAGCATGAACCAGAGTTTTAGTAGAAACGGTTTTATGTTCAGACAGATTTACACTCGTGTTGTAATCATTATTTGTATTATATTTACTTTTCATACAAAGTTTGTGTTTGTTGTTTTGTTGATTTCTTGTGTTTTGGGGTGTGTAGGGTAAGAAGGACGTGTGTCAGATCTTCAACAACATCCTGCGCAGGCAGATTGGCACCCGCAGCCCCACAGTCGAATACTTCTGCTCCCATCAGGAAGTGCTCTTCATCCTGCTCAAAGGGTAAGACACCGGACATCGCTCAGTTCACTTGAGTTCACCTACAGCCTATTTCACTTCACTGACCCTCTTACTTCTCCATTCATATTGATAATGGTATTTATAGTAACATTGATTTGAGCTTTTGATGTAAAGTCTTCTTCCCAATTTAGATTTTTCTTATTTTGCCAACACTTTCGCTGTCTGAATGAAACTGAGCAATAACAACACATTAGACATCACTAGGCACTGTTAAGTTATTATTTCCATTTACTGTCACTTTCATAGCTTCAGGTGTACTTTGTAGTTGGTGGAAAAAGATGCAGTGACAGTTTTGTTGCCTCTGCAGGTATGAGACACCTCAGGTGGCACTGAACTGTGGCATCATGCTCCGTGAGTGCATCCGGCATGAACCCCTGGCCAAAATCATCCTACACTCGGAGCACTTTAACAACTTCTTCAGCTATGTGGAGATGTCAACGTTTGACATAGCCTCTGACGCTTTCGCCACCTTCAAGGTGAGAGAACACTTCTTGTCTATTTTTTTTGTGAGGTTTCCTTGTTCAGTTTGATTCCTGAATTCATTCTTATTCTTTTTCTTTCAGGACCTTCTTACAAGACACAAAGTTCTAGTGGCAGAATATTTAGAACAGAACTATGACGCAGTAAGTGAAATTTTTATGTCTCCTATCATTTAAAAATTCAGGACATCTGGGGCACCCCTTCCATAGTGCTTCCACGCAACTTACCACTCCAGTTCTTAAAAGTGCATTGTTGTATAAAGTTAAACTATATGTATATATATCTATCTACAGTGTTCTGAATGTATTGTTCCAGACAGCAGCGAGCCAGCAATCTTATTCTCTGGAGCAGATGCAACTGAGAGCATGTTAGCTAGCAGTCAGAAATAATAGGAATGTAACTGGGAATGTAGCTGGTGTTAAAACCAATAAGTATCCAACCCAGTCATTAGAAATGGTCTCTCTCATACCCTCCCAAGATTGTGGTATGCAATGCTGGCAGCTGTTTGCTGCTGGTGAGAAAATAGATGCTTGTTTTTCCACAGACTCTTGTGGAATTCATAATGTGGTAAATGTGAGTTATTTGGTTTATTTGTGTGAAATATTCCAATGTACACCAGTTAGCCACAAAACCATTGACAGGTGAATTGAATAACATCTTGTAACTATGGCATCTGTCAAGAAGTGGGATATTCGGGGCAACAAGTGAACTGTCAGTTCTTGTGCTGGATGCAGGGAAATAGGCAAGGATGTAAGGATCTGAGCCACTCTGTCACGGGTAGATGACTGTAAGAGGGTAAGAGCATTTCCTAAATGGCAGGTCTTGTGGGATGCGTCCAGTATGCAGGGGCACCTACTAAAAGTGTTCCAAAGAATGACAACCAGTGGGGGACAGTTCTTGTACTGGTTGGCTAACATAGTAAATTGTGTTTTTCTCGTTCTCTTTCTCTCTGTGCAGGTCTTTGAGAACTATGAAAAGTTGCTGCATTCTGAAAATTACGTGACAAAGAGGCAGTCGTTGAAGGTGTGTGTTCTGGATTGTCTCAGAGCATGGGTTAAAAGAGAAACTGGTCTGTATCAGCCTTCACTAGCCCTGTCACTGAAATATGTGTGTATGTGTGTTTGACAGCTGTTGGGAGAGCTTCTCTTGGACAGACACAACTTCACTGTGATGACAAGGTACATCAGCAAGCCGGAGAACCTCAAGCTCATGATGAATCTACTGAGAGACAAAAGCCCCAACATTCAGTTTGAGGCATTCCATGTCTTCAAGGTAAAGGCCTTTTTGTTTTATATTATTTTCCTAGAGGATGTTGCAGCTATTCCAAGACTGAAAACCTGGTCTCATTATTCAGTTATCTCAAAGTGATTCAGTTTACAGTTCCTCATTTATCCCCAACAGAGTCAGTCAGCCAAGATTTGATTTGTGTCTAAAATTTGCTTCTTTAGTTTTGTGCTGGAGCTACAAGGCTGTTGTAGTGATCACATAGTGTAGCTAATAAGGCATTAACGCCCTCGGAGAAGTCGACTAGTCGTGTTTTTTTTTTTTTTGTTTTTAATTTTTCTTCTCTCTGTGCGCGCGCTTGTGTACGCAATGCAGTCTCTGCCTCTGATTGGCTGACGCTGACACGCGTTCCTTGGTTTAACTAATTATTATAGTCCCTTCATAAAAAGGGCGGTACCGTTGGTACGAGGGGAATCTAAACCCGAGACCACAACAAGACGAGAGACACGGCAGCAGAGGAGACAGGCACACATCACATGTGTGGAGATTCTTCACTCTAGATTCTTCCGCTAGCTAACATGGCTAACGCTAGCACTGCAGAGAGTCGTCCAGTCCAGAGGACGCCATGCTTCCAACTTTTTGAACACAATTTGGGGAAGAACCTTTTCTATTCCAGCATGACTGTGCCTCACTGCATACAGCAAGCTCCATAAAGACATGGCTGGATGAGTTTTGCATGGAGGAACTTGACAGGCACACAGAGTCCTTACCTCAACCCCATCCAACACCTTTGGGATGAACTGGAACAGAGATTAATGTTGGACGTGAAGGCCTGGCTTACAGTGTCAGACCTTATAAATGCTCCACAGAATGAATGGACACAAATTCCCTCAGAAACTCCAAAATCTTTTGGAAAACCTTCCATAAAGAGTGGAAGCTGTTATGGACATTAATGACATTACATTCAAACATAGACTCCATGTTAAAGTCTATGTTTGAATGTAATGTCATTAATGTCCTTGTTTGTGTAATGGTCAGGCGCCCCAGTACTTTTGTCAATTTAGTGTAGATTTGCTTATGTGGTTTCTGGTAGTTACGTTTGAACCCTCCTTCATATAGCACCGTCCCTCGTCGAGTGTTTTTTTTTGTTTGTTTGTTTGTTTTTTTTTTGTTTTGTTTTGGCTTTTTTTTAATGTTTCTTTTTTCTTTCTAAGGTGTTTGTGGCTAACCCCAACAAGACACAGCCCATCGTAGACATCCTTCTGAAGAACCAAACGAAACTCATCGATTTCCTTAGCAACTTCCAGAAGGACCGCACAGACGACGAACAGTTTAACGACGAAAAGACGTACCTCATCAAACAGATACGAGACTTAAAGAAGCCAGCCTCCTAAACCTTAGCTAGCAATCGCATTATTAAGCACCTCATCTTTTTACTGAGGAAAAACAAACAAAAAAAAATCACAAAAATCTATTAACAATAATAATTATATTTAAAATCTCAAAACATTTGTCTTTTCGTAGTCATGAAGCTCGCAAATTATTATAGTTTCTGATCACTGACAGTTCAGTTACTCTTTTTAGCTTTCTTTCATGAACATTTTTCGTTCATTTCATAATTGAGTGTGCCACAATAGGATGTTTAAAACGAAAAACAAACGAAACTAAAAAGCAACCAATTTTGTTTCAGGAAGAACCAAAGGTTGTAGTAATCTCGAGAGAAGTGGGTGTGAGTCAGGACCTAAGAGAATGCTTCACATTTTCATTTTTACATTCTGATTATTGTACAACCTTCACCACTCCAAATATACTGTTCAGGCACCCACACTTCTGGCATGCTAAAGAAAGTGTTGCTCTTGTACATTTTGTAGACGATACCGGTAGAAGAATTGTAGGAAGGGAGGTTGCATTCCCCAATTTATTTATAAAGCTTTGATTTTTCTTTGAGTTTAGAACTCCTGTATTTAGATACTTTTGTTTCTGCATTCCTTTACTCTTTTTTTTCTACTCGTGTTTTTTTTCCCTCCTTTACTCGGATGCTGTACGCTACATTTTTCTTCTGCACCTGTATGGCTTACTGCTGATTTCCTTTGGGCTCAGAATTTCTTTATCAAAAAATATATATTGCTCATGTAATCCCCTTTTAGGTTTTTTTTTTTTGTTAGTTTTTTTTTGTTTTGTTTTTTGTTTTTTGATCAAAGAATGATTTGATTATACCAGTATTTTTATTATAAGATTTCTGCCATGAAACAGAAGCAGAGTTGATCTTAATGTGTGCTTAAGTAATATATTAGACCTAACTTTTTTTTGTTTCTCTCTTGAGTTATCAAATGTTTGCAAAACAGGGTGTGACCTTGTCGTTTTCTATTTCTACTTGACATGTTTACCTATCGTGTTAAAAAAGAAAAAGCTGGTTTTAGTCTGAAATAGAAAGTTGGTGCCATTTTAGAAAATCTAAAAAAAAAAAGTCTACTTTGGCACTTTTCTGTAGTATCATCTTTTGCAGATGAAATGGGTGGGTGGATTGGGGGGGGGGGGTTGGTTTTCCATCCCAGGTGTCTGTCTCTTCTATACTGTAGTACAGCATGTAGATGCGACTATAGTACTTTGGTAGTGCTGTGGTGCATTCAGTGCTATAGTATTCCTATAGCAGGTTTAATAGCCTCCTATAGGATCCATGTAGGAGCTTACAATAGTACGTTCTATAATTTAGTATCTCACTAATACTATTGTACAATTATTACGTTGTAGAACACGTGCAGTACTAGAGTCCTTTCTGTACTATAGCATTCCTATAGTACTGCGATATTCTTCAGTAGCCATTATTCTAGCTCTTCATTTGTGATTTTGGCAGACGAGATGTTGATTAGGTTCGTAGCTAAAACACAGTTGAGGACACGAACGTACAAAACAGGTGCCTTTTATTGTGTTATGGTTTTGTTTTGTTTTTTTCCCTGCTTGTTTTTTTTTTTTTTTTGTATTTAAAAAAAATGATCTTTCTTAGGGGGAGCTTAATTTTTTTGTTTTTGTAAAAAAAAATTTTTTTTTTTTTAATATGTTCTAGTTGAGCATATTTGGATCGATTAAGCAGTGAACCTCTTTAACTCGCTATATTTGAGTTACGCTGATGAAGAAAACTTAGTTTTGTTCTTTGCAGCTGCAGTTTTATTGATTCAGTTGTATGATTGTCTGTGACCTAACCATTAGTCGGATCAAGGGGGAAATGTATGCTGAGGTGGTCTTTGACCCATGTTATCACATATTACTTGCCAATTATGTGAAAATTAATGTTTTGTTCATATATATATATGCTGATCTTTCACATTTTCTCAATTTTTATGGTTTTCTCTGAAAATTTGAGTTCATTAAAGTTTTGTCCTCAGAAATAGACAAAAAAAAAAAAAAAAAAAAAAACTGGACCGAAATTCAATGCGAAGTAAAGCCCCAGCATATTCATTGCCAAATCTTTATTCTGAAGAAGAAGAGATCCAAACTGTCACACTGTTTGCTTCCCGTCCTCTCGCATTAATAGCTCAGATTGGGAGCAGGCTTTTCAGTATTGCGCAATGTAAAGTGAACCATGAAAACATATAAGCCCTTCGGTAGGGCAACCATTAAATATAGTAATGCATCTGAGCCAAATTTATTATCTTCATACCTTTACATGTAACAATAAAGCTGCAGTTAAAATGAAATCAAAATGAGCTACCATATCAAAAACTGAAGTCATTTTCCATGCCACACATGGTTGCATCCTTCCTTCTTAAATGCTAATTGTACCATATCACCAATAAAGGAAAATTCAAGCATTAGCATTAACGTTCTTGTTTTTGTGCGTGTAAAACGTGTCGTTTCACTTACGAAGAAGATATTGTTAGCTGTTTATAATAACTGAACATCAACTTCAGTGTTTTGGTTTTGGGAACACTGAACTGAAGGCCAGTATACACAAGGCTACGTGACATACGCTATATGGACGAAAGTCTCGGGACACCTGAGCATTACACCAACAGGGACTTTCCATTCAAGTACATAGACTTTGTCTTGGTCTACTGAAGCATTAAAATTGTCCTTCACTGGAAGTAAGGGACCTAGCCCAAGCCCTGAAAAACAGGTCCCTGTCCCAATACTTTTGTCCATATAGTGTACATAAACCTTTAAACATTTACAAACGCTTATGCCAATAAGCATCATTAACTCTTCAAAGAGGTAAAACCTGACTATACCAGCCTTAATGATAGTTGGAAAGAGACTTTGTAACTTTATAAAGGTTTATGTGCCATGTTGCATTACGAATACGTATGACTGGGTAAAAGTCAGGTTTGGTTAGATTATACACACTGCCCTTTTCTCTGTACTTTTCAGTTGGGGTTTCTACTGCATCATTTTTCAAAACATTTTGATAACTGTTTTCTAGGATATAATTCTATGAGTTTGTCTTTGTCCATCCAACTGGAAACCTCGAAGGATTTTCTTCTCGGTCTTGAGTTAAGAGTGGGCAATGTAGGAAAAACAACAGACATTTTCACAATAGATTACACATCAGGTTTCATCTGTGGGCGTGAATAAAATGCACCAGTAGTGCCACGTAAAAAATCTTTTTTTCCCCATACAGACTTTAATTGATCTAAATCATCTTTTTTAAATGATACACACTGTGCAATAGTACTAGAAGTATCTACCTTTTTAAAGTAAGTGCAACAAAGGTAACTTCACAGTACTCATTCCTACTCCAAGATAAAACATACATTATCAGGTTTATTGTGCATAGGATCTGAGACATGAGAGTATGGGGTTTTTTTTAGATTAAATAAAGTCATTTAATACAGGATTATCAGGTTAACATGGCTGGAATCCAGGGCTGAATGGATGGAGGGAACTGTTGGGGCTCATGTTCTCAGTCTCTTAGTGCCTTGACACTCAGAATCCTCGTACCTTCTGTGTTTCAAGCAGCCATCTGCAGGTAAAAAGTGAAAGGAAAACGAAATAACTCTTCAGAACAGGAATCTGACACCTCTTACCTAGAAAAATTCGTTTGTGGAATTTCTCCTTTATAAAATAAAGGAGTCTGGTCCTATAAAATAAATGTTCTGGTCCTAGAATAGTGTTAATGATAGTATCTACATCTGAAATTTCACATATAGTCTTTACGTTCTCTGGGACTGCCCAAGGTTAATTTCCTATCGATTAAAAATGAATCAAAAGTGTGTTTTTCTTGACACTCTTTTGGTCATATGGTGCTACTGATTTTTAACAAAACAGACATTCTACACCAGATCATGAATGAAAGTATGAAAATTAAAAATGTAATTAAACTGTGATTGTGTAACTGTACAGAATTTCTTTGCACCAATCAGAAAAAGTCCTGTCAATTTTTTTTTCGTCTCATCGTAGTAAATTTAAATGAAGAGCATGAACAGATTAAGCAGCTAATATTAAAGAGCCTAATCTCCATTTATACTGGATGAAAATTTCATGACTAACAGCCTGACAGAAATGTGCTGAAGTGATGAATAAGCCACGAATAAGAGCATGTAAAATTAACCTGCATGAAAAGTTACATTTTTTTCTTCCACTATAAATTTAACAGAACTAAATTGGAGTTAGGCTCAATTCTGAGAGTGATAGGTTAATACTGAAAAACACTCAAACCAGTAATTCTGCAAATAAGGTCTTACTTGCTAGAGGAGGAGCAGCTTGTGTAGAAGCGCTTCTGGCCAGAGATGACTTTTGCCACTGAGAAAACAGAAATTTTTAATTTTATACATATAGGTAATACATGAAACATATAGTAGGTATGTTAAGACCTAATGCTAGGTCTTAATGTACATACTGCACAGTCTGTTGTGTTCTTGACGCTGTTTTTGTCCCTCCTTATTTATAGCTTTTTTACACTATGTGGACAAAAGTATTGGGACTCTCCTGTTTTTCAGGATTTGTGCTAGCCCCCTTACTTCCAGTGAAGGGCTTAATCTTAATGCTTCAGCAGACCAAGACATTTTGGACAACACCATGCACAGTTTGGGGTAGAACCTTTTCTATTCCAGCATGACTGTGTCCTAGCACACAAAGCGAGCTCCATAAAGACGATGAGTTTGGTGTGGAAGAACTTGACTGGTCCTGACCTGGAACGGAGATTGGTCAGGCGTCCCAATACTTTTGTCCACATAGTGTGTTTTATTGAATGAATGTACACAGAAATGGATGTGTGAGAAATGGGTGTGTGTTTATATAGCAGCTACTGTGTACTGGGAGCTACTTTGTAAATAAAGACAAAAGCCTTGAACGTCACAAACACACGGCCAGGAGAGCCTGCTTCTACTTATTGCTATTAATAAAATCATGACGGTTTCAGATCAAACTGGGTTTCTTTAATAGGGGGTAGATTAAGGTTTTATAGACCACCACAGATTAGTGTGGTAATATAGAACTAGCATGCAATTCTATATTTCCCACAATTCCACATCCCTCACTAATAAGTTGTTTTTTTTTAGCTTTTGTCCCTTTAGAGAGAATACACTAGCAAAAATATAAAGAATGTCCTGGTGGTCAATGATACTAGATTCCAGTCTAAATAATAATATTCTTGCCTTTTGAATAAATACAGGTGGCTTTTAGCGAACTTTTTTCAGATGGAATGAAGTGAAACCAATCCAATCTTAGTATGTTCTTAAACAGATGACACGCAATGCAATTTTTTGGGGCAAAATTTCATGGTTGAGATGCAAATTTTTAGAGCACTTCAGGCGTGAAGAGTCACTACGAAACCAAACGCCTTAATTTTACGCCTTAAATGTACCCTAATTTTGACCTTAAATCCCCATACAAGAAAATCAGGAAAATTAAGGAAAAAGTGCACTTAAGGCTGATTAAGGGGTAAAACTACTGAATTTTCCCCTTACTTTTTCAAATTTGCCCCTTAATAAACAGAACCTCCTGAATTAACACCATAAATGTAAGATTAAGGAGTTTCACACTCGTGCCTTTAATCTAATTTTAAGGTAAAAATCAAGGGGTCGGTTTCACAAATGAACAGCCACTTAATTCAAATGAAGGGGTTTGGTGTATTTTCAGGGGTGAATTAAGGGAGGGTTCAGCACTTTTTAAGTACATTGCGTTGCAGAGAAATTTTCTAACGACCTTTTTTTTTTTTCCACCCCATGCATTCTAAAAATACACTTTAGGCCAAAACCTCACAAAACTAGCGTCTAAAATTAACAGCATGACTCCTAAGGATGTTGAGTTTCACATTAAACCACCCTGAGTGACTGAATGCATCATGAGGCTCCCGAGAATGAGAAAGACGGTGAAGGCCGTGAGCGTACGGTGAATTTCTGCACTTGGCTGAGCCGGCTGAAGAGCATGTAGGAGATGTCGTGCTTGTCCTTCCCGCTGTCCAGATCAGTGGTGTAAATCTGCTTGATGCCTGCACCTCGGATCAGAGGCACGCACTCATCACACGGGCACTTGGTCACGAACAGCATGGTGTTCTCCTGCCCCCTCACCTCGGCACTCCTGCGCAGAGAGGAGAACAGCGCCGTCAACACACACCGCCACGGAACACAATCGACTTCAACTTAACCCTCCCTTAATTCACCCCTGAAAATACTCCAAACCCCTTCATGTGAATTAAGTGGCCATTCATTTGTGAACCGATCCCTTAATTTTACCTTAAAATCAGATTCAAGGCATGAGTGTGAAACCCCTTAATCTTAAACAAAAGGTGTTCATTCAGGAGGTTCTATTATTCAAATTTGAAAAAGTAAGGGGGGGATTCAGTAGCTTTAACCCTTAATCAGCCTTAATCTGTGCACTTTTCTCCTTAATTTTCCTTAATTTCCTGGAAATTAAGGTCAAAATTAAGGTAATGTTAAGAGGTCAAATGAAGGGGTTTGGTTTCGTAGTGCAACACCACCGACAATCTCAACACGCCCTCAGTGAAGAGGTGGTGGTGAAATCATTAAAAAGTTCAAATCAAGAGTGAGTAGAAACTGTAGTTACATTTACAGTTAAATGTATTTAAATACATGTTTGATGGATCTGTGTTAAGGTTGTTATTTACATTCAGCGCCTAATTCCTTTATGTGATTTGTTTGTCACCGGTGACAGCATCTGTACTGCTCTGTGATTGGTCACACCTCTGATTTCTGACAGGTATCATTTTATTTTAGACCAAAAATAATTTATTTTGCAAAAACTAAATCTACAGTTCCAGTGCTGAAAGATACCGAATGTCAAAAGTTTAGACACACCTTCTCGTTCAGTGTTTTTTCTTTGCTGTTATTATTTTCTACCTTGTAGATTAATATTGAAAACAAACAAAATGATGAAGAAACACATGGAATTATGCAGTAAACTAAAAAAAAGAGTTAAACAAACCAGAATATATTTTGTAATAAAGTAATGATGGACTGTTGTTTCTTTTTACTTAGTTAAGTGGGTCTTGCCATGATGTGGAGTAGAACCGTAGTGGAACAGGATCACTAACTGTGTCCCAACCCGACCATCACAACTGATGATCCCAAACACATTAAGAAGGCAAGAAATTCCACTAATGAACTCTTGACGAAGAACTCCTGTTAATTAAATACCATTCCAGGTCGATTCTTCATGAATTTGACTGAAAAATTGCAGGGCAAAGCTGTCATCAGAGCAATAGGTGATGTTTCCAATTCCCTGGTTTAACAACATATTGTTGGCAATCAGCTGCTATGATGAGTCTCAAAATAAACTAATTAGATTTACAGACTCCAGGATCAATGGAATCACATGGGAGGGGCTTGACTCCACCCCCTGGGCTATTCATAGTGTAGAGACATTCAGAAGTCTCCCTCTGTAGGAAAGTGGTGTAGTAATTTCAGCACTCACTTTCTGTGCAAGGTTGTACCAGCCAATCAGAGAACAGAACATGGCCAGGCAATTAAAACACAGGTCTCTGCAAGCCAATCAAAACACAGGATTCTGCCAGCCAATCAAAACACGGGACTCTGCCAGCCAATCAAAACACAGGATTCTGCCAGCCAATCAAACCACTGGATTCTGCCAGCCAATCAAAACACTGGATTTTGCCAGCCAATCAAAACTCAGGATTCTGCCAGTCAATCAGGGAGCAGGACTGAAGCAGCCAATCACAACTCAGGATTCCGTCAGTCTGTGAGGAGAATTACTACACCTTTTTTAAGGTGTAGTAAAACACCCCCGACATCAATGTAACTGAGCGAGTGAGTAAAAAAAAATCATGAGGTTCTCAAGGTCCTCCTGAACGGGCCATCGCAGCTAACAAGTTTTCCCTTCAGTAATAATCAGTTTTTGTTTTTGGAAAATGGACTCCCTGGATGTTCCAAAATGATAAACATGTTCAATCATCCTCCGGTGAAATTCTAAAATGTGAAGACCCTTCGTATAACGGTGGTATAGTTCTGGCAGTGTTATCTGGGCTCAGAATGAATTCCTCACATTTGAAATAAATAAAGAGTGGTTCCTGCTGTGCACCGTTCTCACCTGAAAGTGAGCGCGTTCTGCTCGGCGTGGATGATGTACCGGTACTTGCGATGGCGCCTCTCCTCCTGTCTGGTGTCCATCTGTGGGAACTCTGCGTACTCCGAGCCCGCGGGGTAGGCGTTATACCCACAGCCCACCAGGTACATGGCGCCTGTACCGTCACACTCCGGCCGCTGAGGGACAAGGAGAGACAGAAAGACTCTCACTCAAAGAGAGAGGCTATGATATTTAATCCGACACAGTTAAAGGAAAACCTAAACCTGGCAATATTAATTTAAACAACAAAAAAAAAATCTTTAATCTATTAGTAGACATGCTAACACATCAGAAACGCCTCTGGGCAGTTAACACAATTCTAGGCTCCGATCTACTTGAACTGGTAAATCTGGAACCAAAACCCAGGGTAACATTTCAAAATCATATTGGAAATCACTGTGACCGTCACTGCTAACGACAGCATGGTTACTGGCTCAAATATTGCACAAAAAAAATTTCTTTATCAGGTAGATCTGTCTAATATGCACAGTCTGCTCCAAAATTCATAGCACAATTGATCCAGAAGGGTAAAAACACTGAAGTTGCTGTCAATTTAGTCTAAAAAACAAACAGTGGTCATTAAATGGGTATAAAAACTGCTTTGAGAACTATTATTGAGAAGATGGAATTCTGCGGTCACTCCTAACATACAATCAGACACCAACACAATGTCAACAAACTCTCTGGAAGGTGCGTTAGAAGAAAGCTGCAAGCTAAATAGGAATGTTTTTTTTTGTATCTAGTAATAGAAATGAGCATCAAATGTAAGCATTTATCTTGTTGAAAGCATTTATCTAGTTGTTGAAACACGATGTGACTTTTACTATTTCAACTTACCCCTTTGTCCTCGGCCCAAATGACCGTGCCCACTCCCACTTTAGGATCTTCTAAAATACACAACAAACAGAAAAATGCACTGTCAAAATGCAACACAACTCTTTTATCTGTCGTTCTGCTGGAAAACACGGTGGAATTCACTATGACAGGTGATATTTTGTCTGCAAAACAGGACCTTCTGAGATGTGACCATGTGGCCCGAAGGCCTGCCTGAGACAATCCGCATGATTTTAATAATGCAGACGTTCCGAAACTGATGAATTAACCAAAAATAAATCACGGGTACCTCACCTGTTCTGTAAGCTAGCAGCATGGCTTGCAGGATGCAGTGCCGTACGACCTCCTGAGGTAAAGCTGTCTGACCGGTGGACGAGCGTTCAGTCTCGTGGAACCCATATTCTCCTTGCAGAACCGGAATACTGGCAGCCACGGAAGCCAAAACTTTAATCAAGTCTTTCATGTGCTGCTGCAGCGTACTGAAATACGGCTCGGCGCAGAAGTTCTCCAGGCCCATCTTACCGAGCAGCTCTTTGTGCTGAGGCTCATCCTCTATTAAGAACTTCCTAGAAAAGTCGTCCCAGTTCCTCCAGCGTTCCTTCATGAAGAGTTCCTGGACGTCCCGAGCAGGGTCGTCCACCGCTACTGTGCCTAGGAAGTCGCTGTTCCGGGACGTCTCTTCGACAAACTGAAGCATGGAGCTGGCCAGAGGCTGCAGGAGAACGCAGATGTGCGGTCTGCTGTTGGACTTTAGCCTCTCAGCGGCCAGAGCGTCCAGCGCCGCCTCCTGGAGACGAGACTCCGCAGCGCTGCTCCCATCAGACAGAAGACTGATCTCAGCATCAGCGGGCCAGTAAGATATTCTGTTCACACCAGCTGAGAGAGAGACAGAAAGAGAGAAGGAGAGACAGAGAGGGAGATAGAGAGAGAGAGTGAGAGAGAGAGTGAGAGAGAGAGAGAGAGAGAGAGAGAGAGAGAGAGAGAGAGAAAGCAAGAGAAAGAGAGAGAGAGAGAAAGCAAGAGAAAGAGAGAGAGAGAGAGAGAGAGAGAG
>JBBIGA010000083.1:21505521-21518279 GCA_037576975.1 Alestes dentex | reverse complement strand
ACATACACACACTATGTATATATATATTTATTTATTTATATACACACACATACATACACACATACACATACATATATATACACATACATATACATATATATATGGGGTAAAATACAAGAAGCATATGCTTACTAATAAAACCATAATGCAAAAAAACATGAGCTAAAAATCTCTGCAAGAAAACACTCCACATAAATTGAGAAAAGAGGAACAAAAACCAACCAAAAAAAACCCCCCACAAATGTTTGTTCTCCATTTTCTCACCTCTCTTTCTCAGCCATGACCTGAACTGGGCTCAGTTGGTTGCTCTTGTTGCCTGTACCAAGCTGACCATAAGTGTTGGCTCCCCACGCATAGAGAAGACCCTCATCTGTTAGTGCCAATGAGTGGGCGTAACCAGACGCAATCTAAAACAGACGGAACAGATGTATGTGAACCTACTAGGTCCCAGGGAAAATGGAAAAAAAACAATATCAGTTTGTCTAAACTTTAAAAAGCTTGTTAACTGCTAATGCATTAATATTTAGGAGTATTTACAGAACTAATACTCAGGTTTATGTATATGTACATAAATGTTAACATTTCTATAACACTTTTCTTGGTTAGTCTAAGATTACTATATCTTTGTGGCTTATTATTTAACTGCTTAGCAAAAATGATCAACCAGGATCTCATAAACCTTTTCATGTACAGCAGTGGGCAGCCTTGTGACTCGACAGGAAATCTATATTTGTATTCTTATGCAAATGCCGCCAAAACTTCTCTGACTTGTCAGGGTATAGACTCCACAAGACCTCTGAAGGTGTTCTGCGGTATCTGGCACCATGATGTTAGCACCAGATCCTTTAGGTCCTGTGCGTTCATTACGAGGCCAAGTCACACCTTGAACTCTTTATCATTCTGAAAGAATCCACTGAAAGAATCCATCAGTGTGCCTCCACCATCTTGTCTTATTCATCCTGGTGCCGTTTCTTCCCTAGGTAAGAGACACGTATGCATGTGGCCATCCACAAGATGTAAAAGCTCGATTTATCAGAACAGGCCAACTTATTTCACTTCTTCCAGTTCATGTGCCAAATAGGTGCATTCAGCACTGGATACGGGTCAGCATGGGTTCTCTGACTGGTCCGCAGTTTTGCAGTCCTATACCCAGCTTGCCGCGATGCACTGTGTGTTCGGCCAACCGTCTTTCATAGCCAACATTATTTTTTTTTTTTAGCAATCTGAGCTACAATTGATCTTCTGTTGGATGTTCTGTTCACTTCTGTTCAGCTACTGTGGAATACTATTCATTTTAAACATTGAAAAATTAATGTCCATTGATAATTATCGATCAGTATGAAAAGTCTGAACATTAGGCTCAGCATAGCTTCCCATAACAAAATTCTTCGCATCTCTCATGGTAACCCTTGTGTGATCATACCTGTAGAACACAGAGTCCCTGCAACGCTGCTAACCGGCATGGAGTCAGCTGATTCCCATTGTTACCCAATCCGAGCTGTCCATTACCATTATAACCCCAACCATATACCTGCAAAGAAAAAAAAAAAACACATGCTATAGCAATTCATACAGCATTACACATATTCATGAAGAAAACATCTTTACAAAAGTGTTTTCTGGAAAATAAAGGAGCAATAAACCATTCTTAGGAGAGATGCCATACACAAACCACTTTAGGTTCCCTAAGCAGAATCTTTAAATGGAAGGTGGTTTAAAGAAATCATTCTGTAAATAAAATAAATAACACAAACTTCTTAACAGCTTTAAAAACCCTCCACATAATGTATTTTCCTAGAATGTATTTTCCTAGAACAGCGCATAAAGGCCAATAACCACTTAAAAACCTTTATTTTTAAGAAGGTAAAGTAGGTTAGTCTAATAATATATGTACAGCTGAACATGTGCAAAAATGTCATGCTACTGTCTAGTCTTGCACTACTGCATTCAAACTGTGAAACTTTAAAATACTGCTTAAAATATATTCTAGTAATGCACTTTGGACCTAAAGGTCCAGCCCAAAAGGTCACAAAGTCTAAAAGGAATTTGCTTATCCTGTGTCAACGACAAAACAAAGGATGTTTTCTTGGCCAATTCTAAGCCTATAGAAATCCAGTAAAGTTTTGTTTTTACCTCCCCGTTGTCTGACACAGCCATAGAAGAGGTCTGGCCACAGGCTACGCTGACCACCACTTTGTTCTGGAGACAGTTGGACACTTTACGTGGTGTTGGCTGGTTGGCAGTGGAACCAGAACCCACTTGACCACAGTTGTTGTAGCCCCAGGCGAAAACCTGAGAGAACAACAGTAGGAAAATTAGGAAAAAGCATCACATAAAAACAAAGAAATTAATGAACAATACATGAAAAGGTTTTTAAAGTTTACTTTTAAACTGAAATCTCAAGAAATGTATGATATTTATACTAATCTCTTTTTCAAACACTCCTGTTTTTTTTTTTTGGTTTTTTTTTTAAACAATAAACTATTTCTGCTCTACCTAAAGTACCACATTCAAACTCAATTACCCTTCCACCCAACAGGAAACTATAGCTTTAAAACTTCAGTCAAACCTTTATCCAAAAAATGTAAATAATAAAAGAGTATTTAAAATAAAAGAACTGATATAAAGCATAACTGGCTATTTGCCATTTTTTCTGCAATGCAAGCGCACATGTGACGACTGTTTTCAAATGACCTACTTTGTTTTATGCTGAGTGACATATTTGGCTAGATGTACTACAGAACCCTTCTATTTTCTGAACACGCTGTTTTCTGTTGGTATCACGTGAACTAATGGTTCACGGTCCCTTTTCTTGAAATAAGACGGTAAGTGTTTACCTATCAGAATTAAATACAAATAAATGATATATGTGGCAAAAACAACTAACAGGGAAACATATGCTGGCAGTTTTTTACTGAGGCCTGAAAGAGAACAAAAGTCTTTTAAGCTCAGCCCCCTGTATTGCATGATCTCTCCCACAGCTAGTTCACTATTGCAAAATATCTAACTCCTCTAACTGAGAGAAAGCTGGGGTGTTTCAAAACTAAATCCAATCTAATGCCTTTAATATGCAACTAACCCATATTCCTAACCCACTATCGGATGTTCTGAGAAAACAAAGGGAGGTGAGAGGGAAGGGAATGAGGATTTTTTTGGGGGTAGGATTGCTGGATTAGACATTGAAACATGTCACATGTGAACTAGAAGCAACAGGATTTCTCTTGTAATACAGTATAGGGCATCATGTAGTGTTCATACTGACCACTGTGTTCACAGAAGTAGTACTGAAAAGTTCATTTTTATTAAGCTTTATTTAAGTTATTCCATAACATTGATCAGTGGTAATTACATTTAAATTAAACAAGTGTGATCAGTAAACATGTCTGGTCAAACTTATCTATTTGAGGACGTATCTGAAGCACTTTGCCGGTGGGCCCTCTTGACTTAAAGGAATACTCCAATATCAAGCATCTGCCCATTGGCTTGTACTGATTATCATTCATATTCAAATTATCGTTTATAATAATAAATGAAACGCAGCAGATATTTGCCGCATACAACGCTCAAGTCAATGTCATGTTAAAAATAAACCTAAGATAAAGTGGCCAGAGCGCGTTTCAGGCTTAGTCTGCCATCTTCTCTCACCTCCCCTTCATGGGTGAGGGCCATCGAGTGGTGCGACCCACAGGCCACCTCAATCACCCTCTTGTTCTGCAGGTTAGTGGACACAAGCACAGGAGACACTCCCTGATTGGTTGTTCCGTTGCCCAGCTGACTGTACCCATTGTGCCCCCATGCATAAAGCTCTCCTTCTGCAAAAGATGCATCATGGTCATAATAAGTCATTAAACAGTGTCCAACAGCATAACCGAAAACTGTAAATTATGGCATTGTGGGTGGCGGAGTCAGGAAGGCATCACATTAAACACCACATTCAAATGTATCACACCACATTAAAAGACACCACATTAAAATGTATCTCTTTGGCTGTTCTCAGTCATCAGTTTGCATAACAAGAGCGTTTACCTATATGAAATAATTCTCTTCCTGTATTCGCTTACCGTGAGAAATACAGTATGGAACATTCAGATGGCTATGCTGTGTATATTACTGTTTAAGCCCATTTTCATTGTTTATCCTTTTTAAAAACTCACCTATTACTTCTATATCTGACAGTACCATTTTAAAGTAGGAATGCTCTGAAAACATTGAGAAATACAGCACTGTAATGATACTTGCAAAATAAGCCATACCCTCCGTAGTGAGTAGCACATGCGGTCCACTGCCGTAGCTGAGACTGATCACCTTTTTTCCACTCAGGCAGTCGAGCTTTTTGGGGACGATGGTGCTCTGACTGTCTCCTGTGCCCAAACAGTTACTGCAGTTCAGCCCAAATACATATACCTGCAGAACAAAACACACAATCAGGCCAGGTACTCCTCTGGGTCTATTAAAACTGCCCTAAATGCCACTGTCTTGTCTTATGCAGTAGGCATAAGACACGACACTTGCACACTGTTTTTATTATGCAATAAAAACAATGTGCAAGTATAATCTGCCAATTAAATTTTTCTAAAGAATCATTGTTTTGGTACAATATAAGCCCAATTACTGCTGATCAAAAGGATTAAATGGCCTTGAAGTAAGTTCTCTAAATTCTAATTTGAATATCATCAGTTTAAACGTCCACAAGACATTTGATGTCTAAATGTTGCTGTTTAGTTTTACACTGGTGCTCCAAAGCTAATACAGATAACAAGAAATGGAAGGTTCTAATCGCCAGTTATCATTGTGCCAAGGGCACGGCTTAATCAACACACATTCCCTGAACCACACCGAGTTATGTAATCTCAAAAAAGACCAATTTGGTCTCTGACAGTTTACGACATTGTTGTCAAGGTGGGTGCTGGTAAGTATGCAACATGCTGGCGGGTTTTGGGAAAAGGTACATCATGCAAAGCACTCCACTCACCTCATCATCATGGGTGATGTAGATGGCTTCATTGGCGGATGTTCCAAAGACGCATGCCTTCCGTACAGAGGCAATGTCCTGCGCACTCATGAGGGTGAAGAGAGGCCATTTACTGACGTCCACCATGCCTACACTACTGATGCTCTGGAAGACGGGGGAGAGAGACTTCGGGGCAGGGGCAGGTGCAGGAGCAGGAGCAGGAGCAGGAGCAGGGGCTGAGGTTGAGCCAGCACAGCTACCAGAAGACACACTGCAGCTACTGGCACTGCTGACACTGCATGTGCGTGCGCGCGCGCACACACACACACACACACACACACACACACACAAAGATAAGGCATTACATAAAAACTTAGTACAAGCTACAGCAAGAATGAAGCAAGATTTTCATATAGTAATCTTCCCTATAACATTACTAAAGATCCCCCTAACCCAATATGTACTGAGGCACTGAGGCTGGATACAATGACTACTATCAACTTACCTCTTCTTCTTTACACACTGATGCATAATTAAAGTGTTACACATCGAAACATAAACTCAGAAAACTTTGAGACTATGCAGATCTGTAATGAGGCCAAGCTTATGTTTAAGCTGCGGCTGCAGCAAAAAAAAACAAAAAACATGTTGTGCAGTGAAAATGACCACTGCTACAGTAAATGTAATGAATTTGCTGCTCTGCTAGAAGCCTCTCAAAACACTCCATAGTGCACCCGTTAGTTCTCGAAAGCGAGAGAAAACACAGCTCTGGACTAATATATGCACTGTTTGTTTACTACGTAGCCAGCTGTCCTAGTTAGCCTGATAGACTGCAATTAATCTGGGTAAACAAGCTAGCCGCCTAGCAAGCTAAAGCAGCACTGCAAAGCTGTTTATCGAGATAGGCCCACGATGTCAGGACAATTAAGCCTTTTACCAAGGACCATAAACTATTTTGCGAACTGAAAATGCAAGCAAAAGCAGAAAAATGTCTATCGTTGCCTGGTTTGCAGCTGTTAGCCAGCCTAGCTGTCTTGGATACTGACCTACAGCATCGCTCCATCAGGGTAACCAGGAGAACTGAGAGAAGAAAAAATGAAGATACTGGGTTTTTTTTTTAAGAGAACAGACACTGGACCTACCTAAGAAATTACAAGAGGAGTTTGAGACAGCATTACCAGGCAGAGAAGAGGTCTAGTCCTCATTAAAGCCTCTCTTTCGCTCTCTCTCTCTAATAAGACTCCCACCGCCACAGTTTTGAGCTGCAACTACACAGCTACGTCACCCCAGTAACACGATCCCTGCACAAAAGAAAAGCCCTTATAAACAAAGCATAAAAACACTTAAGCACGAATAATAAAGCTGAAGAGTAATTAAAGTATCACATAATCCTCAGAACTACATTATATCCCATTTGTTAAAGGGAAAAGGTACATTTAGAGCTTGCAAAAAATATGGATTGAAATAAAGAGGGGAATTTGTAGTCATGCAGAAAGACATTTTTTGAGTGAAAATGGTGCATTGAAGAGGAAAAATACCAACTCAAATTCACATGTAAGGAGTCAACTATGGCCCCACACACTTAGATCTGTTCATTTTGGGGGAATCACACTAAATGAACAAAAGTATTGGGACACCTGACCAGTCCACCAACTGGGACTTTAATGACATTGGATTCAGTGTGGTCCCCCTTTGTAGCTATGACAGCTTCCACTCTTCTTGGGAGGCTTTCTGAAAGATTTCGGAGATTTTTTTCCATGGGGAAATTTGTGCCCATTCATTCTGCAGAGCATTTATGAGGTCAGGCACTGGAATTTTTCATCTCAAATATTCACTGGGAACTATTTTGAAATGCCCTCAGTTTAAAGGAAGGCGCACCTTCGCCTCAAAATGTGGACGAACTTGTTTTGCTCGATGGGAGGACAACCTGACAGATACAGGCGAACTGGTGGTTAGCGGCAAACTACAGCTTTGCATATTTTCTTCTGCTCTGCCAGCAGTGACCTCAGGCACTCTGCGTGTTTGATAATTCTTCTAGCAGAGAACAGCCTCTGCTTCAAAGAAAAGCCCTATTTGTGAGTGACGACAAGGTTAAAGGAGCTTAGAATGGGGACTTTGTTTTCAAAGAAGTTCTTCAAGACTCGACAGGTGGCTTTGCTGGGTCTGGACTCAGCTGGGAAGTCCACACTGCTCTACAGGCTCTACAGAGGGGTCGTCATGCAAACCTCACCCACTATAGGCTTCAACGTAGTGACACTAGATCTGGACAAGAAGACATCACTGACCGTTTGGGATGTAGGGGGGCAGGGGGCCATGCGGGCCAACTGGAGGTACCACCTGGAGGGCTGCAAGGCTCTGGTGTTTGTAGTGGATGCCAGTGACCACTCCAGGATGGAGGAGGCCAAAAAGGCTCTGAAGAAGGTCCTCAGTGACCAAAACATGGAAGACATCCCCCTGATGGTACTGGCCAACAAATCAGACCTGCCCAACGTGATGACAGTCAGTGAGGTGTCCAAGCAGCTGGATATGGAGAGTTACAAAGACAGGATTTGGGAGATCCAGGCCTGTAGTGCTTTGAAAGGACTGGGGCTCCAGCAAGCTTTACAATCTGTGATCAGGCTCATTCAGAAGGATTGAGAGAGACAAGATTGGGGGGAGGGGGAAGCATTGAGTATCGATATTCTGTTAGTATCTAACTATTATTTATCTGTTTGTCTTAAGACATTTTACTTAGTAACTACTATGAAACTACTAATTTATGTGGGCCAATCATGAGCCATTATTTTAAAGCACTAAGTGTTGATACTGCAAGTATTAATGTTATTTTTGAAAGCAAATGTTTTGAGAAGTTAAAGGTAAGAAGTTAGAAATATCAGGAGTGGTGTTGGGATACTAGCATTTTTACTTTATTATAATGACACTGATAAATACTGTGATTCTATGTGGTACATACATAGAAGAAGAGACAAGGGACTGGATGAAGGCCAAATTATGCCTTTTTGTTTTGTAAATTGACAGAAGGAAGACAAATGTAGGAAGAAGACATGCGGTTATCTTCAAAGACACGTTTTTATAATGATTTACTGCAATTTTTTGAGATGTGGCACCAAAGACAGTCTTTGGGATCGAGATGTATTTAATCCACCCACTAACAGACTGAAATTTCCTGATGTTAATAAACGCTGCACAAAGAGCCAGGTGTTTTAACTGTTTTATTTGATCATGCTATTTGATCAGACTAATGAAGCGAATTGTCATTACAGGATAATACTGTTGAGCAAAGACATTAGCATGACAAGTGAGATTATATAACTGTATAACTGTGAGTTTCGCTGTATTGTACTAAAACCTTTTGTGTGGTGTGTTTCAAACACATTTACATTAATGGGTGTGTTTCAGATACACCCACATTCATTCACTGACTAGCACTTCCATATAAAAACGAACGGCAGCAAATGTGCATTCACAGTAATGTTTTGAAGAAATCACTCATTTTTTTTTTTGTTTTTGTTTTTTTTTTAGAAATTATCGGAATATTGAGCAAAACTGAGCAAAATAAATCCATAAATCCTCTCCTCCGGATCTATTTCTGCTTCTTCACACTTATATGGTACCTCTGTAGCTCCTTCCATGACTGGTAGAGCAGCATTCCAGGCACCAGCACCCATATACCATTAAAAAAGACAAGGTAGACCCACAGGTAGAGCCAATTACTAGTGTTCAGGTTAGGACTTCCTATCAGCCAGTCTGGGCAAAAGGTCATCCAGCCTCCATACAGTTCACATACGCATAGGGTGATTTGGACAAAGTGCCTGCAACAGAGAAAGCGCAGGGGATAAAGTTTACATGGGTAGCAAGGTAGCACAGGCAGGCTCAAAGGCCAAGATTAATGATTTTGTAGATATGATCTCAGTTGCAGTGTGAAAAGCACTTACTTCTGAGCCGCTCAACTACAACTAATTTCTCTTAGAGTGGTCAGAATACATGAAAACTGCACAGGTTAGGTCGAACTAGATTTGGTGGTGTTTTATTACTGTCTGTTACTATCTTACCTGTAGTGCTTCTCTCTAACAATAGCGTAAACCAACAGAAGTGCTAGAAACCCGTCCAAGACAACCGTAAGCAGTTCCAGAGATACTATAGTTGGGTCTGAGTGTAGCCAACGCTGGTCTGCCTTTCCATATTCTTTCCCTGGGGATAATTTCCAACAAAATATGCAAATTTTACAGAATGAATTAACGCAATATGAAATGCACAAACCACTGCGGGTTGCAAAGTACCAACACTCACCGCTAGATGTCGCCGTAAGCTCCTATTATAGCCTTTATGTACAGTACTACGTTTAATCTAAATGGGTCAATTCAATCATATTAAACAACATAATTACACTATATGGACAAAAGTATTGGGACACACCTCTTAATTACTGAATTCATGTGGCCCTTACTTCCAGTTAAGGGCAATCTTAATGCTCCAGCATACCAAGACATGTTGGACAACACCATGCTTCCAACGCTGTGGACAGTTTAGGGAGGGCCCTTTCCTATTCCAGCACGACTGCGCCCCAGTGCACGAAGCAAGGTCCATAAAGACATGGCTGGATGAGTTCGGTGTGGAAGAACTTGACTGGCCCACACAGAACCCTGACCTCAAGCCCATTCAACACCTTCAGGATGAACTGGGACAGAGATTGCGAGGCGGGCCTTCTCGTCCAATATCTGAGCCTGGCTTCATAAATGCGCTACAGAATGAATGGACACAAATTTAATCACAGAAACACTCCAAAATCTTTTGGAACCTGTAGGACGAACTGGAACAGAGACTGTGAGCCAGGCCTTCTCGTCCAACATCAGTTCACTACAGAAAGAATGGGCACAAAATTCCCACGGAAACACTCCAAAATCTTGTGGAAATCCTTCCAAGAAAAGTGGGCCCAACTCCATATTAAACTCTATGTACTCGAATGAAATGTCATTTAAGTCCCTGTTGGAGTAATGGTCAGGCGTCCCAATACGTTTGTCCATATAGTGTAGGTTTATATTAAAAACAGTGCAATACAGCCATACTTACAGAGTTCAGCGAATATGCTATCTGAGGTTGCAACCGTTCCAATCAGGGACATGTATACGAATGGGCCTTCCTGTCAAGAGAAAACGACCACAGGTGAGAAACAGTGATGGTTCAGTTGTGAGAAAATGCAGTTAAAAGTATTAATAACTAGAGTAATGTGAAAATGGCACGTTATACAACCAAAAACAAAAGTACTGGAACGCCTGACCATTACACCAACTGAGACTTTAATGGCATTGCATTCAAATACACAGACTTTAATATGGAGCTGTCCTCTTTTTTCCAGCTATAACAGCTGGCCCAATACTTTTGTCCATAGTGTATTACTCACCAGAGTAATGTGTACGATGGCATCGTAAAACAACCAAACTAGGACCCATCTGTCTGTGGAAGAACATTTTCTGCCCCAAATCTGTGCAAAAATATAGCCCACGACGAACTGTGCGGCACAGGCGAGCAGAGATATAACAGTCACTTGTGTAAAAAGAGCGGGCTCGTCTACATTTGCAGTTTTAGTCATTTTTAAAGAAAATATATCTACAATTATATATTTTTTCGTTATACGACTGAAGAACTTTCGGACCTCGGCTCTTAACGGTCAAACCAGAATCTATCTGGTGACGGTCTTGTGAACTCGACTCCTATTGGCTGTCGCTGCAGTCTCTCCACCGTAGCCCCGCCCCCCCAGCCGAGATGGGCGGAGTTCAGATTTTGGCGCCAAATAGTTATTGCTTTGGTGTGAAATCATAGCGTAATCACTCTCTGGTCCTAATCAGGTCCTGGAAAAGTAGAAAAAGCTAATCTGAATATACTGAAGTAAATGTCTGTGAGTTGTGACAGCACAGAGCTAAACATATACTATATTGTCTATTTATTGTATTGTTTGCCATTCCTTGCACTATGCTCAGTGCTGCTAACTGCCTCCACCATAAGTAAACATACATATGTTGCCTCACTAATCACTCCGAAAGGTTTACATAGTGTCCACAATATACTCTTACCTACACTGCTGTTAGAACTGTCGATTGTCGTGACTTGCACTCTTGAATGTGGCTACACCTTAGTCCATGGAGAAACATTCTCATCACACTATGTACATGTACACAGCTGCTGATGACAAAGTAACCTTGTACATAAACCTAAAAGGTTTACCAAATGCATTAAAAGCTCTCTTTTTTGTCATGTGGTGTGGCAGTACTTACCCTCACACAAAGACAAATTTGCATAATTGTGGGCATTTAAAATTTACATTGATGTAAATTTTATTTAATGCAATGAATAAATGAATACATTTACTGGAACTTATTTGATTAACAAAGGAGTAGTCTGAACAAGACTTCTTTTAAGGTTTAAATCAGGGGTGTTTAAATTAATCATATCCACAAATGGACCGGTGTAGCTGCAGGATATAATTCCAATAAAGCAGGACCACTGCCTGATTCTACTTATTTAACCAACTGTCTCAGTCTTAAAACGTGATCAGGAGATATGAAAACCTGCAGCCACACACTGGTCCATTACACTTAAGACTGGACACACCTGGTCTAACGAAGAATATACATTTTTAGTAAGAGTACAAGTATTTCAGTTTTAACAAGACTGAAGATACAAATATAAAATACTTAAAATAAAATCCCACAGGTTGCAGCAAAGTACTATGTAATCAGCATAGCCTTGGGTCAAGGGCAAACACTAAGGCAAGAATTTAAGCTCACGTTGCTTGTTGAAATGTATAACACCAGTCATGATACTTCAGGTGTTTTTCACTTTTTGGAAAGTGAAAAGTCAGTACCCTGGACAGCGCACATGACACCATACGGATCATTACATCAGCTGAGAGGGGGAAAACCATCTAGATACACCATAAGGGAAAAAGTATTGGGACACAACTGTTTGGGCTAGGCCCTTTATTTCCAGTGAAGGTTAATGTTTCAGCATACCAAGACATTTTGGACACCACCATGCAGCATGACTGCGCCCCAGTGTACAGACATGCTGTATACTGAGGTGGGGGGGCCCCTTCATATTGAAGTGTATGTATTTGCATGCAATGTCATTAAATTCCCTATTGGTGGAATGGTCAGGCATCCCAATCACTTTGTCCATATAGTTTACATCTAGAACATCTGAGGGAAGCACAGTGAGAAGACTCAAAGACCCACGTAAGAGTTAAATGTCTTCAGAGTGATGCACATTATATATTTTTTTTCTTAAATTATATTCGCCGCACTACTAGGCACACTGATTTCCCTAAAGCAATTTTAGGAACAACCATCAAAAAGTCCATTGTATTTTTGAACGAATATTTAAAAACTTAAGTATTCTCTCCAGTGTAGTTCAAAATCCTGTAGGGGCAACACTACAGTCTCTGCTCTTGCGCCATATGTTGCCACGGAAGCAGCATTGTAGCTTCTCGTTCACCCAACTTTTGTAAACTGTGTAGACGATACGAGTAAAACGTAAACAAGTCTGTATTTTCATTATCAGGGGATAAGTTAGCAGCAGCAGAAGTTAAGGAACTAAATCCTTTCCTTGTCCACCGCCAAAACTTACACAACAAACAGGTTTGAGGCCTGGAGGAGCACTTGGCTTTAGCATCACATGTACAGTAGAGTAGGATGAGTATCACTCAAGGCTGTAATTATAATGTGTATGTATGTATGTATTACAGTAATATACGGCAATATAGATATTAGGGGCTACATGCCACCTTATTTGTTTTTCCTCTGCAGGCATT
>JBBIGA010000083.1:21430806-21440958 GCA_037576975.1 Alestes dentex | reverse complement strand
CATACACACACACACACACACATACATACAGAGAACAGAGAGAAAGAAAGGAAAGAAAACGAAATGTAGAAAGAATAGTGACAGAGAAAGATACGGGAGAGAAGAAGATAGAATCGAGAATAGAGAGACGGAGAGAGAAGAGAAAGAGAGACATAGACAGATAGAGAGAGAGACAGAAAGGGAGAGAGGTGTAGAGGTAGAGAGACACGGAGGCTGACTGAAGGAGGACTGCTGCTGCACCAGAGCTCTGTAATATCCGTCTCTCCCGCTCAAAACCAGGGGTGGGGAAAAAAACAGCCGAAACGGTGAAAAATCAGGCCGGACAGAACAATGACACTCCCGGCTATTTTATTGATTTTTTGACGATTTTTCCCACGTCGTTTTTTTCATTTTTGACCCATTTTTGGTTGTTGTTTCTTCAAAATAAAAAAGCCCCCCCCTCTCTCCACTCCACATACGCAGCTGAAAAACAGACAGCCTTTTTTCCTCCCACGGCTCCTCTCGGTGTACGGAGAACCGGTCACTTTTTCTTCCTTTTCTCCTTTTTTTTATCTCTCTTCTTCCTCCCCCGTAGGGTCGAACGATAGCCATGGGTCTTTTCTCTCTCCCCGGTATCTTGGGTTGCGGTCCTGGAGCGTGTCTCGGGCTGTTTTTGGCGTTTTCGGCTGCGGCTCCTCCGCTTCGTGCTGTTGGTGTAAGGGCTGCTCAGTCGAAAATGGCGCCTAAAGTGACTCTCCTCATTCAAATCTGGAGGAGCCGCCCACCGCGCGCGAGCATGCCGGGAACACGGAGCTGCAGAGGGGTCGAGGAGGAGGAGAGGAGCCTCTCTTCTCTTTCATTCTTAATTATTTTTCTTTTTTCCCCTCTTTCGTTTTTTCTTTTCTGTCCTCATCTGTCCTTTTCTCTCCTTTTTTTGCACCCCAAGCAGCCACCTCTCCTTTCTTACTTTATCGCATGTCTCAGGAACAGGGCACTCACATCCCGAGACAGTGTAAGAGCTTAAAAGAGACATAAAACAACCCCTAGTTTTTGTTTGCGTTTTTATTTATTTATATACTCACTTATTTATCACTGACATGAGGTACTAAAGGCCATACCATTCACAGGACCTGTCTTTATATCATAGTGCATGAAAACAAAAAGTATTTCGAGGTATAATTCTCAGTAATAGTCAGCACTCTCATCCAGAGACAGTGTAAGAGCTTAAAAGAGCCATAGAACGACCTCTAGTTTATTTATTCTTTTTTTTTTTCTGACCTCTGAGTTATTAAAGACCCGTCTTTATATCACAGTCCATGGCCAACACTATGAGGATGGGCGAGTGGTTTGAAGATGGGAAAGCACACTTTTTCCTCTTTTCTTGTTGGTTTTCCTTTTGCTTTTCGCATCTTTCAGGACTAGCAAGAACAGGGCACCCACATCCACAGACGGTGTAAGATCAAAAAAGAGCTACAATAAAGCTATTATTATTTCTTTTATTTCAGTTTTTTAGTCTAGATTTTAAATCATTTCTTACTGACCTCCAGGTTACTAAAGGTCATACCATTCACAAGACCTCTCTTTATATCATAGTGCATGGACAAGATGCACATTGTATTTTTTTGTTTGTTTGTTTTTGCACCACAAACCACCACACTTTCTTATATAGATATTTCTTACTTTTGAAGCCTTAAAAAAAGGGTAGCCTTATTTTGAAGCCTTATTTTGAGGTATAGTACTCAGCCATAGCAGTCATGAACAGGGCAACCACATCCAGAGACAGTGTAAGAGCTTAAAAAAGACCACGAAACAACGTCTAGTTTTTTATTTATCAATTTATTTATCTATCTGTCCCTCTTTCTATCTATCTATTTGTTTCTGACCTGTGAGTTACTAAAGACCCGTCTCAATATCACAGTGCATGGCCAGCTCTATGGGGAAGGTCGAGTGGTTTGAAGGTGGAAAAGATACACACTTCTTTCTTTTTTCTTTCTTTTTGCACCACCAGGAGCCACATTTTCTCATTCACATCTGTCTTACTCTATAGACTTTATTGGCTGTTTGAAAAAAAAAAGAAGCTGTATTTCAAGGTATATTGCTCAGAAATAGTCAGCACTCACATCCAGAAACAGTTTAAGAGCTTAAAACAACTTCTAGATACTTGTTTATTTGTTTATTTATTACTGACCCCTGAGTTACTAAAGGCCTGTATCGTGGTGCATGGAAAAGGTGCACACTTTTTTTTTCTTTTTTTTGCACCACAAGCCTTCACATTTTCCCATGTCTTTCTTACTTTATAGACTTTATTGCCTGTTTGAAAAAAAAGCCTTATTTCGAGGTATATTGCTTAGTAATAGTCAACACTCGCACCCAGAGACAGTGTAAGAGCTTCAAAAATTATATTTATTTATTCATGTAGTTATTACTGACCTCTGCGTTACTAAAGGCCATTTACAGTATAAGAGCTTAAAAGTGCAACAAAACAGTTTTTTATTTCTTTTATTTCTGTTCTTTAGTCTCTTTTTTTTCTGACCCCTGAGTTACTAAAGGCCATACCATTCACAAGACCTGTCTTTATATCTCAGTGCATGGGAAAATAAAGTATTTTGAGGGATATGTCTCAGTAATAGTCAGCACTCCCATCCAGAGACAGTGTAAGAGCTTAAAAGAGCCATAAAACAACCTCTGGTCTTCTATTTATTCATTTTTTCAAACGGACTTCTGGGTTACTGCATGTCTTTCTTACGTTATGGCCTGTTTACGAAAAAAAAGCCTGATTTCGAGGTTTATCACACCTCTATAGCAGGACACCCACATCCAGAGACAGTGTAAGAGCAAAAAAAAAAAGAGCTATTTTTGTTTCTTGGAATTTTTTTTTTTTTTTGTCTAGTTTTTATTTTTTTCCACTGACCTCCAAGTTACGACAGACCTGTCTTTATGTCACTGTGCATGGCCAGCACTATGGGGACAGGTGAGTAGTCTGAAGGTGGAAAAGATGCACACTTCATTTATTTACCCCACACCCCCTTTCATTTGTCTTTTTTTTTGCAGCCACTTTTTCTCATTTACATCTTTCTAGATAGACTATAGACTAATAAACTAAATAGACTATTTATAGACAATTGCGGGAAAAAAGCCCTATTTCGAGGTATATTTTTCAGTAATAGTGGGCACTCACATCCAGAGACAGTGTATGAGCTTTAAACAAAACTCTAGTTTTTTATTTATTTATTATTTTTTTTACTTCTGACCTGCTGTCATTATATCAGCGTGCATGGCCAGCACTACGGTGATGGGCGATATCACTGACTCTCAATCTCGATATCAGTGGTCTTATTTAGATAAAAAGCATGCTTTCTGCAGTTTCCACAGTAATAAATGATGAATACAGACATCAGTATAATGTATTTTAAGTTTTTACATTAATCTTAGGGAAGCTAGGCAGTCATTGACCCAATCTAGATTAAAAAGTGCTTCTAAAGAAACACACATTTTGCCGCTTGAGGCATAAAAATAACACAGAGTTAGGTCTACTGCTGTATATTTGAATAATGTCACATTTTCACTTCTGTTTTTTACATTCTTGGCCTAAAATGCACATCACATCTCATATTACATCAGTTTAATAAACATGTATCGAAATGGTTGCCCAAAGAAGATAAGAGTTGTTGGTATTTTTTTTTATAGAAATATCAATTCTGAAAAGGAAATGTAAAAAAGTATTGATACATCAATGCTGCCCATCCACCAAACGGACAGACTGATTACAGCATGAGTGTCAAATATGCATTTCTGTAATGGTCAAATTCTGTCTAAGCAACAGCTTTTCAGGGACAGTTGATATAAACTATCCTCACTGATATAACGCTACTAGTAAAAGCAGGACTGATGTGACTATTAACTTTGTTATAATTAGCTTCTGACACACCAGAGGTGGCTGCAGGCTGCTGAAGGCAATCGCCAAACAACATGTGTAACCGGCTGCTAGGCACGGACTAATGTTTTTTTTTCTCTCTCTCTCTCTCTCTCTTTCATTTTCTTTCTTTTTTTAACATTGGTTAGGTGTGAGTAAAATATATTTTTGTCCACCCCTGTGCAGTCTTACAATCTGCTGTATGTCAAGCTGCATAGAATCTACAGGCCCTGCAGTTGACTTCTCTCAAACATAATGTTACCAGGGACATGTCCAACTTTTTTCACTATTAGTTTCATGGTTGAGTAGTATAAATGAATGGATAAGTCACATGGATGTCACTTATATGGATGTCATGGCCTATATAAAGTACATGTTTATATAGTACATACAGTATTATATTACATACGGTTTATATAGTATATACATTTAAAAAGTAGATTGAAATAATAAGCCTGTTTTTATATTTGTTTGAATGAGAAATACATACAAATTTACTAGGGTAAAAATCTGTACTGAGAAAAAAAAAAAAGCATGATCTAAACATAACTGACATCTTTACATATTTATGAATCAAGTTTCACAACCACATAAATGTGCTCACTTGTGTGTTTCCAAGTGCTAACATCTTACAAAAACTGAAAAGTGTAACATACTGAGGGCCCATTTGAAAGTTGGTTTTTTTGTTTTTTTTTGCTTTATATACGTCGTTTTTGGGTTTTTTTTTTTTACAGTGTCTCTCTCTTCTCTATCACCTCCTGTCTGAGGATGAGGGCATGTATGTACATGATGCCTGTGCGTGCATCTCTTCATCTTACAGGACACCTATTATTTACTGCCCTAATGCAGCAAGTCAGACAGCCATGCAAATGATGCGACTGACTCTAGGACGTGTCCGCACTTCTGGTGCATGACGTAGTAATGAGGGAGAGCGTTTTGTGTGAAATGCTGATTACAGAAATTACTCTCTTGATGTAATTCCCGGCAGCGTACGGCGCATGACACAGCCGAACATGTGTGCTGATAGTACGACTAACCTCTGCAACACCGAGCAGCGGGTTTATCAGGTCCACTCAGTGTTAGTAGTTCAGATTAAATCTGCATCTCAATTTCTTAGTGAGAATACAGGTTTGACAACAAAAGACTGAAAGCTATATTCACTTCTAGAAGAGCTCCTACAGCATATTTATGACGGTTTATGACACACAGCAGACAAATGGATGTGATAATGTAGGGCTACTGTGTTTTTGTGTCTCCTTTTAACCCCTTAAACCCCGCCATTTGTAGGCCCACACCTCACTCTCTCACTGTCATGATAACTTCTATATGATACTGCATGATTTACAGTAGTAGCTGCATAATACATTTTAAAATTAATAACCGAATACTAACTTCAGTTCAGTTGCAGAGCCCAGAAGGACAGAATAGGTTTTACACCACTGTCCATGATTAACACACTCAAGAGAGCCGGTGACCTCAATCCAATTAGCAATCTTTGCACTCGCACGAAGGCCTGCTAACTTAATGCTGTTGAGAGTAAAAGAGTGAAAGCAACTTTAAATACATGTTTTTGTGTACTGTGCAATATTTAATATTCAGTATTTAAATGGTATTGGAAACAACTGTGCAATATCTGTATACTGTGCAATAACATCACTCTCATTGTCTAACATCCACTACTCACTGTACATGATATATATATATATATATATATATATATATATATATATAAAACCTTATTTAGCTATTTATTCATTTACATATGTATATAGTCCCTCAGAACTCTTTGCAACTTTTTGCACCATTTATTATTTTATTTTTGCGTTATTTTTTCTATATACATGTCTGCACTGCAGGAGTTGCTTTTAATCTCATTGTACATGTGTATAGTGACAATAAAAGGCATTATATTCTATTCTGTTCTATTCTATTTTATTCTGTGTTTGCGATGCCATAATTTACAGGTATCTAACATTTCACATTTTAAAAAATTTAAAAAACAAGCATGCTTTTCAAATACCTCTTGCTTTTATCAGTGCACAAACCACAGGCTATGTTTCATCTGTATGTTCCGTTGGGGTCAGAAAGGAATCGAAATCACCCCACAGAATCTGGAACCGGTCTCGCTTCTAATGTTTGGTATTTCGGTGTGAGTCTTAGTTGAGCACAAATTCTCTGTAAAACTGTGTGGAGAAGAAACTGGTCGATCCCAGCCATAAGCATCAGTGTCCAAACTTCGATATCATTTCAGCAATGCTCAGTCACGTTCACTTCTCGTACATTCCCTTCTAACCAAATGGATATTTGAGATGTTTCAGGCTGTCGTGTCATAGGTATATTATTTGCATTCAGTCAACTCAGGGAAAGCGATTCCAGACACACCGGAGAACTTCTCCTCTACAAAGCAGAAAGGTGGTTCACGAAATTAGTGGTTCAGTAAATGCAGGTGAGAATAATGCGTGCATCAGGACGAAAGGCCCGGCTATGATTAGGGTTAGCAATAGCCTACCTGAGCTAGGCCACCAATGCTCAGACATTAAGGCCTGTAAAGTGATCATCTCTTGGCACACAAAGTGATCATGGCCTGGGTAGCTACACAATCATTTCCACAATTCTAACACCGCCATGTATCCAGAGGCATTTTAAAAGCTACGTGTCTATTCCATAGGAGATCTTGTTGCTACATCATATACAGTAAACGTAAAGGTGCTTATATCGAGCTCGTAGCATTCCAAATCCCAATTCAATTAAATCACAATACAAAAAAAGGGTCCAAGTGATCATTGTTCTATATCAAGAGTCCTTTACGTTTCTGCACCACGCTTATTTTCATACCGAGGTGTGATGACAAGAGACCTAAAGCTATATTCACTTCTAGGAACCCCTTTTTTTTGGCTTTATATGCCAAACTCGCACTGCTCAACCCAGAAAAAAGGCAGGCAGGTCTGCTGCACGTCAAGTGAACTTTCTTGCACCCCGTCACTTGTCAGACGCTGTTTTGTTGTGTGAGAATAGGGGTAGTTGTAAAGGGCAAGCAAGTGTGTGTGTATGTGTGTGTGTGTGTATGAGAGAGAGAGAAAAGATTTTGTTCTCAAGGGGTCTCAGGCACCCCTCCCCCAGCTAAAGTTGTCTGTAGCAGCTGCACCCCTGTGATCTCCCCTAAACAATGTGGGAGGGGGCAACAGTGGGGCGACAAGGCCCCCCTCCCCTTTTATAGAGGCCAAAACTGCACACTTAAGCGACAGCATCCATCAAAAGCCAATAGACGCCTGCAGGTCAAGCCTGAGAACACAACAGCGACCTTTGACCCCTGTTAAGTGAGCTGGCCTAACAAGACATGACCGCTGACTCATGCTGGTTTATTTGGTTTATTTCACCAATTAGAGTCCTGCAGGGGAGGGGAGGGGGGGGGATTACAAATGTGACAACCTTCTGATTACAGGGCCCCAGCTGAAAAAAAGGAGTATCTGACAGCCCTAAAATATTATATAAAAGACTTTAGTTAGATTCCACACTAACACAAAATACACTGAATTATCAGTGCCACAAAAATTGCTGCCACAAAAAAATGTGGAAAAATTGCTGCCACTGAAAAATGTGAAGCTAAATTTGGTCAAAATTTTTTTTTTTCAGACCTTTTTTTGAAAATAAATGATCCTAATTATTGCAAGAACACAGGTTATACATTGTCCTAATTATACATTATATATTATAAATCCTATGTTTCTTTGACTCCCACAGCTATCGTTTTATAAGTTTAAGAACGTTGCATTAGATGACACCAAGTTAGCGACACCTAGTTGTGGCCTAAGTCGGCTTTCCCAGTCACACCTCTTGCGTTTATCGTCACTTGCATTAAATACTCTGATGGGACCAAAACTACTAGCTGTCACGCATCTATTCTAGCTGTCATGCATCTATTCTCATCACTTATTCTCATTTATGAATTTAGGAATTGTTACATTAGATGACACCAAGAGTAAGTGATGACTAGTTGCAGCCTAAGTCAGTCACACCTTTTGCATTCATTTGCAGGTTATACTTTGATGAGACAATTACTACAGTCTAGCTGTCATACATCTATTTTTTTGATCGCTTATTCTTATTTATGAATTTAAGAATGTGACATTAGCTGACACCAAAGTAAGCTACGCCTAACTGTGGTCTAAGCCAGTCAAACCTCTTGTGTTTATTGTCGTTGTTTGCATGTTATACTTGGATAGGACGATTACTATAGTCTATCTGTCATACATCTAATTTTTTTTTATCACTTATTTTCATTTATGGATTTAAGAATGTTACATTAGATGACACCAAAGTAAGCGACGCATAGCTGTGGCCTAAGCCAGTCACACCTCTTGCATTTTTCACTGTCATTTGCATGTAATACTTTGATGGGACTACAACTGCACAGTCTAGTCTCCGTTTTTTGTCACTCATGTGCACAAAAACACCAAGCTGTGTGCACTGTAAGTCTGCTTCCTGATTGTGAATAAATAAATCCTAATGTATTATGGTGCTGTATAAACGTGCTCCTCTGACGTAACGCTCAGGGAGGGCCTATAAACAAGAGATCTTCAAGCAAAAGGGCTGAATCTGATCAGTTTTGACCCACGAAGGAAAGTGTTTGTGCTACAAAAAAAAAAAAAAAAATCGACCAGGCAACTCAAGACAGCTCAGTAAGACAGGAACACTCTGAAGGTGGGCTCAGTTCATCTGGAGGCCCGCTAGGTGTATTTATCCGAGTTATAGGTGCATATAAGAGACGTTTTTGAAAACAACGAGGCCACTCTGGAGCTTGAGCGGTACGAACTCAAACCCGGCCGGATGTCCCGCCCCTCCGGAGCCGGTGGGCGATGATGTAACCCCCCCTCCTCCTCCCCCCTCCCTCCCTCCCGTCCAAATTTAGCACGGCGTCGGTGCCTCTCCACTTTCTCCTCTGGCTGAGCCTGCTGTCCGTCACTTCACGTCACTCCTATCCTGTTATTATTGTAAACAGTCCACCCCTCTCCCTCTATCGTACTGTAGCCCACCAAACCAAAATCTAGCTTAACCCCCCCCCCCCCTCCACCACCACCTCCTCTCCTCCCTCTCTCCCTCCACCTCCTCTCCTCCTTTGTTCGTAAAGTAAAAAAGGGATCTTGATTTCACAAAATAATGAAAATAATCCAAGAAGGTATGGAAGCGATCGTGCGAAAAAAGAAAGGCTGCCAGTGAAAGACAAGTGGAGGTGGAGGTGGGGAGAGCGAGGGAGACGGAGGGAGAAAAAAAAAAAACAACGAGCAACACGTGTGGTTCTAATCGTTTTTAAAGGCACGACACGACACGGGAGGGGGTGAAATAGAGAGAATAGAGAGAGCCGGTCGATGCACATCAGACTGTCTCTTAGAAACATTATCATAATGACAACAATGAAAAACCGGTAGATACTGTGGTGGTGGGGGGGGGCCCGAGGATGGATTGAAACGAGAGAAAGAACTACAAGAATTAGACCACCATGTAAATGAAACGAGAGACCACTCGGCTCCACTGTAGATGCTGTCAAACGGAGCTCCGTAGTGTGTGATCATTCAAAACCGAGTCGTTTATTGGACCCCCCCCTTCTCCTTCTCCTCTTCAGTCTTTCTCTCACTCCATCCCACTCTCTCTCTTTACGCCCAACAACTGTGTTTGTGCTCGTGCTTGTTTACCTCCCCCTCCAGCCCCTGGAGGAATTTTGATTAAAGCTCGATAACGAGCCGCTGCTCAAAAACAAACCAGGCTGCTGCAACTTTCACTCCATCTCTCCTCTCTCTCTCTCTCTCCGCACACGCACACACAGCCCCGTTCAAACACTGCCCGGGCAGAGGCGGCGAAGGGAGCTCGGTCCTGTCAGAGCGAGCCGTGAGAGAGAGACATAGAGAGAAAGAGAGAGAGGGAAATAGAGAGGGAGAGACACACACAGATAGAGAATAAATGATACTTACTTGCAGTGCTGGCGGGAAAAGCTGGAGAACCCCATTGTGACGTGCGCGTCGAACATTCGAGCCGCGCGGGAAAACAAATAATAATAGTGAAATTTAAACAAAAACAAACAAAAAAACCCACGCTGTAATATCCCAGCACACGGACAGGCTCTCCGCTGAGTCTCGCCCAACGAAAACGCTCCCGTGTCTCCCTGTCTCTTTCTCTCCCGGTCGCTTTTGTGTGTGTGTGTGTGTGTGTGAGAGAGAGAGAGAGAAAGAGAGAGAGAGAGAGAGAGAGAGAGAGAGAGAGAGAGA
>JBBIGA010000083.1:21294006-21312588 GCA_037576975.1 Alestes dentex | reverse complement strand
TATAGAGAGAGAGAGAGAGAGAGAGAGAGAGAGAGGGAGATACTGTGTGTGTGTGTGTGTGTGTGTGTGTGTGTATGCGTACATCCCTGACAAAATGAGATGTGATCCAAAACGCATTATTGAAATGCGTCACATTTGCAGGCTTCAACTGTGCTGTGTGTTTAATTTGGGCACGGTTTGTCCGTGTCATAATTAAAAAGGAAATCAATTGAATGATTCATTGCTTTTCAGCACACCATGCAATATTCATGCCGCTTTGAAATGCAACACAAAAGCATATTGTATTTCAGTCCATGGCCTCAGACGCCGCGCTGTGACTGAACGTGCCCAAACTAAAAGCAGAGCGCATCCAGCGCTGGGTTTGTTTCCACGATCACGTGTCAATCACACCAGCATGAAATTAAACGATCGCTCTCAATCGATGCGTGCGCATTACCATTCAGTCATTCCAATACTGAACCCCCGATCATTTTAATGTACACCTTAGGTCACTCAATACGACAACTGTATATTGAAATATAATTAACTGAACAGCAGAAGGTGTTTCAGGTGTTTTTATCTAGTTTTAGGTAATTTCATGAAATTTTGACAATAGAAATAACAACTAGAACATATATGTTCAAATATATACGAACATAATGTGTGTCTGAATAGACAGATAGACAAACAGGTTCATTTACTTGTATGTTGAAGTTCCCTGTGTATTGAAATATGAGCCATTTATCAGAATGCAATTCTTGATGTTCTACAGCTTCACGAAAAATGTCTCATTTTCTGTCACAACTTCTTTCTAATGAATACATACGGCGAAAATTTCTCACGGTGTAAGCTGCTGTGCAGGCCGTCCTGCTGAGCGCTTTTCATAAAAGATCGCACTGGTAGAAGTGTTGATGAGGTACTGTGTATATTTCCCATCCTGCATCTCACCCATACACCGCACATTACTATCATATGCCCATTCTAAACACTCACATTACTATAATAAACACTCACATTACTACCCTAAACACTCACATTACTATCCTAAACACTCACATCCCCGTCCTATACCCACCCTAAACACTCACATTCCTATACTAAACACCCACATTCCCATTCCATACCCATCCTATACAACCAGATTCCCATTCTATACACCCACATCCCCATCCTATACACCCACATTCCCATTCTATACACCCACATTCCCATCCTATACACCCACATCCCCATCCTATACACCCACATTCCCATTCTATACACCCACATTCCCATTCTATACACCCACATTCCCATTCTATACACCCACATCCCCATCCTATACACCCACATCCCCATCCTATACACCCACATCCCCATCCTATACACCCACATCCCCATCCCATACACCCACATCCCCATCCTATACACCCACATTCCCATCCTATACACCCACATCCCCATCCTATACACCCACATTCCCATCCTATACACCCTGCATTCCCATCCTTTACACCCAACCTGTGCAAAAACACAAATAACGTAGCTAAAGCAGATCCCGCACGCTGAATCTCACTCGAGAATGAACAAAAACCCAAAAAGAAATGTCTATTAGGACCCCAGGAGCTACAGCCCTGTAGAAACGCCGCACACCTATTCAAACACAATCTAACGTGATGAAATAACTTTATCAACAGAAAACAGTTGTAGCACGGTTTCTGTCAGGCCTGGCAAGGGGGCGTCGCCAGTGAAAGAAAACGTCACCTCAGGGGGGCGGACGCTAAACGCTCTCCACTGAACATTTCATCACTTCTCTCTCTTCTCTCCCTTTCTCTCTCTTCCTCTCAAGCTCCCCAATAAACGCCCACTGGTGCGAGTTCAACGGCTGCTGATTAAAGCTCAGCCTTCCAAACCAGCAGGAACAAATTATTCTGAAAAAGCCTCAAAAAGCAACTGCTGCTCTAAAGCCACGACCATCCGTTATTAGTTCACTACGAAGGAAACTCTAATTTAACACTAAAAGCACTCATTACACCAAATCATCCCTCACGCGCAACTGAAACAGGCGTTACAGTGTCCGCAGTGCTGATGGAACACCGTCCACCAATATTAACTCCAAGGGAGCAGGAAGGCAAAGTACTATTAAAAAAGTACCATAAAACACCAAGTGGTGCTCAGAACTTAGGTAATGTCCCATAAAAATGAAATGTATCGCAATACACTGCTAAACAGATATTAATTTTAAATCATTTCACGTATATCATAATAAATGACGTCCTGTGTGTATTCTTTTTCCATTTTTTTGTATGAGACTTCAGAGCAGCTCCACAGGGAAGCTAAGAAGCTCACTAATAACCGTCAGGTGCAAATTAGTGAAGTTATTAAAAGTTATAAGGAAATATTAAATAAATAGGTAAAGATACTTATGTCCAAAATTAGCTTATTAAGAATTTTAACATGTGAATTGTTCAAATTTCAAAACAAATTAGAACAATTCGCATGTTAAAAATGATACAAATTATAAGTAACACCCACAGGTCCTCATGACTACTTTCCTGTTCAATAAAATTGTCCATAAAAGTGAAATAATATGAAATACGATAGTTTTATATACGATATTTAGTTACCATCTACATATTATGTTATTATATTAAATGTAGTGTTCGCTGCTATTGGTCCTTTTAGCAAGAATATTTTTATATTATTAAGGTATTTTCAAATAATATAAAAATAAGGTTTGCTTCTGGCAGTAATATATTTCGATACATTTCTAACATTTTTTGTATGTGGTGGATTAACAAAAAGGGCCCAAACCTCTATAAAAAAAACATGCAAACTGTAAAGAAGACCCAACCGCACCTCAAAATAAACGAATTCCATTCGTAATCAGGATGTTTACAAAAAAAGCTCTCGGTAACTTGACTGTAAACATCCTGATGATGCCAAATCTTCCTTTAAACAAAACAAACACTTGATTTAGTGTTTCCACAGTAATGCAGACAGTAACCGTTCATCAAGTCAAACATCAGATTTACCACAAAAAAGAAACAAGGGAACAAGGCGAATGACAAAAAAGAACAAAAATGCAAACAAATATGGGAAACAATTCCAAATTTGTTATCTGAATGGTCTTTTGTTCGTTTGTCTGTTTTTTACTAAGCTCAATCTTACGTATAACCTGTAATATATTACATAATTTAACCCATTTTTGCATAAAGTTACTAATTTCTAGATTCAATTTCAATTTGCAGTCATATGCAAGCGTTTATACAATTTCTATGCATATTTACACAAAATTTTTGACTGTAATTTCCAGTTATTTGTATTTATCATATTGGGGGGAAAAATAACATAGAAATGTACTATTACCTTTCTCCCGAACCTGTTAAACTGAGTGAAACAGTCATTATGTGTTAAAATTTGTACTTAAAATCAACAATGTCTTTCAAAACATTTTGCCAAAACATTTACACATTGCTATATTAAACAGGAAAACCCAGAATAAGTATGTAAAAAAAAAGTCTTCCTCTGTACAACTGGGCCGAGGAGCGGAACGGTACTTTCTCCGAAGCTTTTAATGCAAAAGGAAGTCCATCAAATCTGACCTTACCACGGCGTCCAGGGGGGCCGCAGTAAAGCTCACGCGCTAATGGAGCGTCCCATTAAAGATGACACACGACACAATGTGTCACAGAATATATTGAATATGTTAATATCATTTAATCAAAATTGTATATAATATATACCCCAACAGTTTCAGTATTATATTATTTTTATATGATGTCAGAGAGCGTTTACACACACTCTGTCCAGCCATAATCGCTTTAACACCACAGTCCAGGCCATCAGGACAGAGGGGGGTGGTTTACAGGACCCCCATACACACACACACACACACACACACACACACACACAGATACACATAGACACACACACACACACACACACACACCCACACACACAGATACACATACACACACCCACACACACACACACACACGCAGATACACACACACACACACACACACACACGTTTTTCTTTGTCATACAGAGAAATGTATTTGAGGAAAAAGTGTAGAACATGGCCTGTGCAAAAGTACAATATTAATGTAGATTTTTTTTTATGTTACATTCATTAAAAACTGTGCAGTTCAGAACTGCAGATAAATGCCATATTTAAATTTGTCCTCTGGAGAGGATTTTTCTACAATTGGACACTGGAATACCAGCAAATTGTCATTTGACCTGGGGTGCACAAACTTTTGCAGAAGACTATTACTTTTAAAATATTTTAAGTAACTCAAGTTACTTTCTGGAAGTTACTGTTTTTTCAATGATCTAAAACAAACAAACAAAATAGTCTATATTTTTCCATGAATACTTTATTTCTCCCTCTTTCACATTTCCCTTCAGACATTGGCATAGTTAATTTTATGAGCCTAAAAGTGCCCCACTTCAAAAAAAAGAAGAAACTGCATAGGTTACATGACCATCACTGCATCATATAACATTATTTGGTCAATGAGAAAGTGTAACATTTCTTTGGCAGCTGTTATTTGTCCGGAGCTGATTCATCCAGCACAGGCTCTGTGAAGGACAAATCAATAGTGATATTTTATTACTAAATATATCTGACAGAACTTTCCATCATTAAAAGAACACAACATTGTTGTAACACTAAATCTTGCCCACCTGGGAACTTGAACTCTGGGAACGACGAGAGGTCTCCATTACCATAAAGTCTTTGAAGCTTAGTCAGTTCCTCAGAAAAGGCTTTCTCATACTCTGAGCCAGCATCAACCGGTCTATCACGATCCCTGAGGGACACGGCAGAGGAAGCGGCATTAAGAACACTGGGAAACGAGGGACATGCTGACTTAAAGTTGTATGGTTTAGGATCCTGTTAATATGGACGAGATGGAAGAGGGCAGTAATGATTTAAAGGTCATGGAAATATCCGTGTACGTACTTGCTCTTGGTGGAGTATTCACGGATCTTATCTAGAAACAGTCTCTGTATTGGGTCCAGTTGTGCTGGAGGTAAGAGCAAAAACAGATTCGTCTCATCTGCTCGTTCCAAAATACGCTGTAGCTGAGCAGTGCAATGAAACATTAAACCTGAACCAAGATTAACACTCAAAATTCATTATACACAAACCCAGCTGCCTGAGGAACGGCATGGAATTTTTAAGGGAAAACATTATGGCTTGCCTGGATAATTCAAATATTTTAATTCAAATATTTTATTACAACAAAGTGCACTTCTTTTCACATAGCCGCTGAAGCTAAAACAGCAAAGATGCCTGAAAATCATGCGTGTACGCATTTTAAACTTACAGAAGACATAGGAAGCTAAATTCTTGGTACAAAATGTGTAACGAGAGTTTAGCATGAAGGTACATGAACAGGTTTGGTGAACAGGTTTGGTGAACCATCTCAAATATGTACACATAGTGATACTTTTCCTTCTGTCTGGGGTTAACACTAAAACCTGGAGCTTAGAACTTAAACTTATTTGCTGTGATGGGTTCTGGCAGTGGATGAAGAGGAGAACAGAATTAGAACTTCTAATTCTAATTCATTTATAGACACCCATGGCTCATGAATGCTGTATTTGAACAAGCAGCTACAATCGTGGCATCTACAGCAACATATTGTCTAAGAAGCTGACTGACTATATAATGTTTCTGTCTACTGGATGTTTTGTGAAAAGCTGTGACAAATATAGCTAAAATTAGGGTTATACTATTTAAACAGTCATTTTAAGAACAAGTGATTGAGCAGTACTTGCTCTGATATATTAACAATTCCAAGCCTATACCACATCAGCCTATTATACATACATATAGTTTGAATTAAACCAAAGAATAAGATTTTCTTAAGAGTCACCTGCTAAGAACTTAAGTCAAAAAGCAGAGAGACAGTATTGTATGTGACAGATTAAACCGTGCACTGCACTGCTAGCCAGTGCAATAACGACCACAAAAACATGCCAGAGGCATTCGCACCTGGAAAGCCATGGTGCAATCATAGAATTTTATATTTATTTTATTAATGTGGCTGTCACAGTAAAATCAAGAAAGCTCCGCTCACGCTGTCCGCTTTAGTCTTCGTGGAGAGGTGTAACTTGTTTCCATAGCAGCAGTTTCTCCCCTCCCATTGGGCCACTCGGTATTCACAAGCGGCTCAACCAAAGAAAAACATTTCAAAAGAAAACCTTTTAACCCGATTAAAATAATTAGGCACGTCAAAGCCGATTTCCATTCCGCTGGTAGAATGGCCACCAGAGGGCCTGCAGAAAACGCTTTTAAAGACTTTTTGCTTGGCCCACCAATTTTTTGGTGAAGGGAAATAGGGCAAAAAAAGGAAATTGACATATTCAGTGAGAATAGGAGCAGAATAGGAGCAAAATAAATAGAAGAATAATAAAGAATGACCATACTAGTTTTCAAACATTGCAGTACCCCTGAGGTGTTGAGGAGTGGCAAGTAGCAAGAGGTGTTGAGGAGTGGCATATAAGCAAAACTTCTGAAAATCTGAATATCAGTTTGAAAGTGCTGTTTACAAAACATGAAAGAAACCTCAAAAGTAAACAGGGGTTTATCTTTGCGATAAGGTACTGAAGCCAAGTTGAATGTTTCTAACAGTTACAGGTGATAAAAAGGAGTGCATGTTTCTAGCGGCATGAAGCTTGTGGGAAATGGCAAGAAGAGATGGCTTTGAAGCCAGGCATTAAATTGTAATTTATGTGCTTCCAGATGGTTTAAAAGGCTACACTGCCTCACTTCACAACTGGTGCTGTGCAGAAACAGCAGTGGTTACGGCTTCTGATTAAAAAAAATAAATAACGCTTCAATGTGGCTTCCCTATGACCCACGGCTGCAATATCACCACTGGACAGCGCTGTACCTCAAAGGGCATGCGAAGCGCAATTCACACCCATAAGCTGTTAAACTCTGATTTCAAGGGGTGTGGACTCGAGTCAGACTCAAATAATGGATCTGAAGAGGCCTGACTCAATAAAATTTTAAACAGACTCATGACTCAACTTTGACTTGAACACCAATGATATGGATATGAGACCTATGACTCTACAAGACTTGAGACCCAAAATTAAAGAAAATGTCGGAGTTTTTTTAATGCAGATGAGTTTTTTTTAATTGGCTTATTTTATTGGTTTGAAGGGAACGAGCGAGTATTCAAGTTTGCCTCCGCAAAGTGAAATTCATCAGGGTATCAGTGAGCCCTCATTTATCAGAAACTCTAGTCTTACTGTAGTACTTTAACAGGCTGACATGTCCTCGTTGCTTTTTTGTTTTCTACTCTTCAGCATCTAAATTTGGCTCAGACTAGTGGCTGTTTTCAGTTAGAGTTCTTGTCTCATTTATAATAATGATTCACGGTTTATATTACTTGCCGGGATGGGCAACGCTTGCGAGCTAAACTGCTGGTTTCCTATGCTCATCAAATAGCAACCAGAAACATACTGTGGTGGGTGGCTTAAAACATGTTCCTAAAAATCCTTCAGTCAGACTGTGACATTTGTTTATGTTGTATTTCCTGTGTAGTTGCACTACTGCTAGTTTGTTATACCATTAACCTTTACACTGCCATTATTGTAAACTATGGATTTGGCAGAATATTAATATTAAACACTATTTAAAAAATAAGAGCTCTGATGAAACTTGATTTACCATAATTACCGTCATTTTTGGTGCTTGCTGTTGAAATAGCATAAAGTTTGCTGACTGCAAATTTAAGGACTCAGGAGTCATCTGTACTGATTCAGGACACAACTTGGGACTAACCAATAGGGACCCAAGGTTTAGGACTTATTTGTTACTTGCACACCTCTGCCTTTTTTTCCCCCCACAAATGATCTCTTTCTGAAGTGGCTTTGCACAGTATGCTGACCTAAACCAAGTGGCTTAAGTAGACCTTTAGTATAAGTGAAGCCTAAAGGGGTGCTCTTTTGTCCTTGACCCACACAACAGTAATATGTACAATACTACAAACACATTAGACCAGAGAAAAAGTGATAAGTACCATCTGAAGACTCCTTGACTGCCTCCTCTCCTTCCATCTTTATTTCCTCCTCTGCAAATTCACCATTTGGTGGATCAGGGCGTTGGGCCACTGAGGTCTCTGGTGTGAGGTTCTGAACCTTTTCTGTCATGATATCTTTCTCTTCAGCCTGACTCGGAGAATCCCAATGGATCTCATTGGCTGTGTGTTGATTTGTTATAAGCATCACCCCTGAGATGGAGTCAGAGATTACTGCTTTTTCAAGGTCTCCACTGGAAGATGACTGGATTTCCTTAGTGTCGACATTTTGAACGGCAGTGTCTTCATATGGAAGCATGCGTGAAAACTCACTTCCTGTCACTGCAGTCTCTTGCACAGGTTCAACATTTGAAGAAGTTACGTGACCAACAGTCTCTCCTTCCAAAACAATTTCTGAACAGGATGTAGAGAAGGCAAGGGTCTCTGGAGTCGGTGGTCTACCATCTCGCAAAACTTCTACTCCTGAAGGGGCAACTTCAGAAGATGATGTGAAAGCTGTACCCTGCAGGGCACAAGCGATTTCTTCGGCAGGTGGAGTGGCTTTGGTAGAACAAAATCCTACAGGAGCAGGAGGAACACCCATGGCGCTGACAGATTGAGGGCCAACAGTTTCTGCAACCACTGTGTCTGAAGTTGAAAGGACCCCAACAGAAGGCTCTGTAGATGCAGCTTCCCCGTCAGTGACGTGAACGTCCTCAGAGTAAGTGACATCTATGGGTACAGCACTGGGTTCAAGTGTTGCTTTGGGGATACTTACTCTTTTATCGAGGTCGTTGTCGGGGATAGTTGTACTTTCTGACATTCCTCCTGTGGAGACTTCTAAAGATGTGCCCAACGGTGGAGACAATTCTGAAGAAGAAAATGCTTCAGGCGTGACATTCTTGGTGGCTTTGGTCTCTTGACCTACATTTTCAGGAACAATCCCTTGGTCTACAGATCTTGTATCTTCAAATTCATCTTTGACAGACAGGCTGGACACGGTTAGGCCTGTCACAGCATCTGAAATCTTAGGTGTTGCCTTTAGCAATCTTGTGGCCTCCAGATGTTCAGCATTCGTTGTAACAGGGGGCACTGATTCAGCATCTGTAGAATTTGCAGCCGTTGGAGCTTTGGGCGTAGCAGTGGACTGTTTTAATGCGGCAGGCTTGGCTGTTTGTGTGGCAGCTTTCAAAGCAGCAGCTGCAGTTACTGACTGTTTACTTACTTTAGCATCATTGGTCCTTTGCAGTAACAGTTTGCCAATATCAATGACTGTTTTGGGCTTTGCCTTCTCTAGAGTGAAGAAAGCAGACAGAGGATATTTTAATCAATAACACAAGACTTCCAACCAGCATTAAAGACAGTCATAACTCGTGCAGTCAGTTTAATATAGATAGATCTAAATGCGTACTGGAGAAACACAGTTCCATACATCATACTGGATCATGGTGTGTTGAATAACTTGAAAATGTTCATCAAGGGAACTGTTAATTTGTTAATAGTGCAGTGTCTACATGTGGGAATATTTTCTAGAAGTTAACAGTCACATTAACTTACTTATACTTGTATATCTGACTGGTTTCTTGGGACCTCCAGCTTTGGTACCGAAGTTCTCTAGGCTTGGCGTTCTTCTTGCAATGCCAAATGCACTTTCCAAACGAAGTCGCTAATATTACAGGAGACAACGGTCAGACTACAATCTGAGACCTGTGTTTTCTCTATAGGGGAAAATGAGAGGAGTACGACAAGCAGTAGCCCAGACTGAGTTTTCATAACCCGAGGGATCGGGAGCCCCTCTATCGCATATTTTAGCTTTCGTGTGGAACCGAGTACAGCATGCTGAAAACCTTTCCGCTCCAGTAATGAGCAGGCAGTAATTCTTCCTGAACATATTGCACCACTGACAAACAGTGACAGTTTTCTCAAACCATTTTTCTTAAACATAGGGACCGCAGGATTTCAGCTACACAACTGTTTCTTGGGTTTTTTTTTTTTTTTAACAGCAAAAAGATTAAATTTCATGAACTCTCTTCACAGGCTGTGTTGCTGTGGAAACTGCATTTCTGGTCAAATGAGAGTCCATCGTTTCAGTCCATTTTCACTTTTATTTATTGACATTTCTTGCAATGCCACTCTGCAGCGCCATCTGATTATGCCACGAAGCATTGTGTTATGTGATTTAAATCTTAATCTAAGAGATTCTTTGTGCTCTTGAGATCCGTGGGTCTGCTTCAGTAGAAGTTTCCTCAACCATAAAGCAAAGAACACAAGAATATAAATAATGAATACAGTAACAGCATTCGAATTGTTTCAATTTGGCTGAATTACTTTCAAACAGGTATGTGACAGAAGAATCACTGCTGTCTGGGTGGAAGGTGTGAAGTTTACAAATGCCTTATCTCTAGACCTTAGAGAAATATCTAACCTTTAATTGAGGCAAAAAAATCTCAAAGGCTCAAGTTTGAATATCTGAATTAGATGGCATCATTTTGTGGTCACCAAGTAAATTAGATGCCACCTCCATACGAACAAACCATTTGGAAGACGTGCCGAAAAAAAGCCTTTATTTCCATCTAAGCACGAGCGACAACAACAGTTCACTAGACACTAATGGATCTTTGACTGGAAATGGGTTATATGGTCAGAAAGATACTACAAGGTGGGCTTGTAGTAAAAAGAAAGATGGTTCATTGTATAGTATAGCATGAGATCTATGATGTTTTGAGGCTACTTCTTTCCCCAGAGGCTCTGAGAATCTTGTTATCATGGACATCATGGGCTCCAAGCGGTACCAGGAGATTTTAAATGAAAACCTGGCTGCCTTTGCCAAAAGGTTAAAACTGGACCATGGTCAGTTCTTCCAACAGGACAATTATCTAAAGCACAGTGAAAATCCACAAAAAATCATTCAGTGACCACAGAACCAAGCTTTTGAGTCCAAAAGAGAAGATTTAAGACCCTAGAGGACATGGAGAGATTCTGCACTGAGGAGTGGTTGGAGATCGTAGAACCTGTGTATTCTCTAATCTCATTGAGAATTATAGAAGACTTTCTGTTCTGTTTGTCGATGGAGAATATACACAAAGTATTAAATGCAGGGGTGCCAAATGGTCAAACGTGGTTTTGTTAAAAATAAAATAATGTTTTGGGTTTAATTTTCTTCCAATTAAAGGCCCAATTCCTCTCTTATTTTTGAACTAGTTAATCATGAGGACATTTTAATTCCTTTTTTTTTTTAAACTAGTGCCAATACTTATGAAGTTGAAGGAAATATGAATGTATTCTCTTAACCTTTCAGGACTTTCCAGAAAGTAAATCATGAAAGTAGACCATTAAATAAACACTTCTTCAGTGGCCAAAAATTGAAATACAGGACTTGATGTTCTCTTGGTTCCTGCCACATTCATCAAGCACAGATGCTATTCTGCTGTTCTCAGGGCTGCTAATGATTCTACTTGACAAGGGCACTACATTTTCCAAAAACATGAAATCTGTGGAAGAACAAGCCAGTAGGAGCTCTGGGTCTCATCCTCTCCTTTCTGATCTAATTGGCTGTTTCAAAGGAAACATCAGACAGACCTCAGCACCTTTTCCCTTTCGAATCGCCCTTGTACTAGAGACCAGAACACCGGGATTCATGCACCTCAGAACTCTGCTGGGTGTCCTTTTTCATCTCTGCCACTGCCTTGTTCAAATGTCACCTCCAGAATTTGCTGAATGTACCCTGCTTGCTTGGTTCTGGAGTACTGGAGGTACCTCCAACACCGCCCTATCCAAACTATGGGCTTGTAGACCTTATTTACGTGGGTCTGTGAAAAATACAGGGGTGTAGCGAGTCACATCCATGACTCAAGAGTAGTGCTGGGCTGTAGCATTGCCACGACTATTAGTAGAGTGTGGCTGTTTCTCATGGACGCACTGCAATTAGCTGCTATCCAGAATTGGTCCTTTAGACTAAATGACAAAAACAATTGTTCAATTGGCACGTCATTATTAGTTCACTTAGCCTCAGAGCTACTTTTGCCATTCAGCAGGTAGTGTAGCTACTCTCTGAAGGATAGCTTTCATGTAGCTGTGCTATTTTATTTCATACAAGTGACTATTAGCTCATTCAGAGTGATCTGATGGGATGTGTTCAGCTCCAGAGAACATTACAGTCAGAATTGTTCTCAGCAGTTGTGACTGGAACCAGACCTCAAAAACCTGTCATAAAGTTGACAGGAAATGATTTCGAAAACAATGTCCGATGGCTGAAACAATATTTTACACTGTGATAGTTATGTGTATGTGCATATGTATGTATAAAATATAACATGCACTGTAAGGCAAAATAGTACCTAAAGAAAATGTTTTTCAGATATGCCATCATCAGCATTACATATAAAACATATAACTGGTTCACTGTTTGTTTTGGACAGTAGAAGAAATGCCTGACCACTGGCTCCTATCTGTAGAAATCTAAGCCGGTAAGTCCCTCTATAATGTGCCATTTCACATCAAACCACTCTTGTTTCCTTCTTTACCAGTGCAGTTCTCCTTCTGAACCACATTTTAAACCCAAACCAGCAGGAGGGAGAGTCTGTGCCCTTCTCTTCACTACGGCATTTGGGACATTCCATTGGACACAGTGGCAAATAAATGAATTTAAAAGTAATTAGAAAAGGAAAAGAGCAGTTTCTAGACATTCCTGTGACGAATGCTTTGGTTTTATTTCTCAAGTTTAAAACCACAGTTACTTGAATGGAGAGTGTGTGTAGAAGTACCTGCTTACTCAGACGCCCTGCTATGAGGAATGGTGCTGCCATCCCTGTGCTCTGTTGTCCCTCTTTTCCTCCACACTGAACAAGATTACGAGAGAATAGAGTGACTATAACTGAAATACTACACTTGAAAAACACTCTAAAGCATGAAACGGGAGTTCTGGATGGCACAGCATGCAAAAATAACTAGGAAAACAGCAGGTAAACAACACACACAGCATCTGTTTACCACTCTGACGACAAGACGCCTTGTTTACTTCTTGCCCACACTTGGACTGAACAAGTCGAAAGGTTAAACGCTTAAGAAGGATTTGGAAACACGTTTGTGAAGCCGAAACAGCTCAAACTGGAGTTTTTGCTGGCACATTGCAAGCAGCCCTGGTTGTGCAACCACAAGCGTGAGCTCCAGACACTCCCCCTTAAAAATCATGGAGACACTAAAGGCACAGCAACAGTGTTATTTTTCCAGTGCACAGAAATGGAGCAGCCTGCCACGATCTGTCTCAGAAGGATGGAGAAAGCCAGGCTGAGTATTTTAGACGAGTTAATCTTATAAAAGCTGATCCACTCAAGAAATGTGATAGAAAAGTGTCCTGCAGGGGGCGCCCCTTGCACTGGAACGTTAATACCGTATGGATTAAAGCTTGGACTAAAACGGCATTAGTAATGGTGCGTTATGTTATGTTCACCATCCTTTTAAAGTCTAATATTAGGCATAATCTGGCCTGAGAAACTGGCAGTATGTATCTTAATGGCTGAGAATAACCAAGGCTTTCATAATTACGTCTTTAGAAATAGCATCTGTGCTTTATGCAAAAAATACATGGAGCTTTTAAACCTCTTAAACCTCTCAACCCATTGAAATCAAATCAGATCTCAGGAATAATTATAAAAAAATAACATATTAAACATTCTGGAAAAGTAGTTCATTTTATGGACACTACAGTACACTATATGGACAAAAGTATTGGGATGCCTGACCATCCTACCAACAGGGACTTCAATGACATCGCATTCAAATACATGGACTTTAATATGGAGTTGGTCCCCCTTTTTCAGCTATAGCAGCTTCCACTCTTCTTGAAAGGCTTTCCACAAGATTTTGGAGTTTGTGTAGGAATTTGTGGCCATTCATTCTGTAGAGCATTTATGAGGTCAGGCACTGATGTTGGATGAGAAGGCCTGGACCACAATCGCCGTTCCAGTTCACCTCAAAGGTGTTGGATGGGGTTGAGGTCACGTCTTTATGGAGCTCGCTTTGTGCACTGGGACACAATCATGCTGGAATAGAAAAGGTTCTTCCCCAAACTGTGTCTACAAAACATGGCGTTGTCCAAATAGTCCTGGTCTACTGAAGTATTAAGATTAAGCCCTTCAATGGAAGTAAGGGGCCTAGCCCAAACCCTGAAAAACAAGTGTGCCCCAATACTTTTGTCCATACAGAGTATCTAGAGAGATTTTTTTCCAGGCTAAAGACTAGAAAAAACAAATTGTAAAGATGCATCTTAAGGGTCGGAGGAAACTACAAAACATTTCCCAATTCCCAGTGGCTGTCTGACATGTTAGCAACACATGGTGGGTTCTGTAGTGAGAGAACACTCATTGACAAAACCACAAACATAAAACTGAGCATTGTTTTGAACCAGTGAGGGTGTGGGATGCAATAGAACACTACATAACATGGCAAATAACAGTAAATGCTAGGTTTTGGCCGGTATGCCCCAAATTCCCACGCACGTCACAAGTAATTCACACAGTGTACTTGGTCCAATTGAGTTTTAATTGCAACATTTAAGACAATACACTGCTTCTACATTGATAACAATACGCTGTCATCAACATAATTACTCTTCAAGTTGTAATATATTATACTCCTTTCAAAGATTTAAACACAGACACATACTGTACCGCTGACTCATTGGGACTTTGCTCATTAAAAAATACGGGAGAGAGCCTACTGGATCGCAATGTACAGTGAGGAGGGTGAGACAGATGCAGGAGATGAGAGGAGAGAGAGCGAGAGAGGGAGGAGAAGAGAAAAAGAGGTAAACGTGACCTCTTTGAAGCTCAAGAGGTGACCCAGCACAAATTTAAGCACTCAAATGGTGCTGAAACACACATACACACACACATACATACATACATACATACATACAAACAAACTAAGTGGAATAACTTGCACACCCTGCTGAAGCAGTTCTTCTCGATGAATCTGACGAATCCTCACTAGCACAGCAGTGGAATAGTAACGTCTGTATAGCATCTACACAGGGACACGCTCTCTAACACACAGAAACGCACGCCACACACTCAAAGGAATATTTCAACTCAGCCCCCATCTGCTCAAACTGTAGTGTACAGTTGTTTACCTCAGTCATTTTAATGCAGTTCCCTGTACATATAAAAAAAAGGAGTAAAACCCAACTGTAATCAAAAATACACTTATAATTGAATCCAATGGAGCGCAGTTCGGTGGGTTTTCTGTTCTTTTCTAAGTGCAGGGATGTAATGTCTGTAGTGATCAACTGTATGGCATAGATACAGCAGATAGAGAGTCAGTTGAAGAGCTTATGATTCCTTTAACATTACAGTATTCCCGCTTCATTCAGAAACAACTTCTCCGGCTCAATAATGCTACCAAAATCTCCATTCGATTCAATACACGATGGGGGAACCCAGAACATATGATGATGAAACAGTGCTATATCGTGAAACGTTATGAGGGGAAAATAGTAGACTATTGACCAGCGAGTCACTATCCCCCCCCCCTGAAGCCTGACCTCTGGTGCATTTATATGTCATAGAAATGACAATTTCCATTTAATACAAATTCTGCACCACTATATTCCATTTACAGCTTTCTGTTCATAACATACGAAAGAAAGACAAAGTACACCGTTCAACAAAAAACATCGACCCTGATACATTTCAAATTTACAAAAAAGAGTCCAATTACAGTGTTAACCATTACTATCTAACCTCCACTGTCTAAGCTGGGTTCAGTGTTGGGAGGGGAAACCTCAACAATAAAAAAAGAATATTTAAAAACAAAACAAAACAAAAAAAAAAACCCCAGACACATTAGTAATATTGTATCAGTTATAAATAGCACTCAGTGTTAAATAGCTGACTTTGTGTACCAAAATAAGACTGAATGATACAAACGAAAAGGGTAGGTGAGAAGAAAACGTCGTTCAAAACGTGGCTGAAGGCCGCCTAAGCTAAACATACAAGTCTGTTTAATTCTGTACTCAATGTTGGCTCTGCATTAACGGTATTTTACAAGTATTTGACACTCTTAAAAGGGGTTACAATAGGGGGGTGGGGGTTAATGCATTTGCCACTTTCTCAGTAAAAAAAAAAAAAAAAGCCCAAAAGGGAAAACTCTTGGCATGCACTCGTTTTTCTACAGTGGGAAAAATGGTCACAAACCTCTATTTCATAAGCACTTCCAGATATCTCAAGGAAAACTTTATCCTCCACACTGTCTTTGTTCAAAAGACAAAACCGTGGTCACTTTGTTTCTAAGCTCTTCACGTTACAGGTGGAATGAGTTCAAAAATGTCCCCCTTCACACAAATTTCCACTCAGTTCAGTCACAGGAATAGAAACTGGATGTGAATATTGATGTTTATGGGTTATCTGATCTCAAGTCACAAAAATCATGGTTCTGTTACCTTAAACCACCCTCCTGGTTACAAGCATGTGACTGTTGGTCGCTTTTTGAAGTAAAGATGGAAAGACGGAATAAACAAAGCATCTAAACACTGGATTTTTTTTTTCCTTTCAGCACAACACGTTGATTGTGATTAAGCTCGAAGTGTTAGGAGGACTTGGTTGAGGGCCATGTGTTTTTTCCACTTACAAACATGCCATTGTGGTAAAACTGGAGTGGATGTAAAAATGTGAGGTTCTCAGTCGTCTAGAGACAGCTTGGAGTGTATTTTGTGTTTTCTGGAATGGCGCAAAGCTTTGGAATTCAACAGTGATCCGAAAATCGTCCTAGAACTGAATTCTAGAACCGATTTCATTCGAGAATGTATTTCGGAATGCATTCTGGATCCTTTTTTTCCCCCCGCATTCTAGAAGTAACAGGCTTTGTAAACAAGAGTGAACTGGCAACAACACTAGTAGTCTACAGAGAAAACAAGAACATTTGTTCTATGACAAAATGCATTAAAGAAAAAAAATTGTGGTGAGAAAAAAAAAAAAAATACACAATTTTCCACATAATCTAGATTTAGTGGTTCAGGCAGGACAGGTCTTCTTATTAATCAAACTTCTCTCAACCTGCTTAAACCATAACCGTACCCATTATCACTGCGTAGCTACACACAGCCAATTTAAACAACAGTTTTCTCAAACCACCTCAGGACTGCGACTGCTGATCTACGACCAGTTTTTATGACGACTGTCATTAATACGGAGGAATTTAATCCGAGAACAGTCCTTCTTATGACCGCTTATGAATACCAGACTTGGTGTCGTCTGATGTGGCTGCCTGTAACCGTGATGTTCATTTTTAAAGCTCAAAGTCAGTCACGCTGCATCCTAAACCACATCGAGAAGCCTGTGTCACCTCAACAAAGATGTGGTTTGAGAGAAGTTTTGGTTAAGTATTTTTACAGAAAAAAAAAAAACAGTGACCATTGACTGTATGGCATTAGCCTCATAGCTCCACAGTTAAACTAAAAATTAAAATTTGGCTTAAGTTGACACTACATAAATTTGATTTTGAACAATCTGTTCCTTTAAAGGCAGAACCGGGGACGAGTAAAGCTGTTTAATAGCTTTTATAGTGTGTTTCATGTGTTTTTTTTTTTTCTTTCCCCATATTACACATTTTTGAAGGCTTTCTAGCCAAGACAACACCCATCTGCTAATATAAACCGAGATGGGCGTGTTTTGGATTGCAGTGCTCATATTCCATTTATAAACCATTTACAGAGTTAAAATGTCAGTTTCTGTGGAGTCTTACAGATTCGAATGTGAATATTCAAATGAGAACATCACCACTAATGTCTGTTGTGGAAAATTCAACGCAAGGGCTGGCATGAACATTATGAAAACACAGGGAGTGACTTTCATTTGTTAATACTAACACAGTTCGAAGACTTTAGCCTTCTGGGAGCTCATCCGGAAGCTCTGAACCTGGGTGTTCATTCACGCTGAAAACAAAAAACAAACCGAAGCACTAATTAAGACCTTTACATCTCTTCTATACTGACAAATATCCTCTCATACTCGTCTCTCGTTCTATTCCACTTTCTTTTCCACGCTCACCCACTCATACACACAGAACGGGGCGTGGTGGCGTTCAGTGATGTGGATTGTCACATTAGGCTGGTGGGCTTGTACCATGGAAGAGGGGGCAGTATGGAATCTGGAGTGAAAGGAGGTCGAGGGTCTCGGGGGTCAGGGCTCATCGAACAGCTGCAGGTCGAGTCTGACCACGATCTCTCCTGTGGGGACCTCGTGCAAGAGCAGCCTCTTAGTGATCGGACCTTTCGAACCCTGGTCCTTTTTAATGTCCGCCAGCCGTATCTCTGTCCTGCCCAGAAAATCTACAGAGAGAGAGAGAGAGAGAGAGAGAAAGAGAGAGAGAGAGAGTGAGAGAAGAGAGAGGAGCGGAGAGCGATAAGAGAGAAAGAGAGAGAGAAGAGATGAGATAAGATAAACCTTTATTAGCCCCACAAGTGGGAAATTTACATTGTAATGGCAGAAAGTGGACAAAACAAAGGTAACAGAAGCAAAACGATAGAATAAAAGCTATAGTAAAAGTACACTATACAAATACTACAAAAATATAAATATACATACAT
>JBBIGA010000083.1:21255301-21275645 GCA_037576975.1 Alestes dentex | reverse complement strand
CACACACACACACACACACACACACACACACACACACACACACACACACACACACACCAACCCTTACACGTATACAAACACACACACACACACACACACACACACACACACACACACCTGTTCTCTTGCAGCTCCGGGGGCCTGCTGTCCAGCGGAGGCTGAATAATGTCCCCGCCAAGCTCCTTCTGCTTTTGCCGCTGTTGTTTATTGTGGATCTCCCTGAGCTCCTGCAATGCATGACGCAATACAGAAGAACAGGTGAGGTGGATTGCAGAGGGGTAGGGAGATTTGTATCTCTCTTCCTTACACACAGGCACATACACACGTTAAAGATGTCTGCAACTGCACCCTGCAAGCGCATTTTTTTCCACTTCCTATAGTAAACATACTACACTATGTAATAATAACGTTACATTCATCCTATTCTTTTTGTACATTCTTTTTGTAATTTACATTCAGCTCTAGACAGCAGTGCTGTCTAGAGCTGAATGTAAATGATGTAAAAAAGCCAATTGTGTCTATGGTGCTAAAAGATTCCAACACTAAGAGCAGATCATTTTGAAAACGATCCAGTTATAGCGCTGGAAATCAAGCATGTGTTGCATCTTAAATGTCGGAGATACACTTGCATGGAACACGGTGCAAAAAAATGTGTTCATGACTGTCAGGCTGCACGGCCTGCTGGGTAACTTCACATGAACCACAGAAGTCACAGATGATAAAGAGGTTACTGTACCAACACGGAACGCTCAAAGTAAGCCGCTGTGTTTCTGCTGGCCAATAGAAACACTGTTGCTTATGTGACGTTATCCCAACATCGCCATGAGTGACGATTACCAGGAAGATCCACGCAAATGTTACGCTACACACCCCTGTGGACACGATCTGATTAAAATGACAGATTGTCACTGCATGAAAAGAGGACTACTAGTGTTCTCCCAATTTAGCATCCAGTAGGGGCTCTTTTACTGCAGTGTAAATTTACATTTTTAATTTTCACACACAAGCAAACTCCACATATTTACGAAAAACACGTAAACAAAACACCGCCAGCAATTTAATGACAGGCAAGGAGCTGAGGAGGTAGAGTTAGAGGTTAGAGATTTCAGTGTAAACATCATGCGTACATACACACAAACACACACACATTTCCTTTCTCTCTTATCCCCCCACCACACCAAACAGAGGCTGTGTCACAAGAAGCGATTGGTTAGAACTCCATGAACCAGATTTGTCATAAATAGCCATGCACATGAACTTATACACGCAAAACTAATTGGAATTGCTTTGTGAGTTTTAAAACACTGTCCTGTATGACTACTCTTATATAAACACACATTTAACAAACTTTAGCAAACCTTCCACATTTAATAAAACTAAAAACGTTCCAGTAAACCCACCAGTCGGAAGGACTAAACCATATTCATGATATTCCATTCTCATGTTTATTGCCTATCTAAAGCACCAGAAGGTTCGTTATCACTGCTATAATTACTACTGTTCGAGTGTGAAGGCCTCCAAGTCACACTTTAGACTTAACTAGTACTTCCAAATGACAAATGACTTCAAAAGGCAAAAGAACTAAAGCAAATGACAACCAGGTTCATGCATGAGGCTGCTGCAAAAATTGACCTTAAGCGTGTTTCTTAATCCTGCTCCTGGCGATCTGTAGCACAGCACAACTTCAACTATTTCCTACTTTGAGCCACATCTGATCTAGCTCAACAAACGATCATCATCAGCAACCTTCATGAGCCGTATCAGATGTACTGAGGCGGGGAATTGATAAAAATGCAGTGGAATAATGCAGTTAAATATGAACAGTTGAACCTGTTCAGCGCTGGGGGTTGACAGAGGCAGGACTAAGAAATACTGGTTTAAGGAATCCATTCAGTGTAGCGCCACCCGCTGGCTTGGAGGATAACTGGCAGGATCTTAAGGGCCCCCAATCCTATAGCAGTGGCCAACAACCCTGCTCATGGAGAACTCAAGCCCATATCTAACACACTTCATCAAACTACTTAAGCGAATTATGGATCTGGATGTGACGTGTTTGGATTTCAGTTCAGTAAACTCTTCAGGAAGGCAGATCTCTAGGAGCAGGACAGGTGACCACTGTCCTACAGTATAAGAAGCAGCTGCACTTTTATACTGATCTGGGACCAGTTTTCACTATCCAAAATCCTGTTCCTAAAGAAGAGCATTCCACTTCATACTAATCATGTTATTTGATGAACAACCTAAACAGTTGTTTGCCATTGCCCAGAGCCAATGTATTCAGTTGTGGTTCTGAAAGGACTGGTTCTTTGCACCCGTTTCTTGGTACTGAAGGTATGATTCAGTAGATTAGTGACCAAACTTTGTTGGGCATCATTGTTGGGGAGAACTGAGTAACTCCCCCCCCTCCACCCCCACCCCCGAGTCACAGCTACTCGAATAGGCTTAAAAAGAATAAAATATAACATCATCAATTATTATATCATTTAAGAATAAAATATCTGGATTTTATTATCAGTTATTATAAGTACAAAATATCTGCACTGTATTATCAACTTTCTTAAACCAGAGTATATTAAAAAGAGTAAAAAAAAAATAACATTTAATCGTGATCTTTTGCAGACCAGTGCAACTGTCCCAGCCCCAGTAATCTCTAAGCAGGTCTCAGATAAGTGTAAAGCAGGAACTTCTATCAGCGTAGAATGAGAATGGCACAGCATGAGCACAACGCTCACTTTGAACAGCCCTTCTATAGGAGCTTAGGGAGGCAGGGGAGGTGCAATAAGACACAAGAAAAAGGGGAGGAGAGTGCTGGATCAGGGTTTTTTGCAGTTCAGGGGCTAATGGGGAGACCTGGAAGTAGAAGTCTAAATGCTTCAAGCAGGCCAGGAGGGCCGCGAGGCAGTCCAGCAGCACCTCGTCCACCGAGCCCCCTGACTGCAAGAGACACAAAGCCAACCAAAAATGAACTGAAAGGTTCACAACAACATTATCATCACAGTCATCACAGATTAGGTCCAGTGCTATGATGTTACCTTTCTGGACAGAGTACAGAGCAAGTGGTGATTAATAAGTCTAAGCTGATGTAGAGTGATCAGAGACCGGCTTGAGGAAGCACATCAAAGCACCACAAAGGGGCAGAGAAGAAATTTTTGCTTTTTTGGTTATTGAACTCTGCAGTTTTTTTTTTTTTTTAATGAAAACTTCAGCGTTGCTCAAACTAATCTCTATCTGTCTCACAGGTGGCATACTATCAAGAGAGACACTGTCCCCATGCATGGATAAGAAGAAACATTCTGACTTTTAAAAGGGGGAGATGTTTCAGCTATAGGATTTCTGTACTTCCCATAAGTTTCCAGTGGTGACACTTCTCTGTGGTGGCCCTCCGAGTTTATTTCTTTGCTGCTAAAAAAAAAAACCAAAAAACAAAAAACAAAACACAAAAAAAACCCAAAAAACCCCAAACAGAACCTCCTCCCCAACAAATGAAAATCACACACCGAACCCTGTTCAACAAACCAAAATCGCCTGCACATCGCCACATCAAGCCTCTTGACTCTTAGGAGACCAGGAGCCTCGGGAGAAGCTTCTTTCCTCAGACCATAAGATTTAACCAGCACAACCTCTAACTGTTCATTACAACACAGACTGAACTCCCTACCTCACCGGCTGTCTGAGACTATATAAATCAACAGCATACTAGCTCACTAGACTTTACAGTATATACTCTCTTATCGCACTTGTACACTTCTGATATTGCTTCAACTTGTCATGTTTATCTGAACAGATTTATACCTGCAACGTTTATTTAAATACATATTTCTATAGCTTCGCATCACTTGGTTTTAGTTTTCTCTTTAATTTACTGTAACTTTACTGCACAGTTACGAGGATGTTTCGGAGGCACATGCTGTACTTGTATAACTGTGTATGCGACAAATACAGAATCTTGGATACAGTGCACAGGAAACTCATTATGTGAGTATGGTTCGGATGCAGCAGATAGAGATTAAACTGAAAAACACTGGAGTATTCCTTTAACAACTGTCATTATCAGTCGAATTATTAGCTTAGTAGGGGGTCGTAAAACACAGCCAGGAATGTTGAGATGATGCAACACGGCAACCCTTCCCGCAGAGGGGAGAAGACAGCACAGTGCGAGTGAGTAAGGGGTTGGGGAAGGGGGGGGTAGTTTGGTGGTGGCAGTTGTAGTTTTTGAGGCGGGGTAGTAGCAGGTCTTGGTTGACTACCTGTTGCCCCATTTGCTCCTCAAGAAGTAGCTTCATTCGAAGGCTCTCTATCCGGGCAGTGTGCGCTTGATAGAACAGCCCCAAGGACTGTACCAACCAGGACAGGAAATTAGGAGGGAACCAGGGTAAAGAAGACCAGCCAAGCCATACAGAAACGGTGGAGAGAAAAACTGGGAGGTAGTGGTGGCGCAAGGCCGGGATGAGATTGAGAATGAGGATGATGATGATGAAGACCAAGGGACAAGAAAGAGTTATTAATAGTCAGATTTGATTTAGGAGTAAAACCGCCCAGTTCTTCATCTCACTCGCTCTTTCTCTTTAAGAGACTGTACCAGATCAGTACCAAGCTAAATAAATGAGTAATGGTTAAAAAAAAAAAAAAAAAGGAACCAATATATAATAAATTGATTATATTACAACAAACACCTCTGAGCTAGTCAGATTTGATGAAGCAGGAATTTAAATGCCCAGTTCTTCACCTCACCTGCTCTTTCGCTTTTTAAGAGTCTGTAATAGGGCCAGGCCACTAGAAAACCTGGCTAATTAAATTGACCGAGAATGAGGTGACATGATTCATAGTCATGGTGAAAGATAGAACCATTATTCAAAAGATTTTTGAGATCATAACACTTCTGATGTATAAAAGTAAAAAAATCCTTTTTGCTGATAAGATGGAGATGGTGTAGATATAAGGTGGCTAAAGGCATCAGTGTTTTGGTGGTGGAAATAGTTTTTGAGGAGCCAAATAGCTTTAAAAGTAGTGGATCCATCTCAGTACAGTGAATACTGACTAGAATACTGTTTCTCATCCCTCTCCCACACAGACACACACACAGGAAAGCAGAACAAAAAGAACATTAAAGCGGACACGGCTGAATTCTGTGTGAGCTTGGAGGCCTGTCTATCTGAAAGTGTCGGTATCAGCTCTTGTGTCTATTTATATTAAGTTTGTGTTATGTCTGAGAATGTGGCCAGCACCTTCAGCTGTGTGTTGAAGGCATCTATCTCTAGCAGTTTGGAGCGCGTCTCTTTCTCCACCGTGTCCAGCTGCTCACGGAGCTGCTGCCTGGTCGCTTCCTTCATCTCCACGGCTCTCTGCAAGCTGGACAGCGAGTCCCCTATAACACACACACACACACACACACACGAGATCAAAACAAACTGCCTTTACCATGAGGACTCAAACTACTGGCGCAAGTTCCGTTGAGGTTAATGAACTTTGCCATATCCACCCATTTTGGCCATATCAGATATAAAATGTACTGACTTTGGAACCAAGTTTTCTATATTTTTTTTTGGCTAAATCAAGTTCTAAGTGAAGTACACATACCCTACCAGTCAAAAGTTTGGACACACCTTCTCATTCAACAATTTCCTTTGTTTTTATTATCGGTTACTTTGTAGATTAATATTGAAAACATCACCTATTGCTGTAATGACAGCTTTGCACACTCATGAGGAATCGACCTGGATTGGTATTTAATTAACAGGTGTTCTCCCATCAAGAGTTCATTAGTGGAATTTCCTTCTTAATGCGTTTGGGACCATCAGTTGTGATGGTCGGGTTGGTACACAGTTAGTGATCCTGTTCCACTACGGTTCTACTCCACTCCATTATGGCAAGAACCATGCAAAAAGAAACAACAGTCCATCATTACTTTATTACAAAACATATTCTGATTTGTTTAACTCTTTTTTTTTTTGTTTCCATGCGTTCCTTCATCATTTTGTTTGTTTTCAATATTAATCTACAATGTAGAAATTATTAAAAACAAAGAAAAAACATTGAATGAGAAGGTGTGTGCAGTATAGCAGATGAGCAGATGGGCTGAATATTCAGACAAGTTCAAACGTCCCAACCATCAAAATGTATCCCCAAAGCTTTATATGTAAACTTGCATTGACTGTCTTAGACACATACAAACAGAAGCAAAGTTCCAGAGCTTGTAGCTTTTCATCACATGCTGTAAAGATGCCAAATCTTAATTCTGGCAATATATTTGACACATCATACAAACATTCTTATCCCAAAAAACTTTAACGCAGATTCATTATATAAAAGTAATTGAAATCAACAACAGTCTGCAGTTGGCAGCAGTAATTTGAACTGTAGCGTTAAGTCACAGCATATAATCAGCATTTTTCACACCAGTCATATAATGTTTTTCTGTAATTAATGTTTCATTAGTGCAAGAAAAATGATACACTACATGTTTAATCACATTCTGAGAACTGCATCTGCAACCATTATGGCCTGAAACCCTAAAGCATACTGTATCATGTTTTCTAACAACATTATATCCTACACAACAGGAAACAGGAAGGATAATAGTGAACACTGTCTGGGTAACCACAGTGTGGAGGCCACTCCACTGAGCACTAAATGATGGCTGTACTATCTTAGAAACCAACAAATTGGTTGAGGCCACAACGCCTGTCCTTGTTTCTTTCTTGTTTTTCATTTAAAGGAGCTTCGAATTTTTGTGAAGCATCACAAAAAACAAAAACAAACAAAAAACATTGCAGTGACAGTAATTCTCTAGCATTGTTCGAATAATAAATAAACACCACTGTACACAATATACAACGTTGGCAATTATTTTACATTTTTCAAAACCCTCAACCCCTTTAACATCTGTGACACTATTGGTCATTTTGGATAGTTTATGGGCTTTATTTATTTATTAAGTGTTGATATAGTTAATGCACTTTTAATGGCAACATTAACAGGTGTGTTTAACAGTGCAACAGCAACCTCTAAAAAGTTCAGAAAAAGTGTCTTACTATGCAGGCTGTTCTGCTGCACTTGCTTCAGCTGATCATTCAGACACTGTTTATCAGGAATCAGTCGACCCAACCACTGCTGAGACTCCTACAAAAGAAAAAGAAAAAAAAAAGGAAAAAGAAAAAGAGAGAGAAAACACAGAAAAGAATCAGAAAAAGAAAGAAGAGAAAGAAGGAAAGAAAGAAAGGAAAAAGAGTAGGAACACAGACTGTGAAAATCAATAAGAGTGAGGTTCAGAAGCCTCAGTCTGGCAGTGTGAGTGAAAAAAATGAAAAATACAGTGTGCATTACAAGCAAGCAGACGAAGCCAAAATCAAAGAATTAACAACAAATGGTTCCTGCAGGACTACGGTTTCTGTGCGCTGGGAACACTCCGAGACGCGCGGTACCTGTAGCTGCTGCTGCAGAGTGGTGATCTCAGCGATGCGGAGTTCTCGCGTCTTATTGGTGCTCTCGATCTCCTGCCTTTGAGTGGACAGACGGAAGCGGATGTCCTGCAGTTTCCCTTCCAGCTGAGACTTTTTATCATTCTACACAGAAAAAGAGAGCGCAAGTAGAGAAAGTAAGTAGAGCGAAAGAGAGAGAGAGAGCGCGAGAGAGAGACAGACAGAGAAAGAGAGAGACAGACAGAGACAGAGAGTAAATAGAGCAAGAGACAGTGTATGTAAGGAGAGAGACAAAGACAGAGGCAGACAGAGAGAGCCACAATAAGTAGAGGGAGAGACCGAGACAGAGATAGAGACAGCGAGACAGAGATAGAGATAGAGAGAGCAACAGAGACAAAAAGAGAGAGAAAGACAGAGACAGCGAGAGAAAGACAGAGAGAGAGTGACAGAGAGAGAGCCAGAGACAGCGAGACAGAGACGGACAGAGACATCGAGAGAGAGCCAGAGACAGCAAGACAGAGACACCGAGAGAGAGAGACAGAGACAGCGAGATCGTCAGCGAGAGAGACAGTGAACGAGAATGTGTGCAAGTTGAGAGAGATACAGAGCGAAGGGAATTTCAGTCCTTTGTTGTGGCTTAATTCACAGAAAAAGAAATATTTCTCATTCTCTATGATCCAAATTTTTAAAAGAATGCAGGATTAGAATCCACTGCGCAGATCTGCTGAAGCCCTCTGACAGGGCTGATCAAGTGTAGTCCTGGGGGGCCCAGCGTCCTGGAGGGCCCCCGTGTCCTGCAAAGTTCGGCAATTTCTCTGCCTAACAGCCGGCATGCTTGAGTGTGTGTGCGTGTGCACGCGTGTCTATGCGTGAGCTTACCAGAGCCTCCAACTCAAACTCGAGGGTCTTCTTGCGCGCTTTAAGCAGAACAATGTTCTCCTGCTCCCGGTTCCTCTGGGTCAGCAGCTCCTGTCTGCGGTTCCGCTCCCACTCCAACTGTCGCTGTCGCTCTAGCTCACGCTTTGCGGCCTGAATCCACACAAACAAACAAACAAACAAACAAACAGGGCTGTATAATTTATTGGCTACTATTCGAAATTGGCCTCAGGTGGTTGTGATGCCACAGAAAGGTGAAATATGTAAATGAACCCTCTACTAAATTATGTGCTGTGATCAATCTGACCCATTTGGTGTTGCAAGTCAACTTCTTCACTGGTATTTTAATGCATCCAGGCATTCATGTAACCTAAAAATAGTGAAGCACCAGAAGGAAAACTGGCTCCAGAAGATGACTGGCCTGAAACCAGAAACTGATAAGTTAACAGTAACAGTTAACAGGAACAATCGAGATAAGAATACCAGTTCTGGCTCAGTTGGTGGCCTAGTGGTTAGGAAGCTGCCCCTGCGATCTGAAGGTTGTGGGTTCGAATACCATGACTGCCAGTGGCACCACTGAGGTACCCTTGAGAAAGGTTCCGTCCCCACACACTGCTCCCCAGGTGCTGCGCTGCTGCCCGCTGCATTTGGTGAATGGGTTAAATGCAGAAAAAGAATTTTACACTGTTCACTCTGTGTGCTTTGACTATAAGGAGCCACTTCACTATCCTTGATTTTACTTTAAATAAACTAAATCCAAAAGAATTATGTCACAGGTCATGATTTTCATAATTTATTTTTTTTTCTATAATTTCAAAAACTGGCCACTGTTACATACGTCCTGTGTGTTAAACTGCGTGTTCAGCTTCATGGAAAGCAGAAAGAACAAACAGCATTTTTAAATCTCTCTCCATTTGTGTGTTTTTCTCTCTCAGTATTTGTGTAAATGTCCCTTCTTTATCCTCAGATGTTTATTTTCTTCCGTTTTTGTGACAGGTGTGTGATAACATGCACTAGCTCGCTTGTAATTCTCTGGAAAATGAACTGCTCCATTTACACTTTGACTCAATCAACATTACACAGACTTTATACAGGGTGGTGGAAAGGTAAAGACCATTAAACGTCCAGTAGGCCGTATTCAGACATTCACTTTTAACCAAACAGCTCCTCTGGGTAATGTCTAGGAAAGTTCAGGTTGGATCCAGAATGACAGACAGAGCTGTATATAATGCGGGTAGAAAGTTGCTAAAATCTAGAGGCAGATAAGCTGATGACCCAAATGACTACAACCCGCTAGAAATAGGTATTAGTAAAATAACTTATTTTATTTTTTGTGCGTCATGAAGATTAAATTAAATCATATCTATGTGCGTCAAGAAGAATAAATAAAACATCTTCTGGTGACTAATTTATAATATTCCTGCATTCATTTCAATAATGAATTCATCAATTATTAATGACTCTACTTTTGAACTCCCCCCCCCCCCCAACACACACCTCTCTCCTCTCGATCTCTTTGCGTCGTTCCTCCTCCCGCTGCCTCTCCAGCTCCCTCTGTTTCTCCAGCTGCTTTTCCAACTCCTGCTGCCGTCGGCGCTCCTGTTCCTGACGCTCGCGCTCTTTGCGCTCCTGCTCCTCGCGCTCCAGCGCCGCCAGCCGCTCCTGCTCCTTGCGCTGCTGCTCTAGCAGGGCCTGCCGCCGCTTCTCCAGCTCCAGGTTGCCTCGCTCAAAGTTCTCCCGCTTCTTGTCCTCAAAAGTGACTGTGGAAGAGAGGGAGAGAAGGGGGAACAGGGGGTCAAAAAGAAGCAAAGAGGAGGTGAGCACAGAAGAATGTCTGCACATCACAAAATGTCTGTTATTGCTAGGTGACTTCACAACCATCAGAGCCTTATCAACGGTGGCATAAGGTGTCGGAACACTAAATCCCAAAGTATCCTGGCTGCCAAGGCCAGATATAATTCACACACTGAAATATGCATGCTTAGCAAAAGGATCTTAATCCTGTATTTTGTTGAAAGCAGTTTCGAACGTAAGTGTTTTCAAATAGGCCAAATACGACTTACAATCTTACAACGCTTAGGTTGTCCACTACATTTAGTATGCACAGAGCTGAATATTACTATTATATAATAACAGCATATCAATACTTGGTCAGTATGTAGCTGACCAAATGGTTTGCCATTAGCCGACGCACTATCGTAGGCTGAGATATATGAAGTGGAGGAATGTTTTCAGTGCGTCCACAGCTTTAGAGTTGACAAAAAGACAATAAAACACTTGTACTGGGAGGGACAGATCTGACATTCGACCGACAGCCTCAAGAAATGTCACCCACAGCCTGCTGAAGAAAGATGAAGCTCAACTGACTGTCAGATGTAACCAAGACTGGTCACTTCTCACCAGATCAATTGTAATATTTCAGATTTATGGGCCTGGCAGTCTATTACAATCTGTGTTATTGGTTCACTACTTTGTAGAGCACCTGTTAACAGAAAACAAAAATGTATTTTTTTTTCCCCTACCAGTTTCCTAGGAGTTTTGGTTTGTGCACCGGCATCCCACACTAAAGTTCAACAATCCATTACTTTATATTGTGAATTGTTCTAGTATTTGCTCCAGTCACTCTGTCTGACTTTGACTCGTTTAACAGGAGGTTTCCGTTTGTTGGTGGGGGGGTTAAGTCTGAGTTTAGTGTGATTTAGCTATTAAGCGACTGTCTTATGTATAAAAAGTATAATTATAACTCTCTGAGTGTAAAGATAATAGCATATCAGCTATAATCCTGAATCTCCATTAACTTGCAGTGTTATGTCAGCAGTTAGAAAGTGTTACAATGTTCACTGCTGAACGTTCCAGAACACACCTGTGTGACGCTACATGCTGAAGGGTTAATGAAAAAAGGAAGACAAAGAAACTTGTTGGCCATTTATCCCCCATCTTACCTGGAAGTTTTTTCTCAGCCTCTTTCTCCTCCTCTTCCACAGACTCCTCCGGGACCCGCTGATCTGTGGGGTGCATACCGGTCATCGAAACGCCGCTGCCAGAACGTACCCTCCTACACACACACACACACAAACAAACACACTCGTATCTATTTAGAAAGCTTAGAGCATAACAGCATCTATGGAAGCAAACTACTGAACCACTAATTGCACAGTTCAGGGTAGAGAACAAATGGCCCTAAACACAAGCAACTAAACAACAAAAGAACAACCACAGACTGTTTATATAAGAAGTAAAAAAAAAAAAACAACAAAAAAAAAAAACCATGCATTTAGATAATGACTTCATGAAGTCACTTTGGGCAAAAAATTGAATAAAAAAATAATTATTTAATTAAAAATCAGGGGCCTATATTGTATCCAGGGGCCTATAATCTGGACATGACATTCGTTGCAGGTGGGCGGCTCTGACCTGAAGGTAGGGGGCAGAAGATCAGGGGGCAAGAGAGGTGGGAGGGGCAGTCCAGACATGGCCATGTCAATTAAGTGCATGGCCAGGATAAACTCCTCAGCTGTCAGCTTTCCATCCTGGTCTATGTCCGACAGGTTCCTAAGGTAACCACACCAAACAGAGTTTAAATGAGGGCAACGTGGACCAAGAGCAAATCATGTTCTCCAATTATTTTTGGACAATAGTAACAGCAATTAGTATTGTTCCGCTTCGCACAAACCATCTATGCTACATGGTGCTTAACCAGAAGTCTTTTCTTGAGCAAAAATGAAGCAAAAGAGTAATACTAGGAGATTCTTTCTAAAGATGTCAAGTGAAGTTGCAAAGCCCTTAACCATGGCTGCAAACAGACTCCTTCTCATCATTTACAAGGAAAATACCACTGAGTGATCGTTTAGTCTCTGTTTCTTTTAATGGAGAAAAATAGCTAGCATTATCCTCACCAGATGGTGGCCAGCTGGGTTTGTGGTAAACTGGACTGCATGAGAATTGTTCTAGCCTGCGGCCCTGAGAGAGAGAGAGAGAAAGAGAGAATGAAACGGGAGCTGAAAATGCTGACACCAGAGTCTTAGGATCCACTTCACTTCATTGACTCATCAAAAGGGTTGCAGCACAATGCACAGGCAAACAATCATGTGTGCCCACATTCTCACACACACACACACACACACACACACACACACACACAAAAACAGGATTTATTTTCTAACCCTTTACTCCCTCAAAAATAGGGTCTACTCCCTCAAAAAGGTCATCTGTTCAATCTCAAACCCCCCTGAAACCAGTGGCTGTCTGGTACCTGTCAGATGGCCACTCATCATCTTGTCATGGCTGTTGAAGAGCTGGCGATACTTTAGCCGCGAGGACTGCGGCACGGCCCAATCAACGGGCTGGGGGGCTGCAGGGGCACTGCGGGCAGACAGCAATGGTAAATATTTGACCAGCGTGTGCATACATAGTGTGTGTCCATAGTGTGTGGACCAGAGAATCACCTAGGTGTCTCAAAAGACTGTCCCTTGGGTAGCTTGGCACTGGAGCGGTTGAAAGAAGAGCTTTTGTTGACAGCTGTGGCTGAGAGAGGAGCTGAGAGAGAGAGAGAGAGAGAGGCAGAAAGAGAGAGAGATTAATTAGAAGTCCATGATTAAGCTAGCTAAGTCACCATAACCATCTCATTGATGTACTAGTTGCCCCCTTGCATATAATGAATGGAAGCTTGCACATGACTAGTGAGCAATACATCAACGACATTTTTGAGGGGAATGTGTCCACCAGCTTCTTACGTGGGTGTGAAAATCCTGATATGGGTTGCATCATCGAAGGGGCTCCGTTGGCTATCGGAGGCACAGGAGGAGTCACTGACGACACCAGCGGAGGCGACATGCCCACGCCCGGCACTCCAGGAGGAAGAGGCGGGAGGGGCATAGGTGGTACAGTCGGTAAACCAGTCATGGCTCCCATACTGGGCATTCCTACGGACAGGAGACAGAAAGGGGCTCAGTTTTACAGGAATGATGGTCATTACCACCTCATTAGGCATGTGTCCACATTAATCTTTTTGGACAAACTATTCCTCTAACCCAGGGAACTTAATATTGCACCTTGCACAAACATTCTCAAGCCAGTTAGATGAATCATTTATCCATTAGAATGGAAACATGAGTCATTCAACCCAATGGGCCTGCTCTTCCGCACGCTGCTCTTACCGAAGGCTGCGGGAGGCGGTAGGGAGAGGGGGGGCTGCTTCATGGAGGGAGGCAGGGAGGGGGGCAGCGGGTGACCCTGTAGTTTCAGTTTGATCAGCTTCATGGCGATAGAAAACTCGTGCATGTCCATCTTCCCGTCGTTGTTGAGGTCGGCCAGAGCCCTGCGTGACATAAGTCACACACGTAAAGCCAGTTCAGTTCAAGACAAACTTGTTTATGAAATGTTTTTCATCCGGAATATTCCATAAACAGCCAGCAGAGCCATAATTACTTTATTTCATGTACATCCACACCTTATATAATGTGCTATACGTCATAAGAGGAAACACGCAGTGCCATGCAAAAGTATACAAACCATTTTTTCATTTTCACTCTGGGTCTTGTATTATTTTAAAAGACTGACTTTAAAAAAAAAACTTTAAAATGATATTGGTTCTATGTAAGAAAGCAGTCTGTGACTAATATTAACTGAAAAACACTGTTTACAGTGTTCACCCTGAGCTGTGGAACTTACACGTTTACACAGAAAGATCCCGCGCAAATGAGGACGCAATTGGATTACATTTGGCCTCCGTTTGTGAATCACTGAAAAAATGTGAACTTTTTCTGGATAAAAGACAATAATTCAAGAACCATTGGTCAGACTGTGAACCTGAAGAAAATAAAGACTAAAAAGACATGCATAAAATAGGAACATGTCCAAACTATCCCAGTACACACCATTTGATGTGAGGAAAAGAAACTGTGAGGAAAAGAAAGCTGTATCATACCACGCAGGCACAGCCTAGAAAGGCGTAAATGCGCCCAAGACGCAATTAAAACAGACACAAACCAATCACTCAAACCACTTCAAGAGGTGGTCTGAGATGCATATGAGTCACATCATGACAGTGTAAATGCATCTGTCTCCCAACAAACAACTCCCCTCCCAGTACTCTGACAGCCCCACACCCTGCTGTACTACTTATGGAAGAGATCACCTTTTGGCACTTAATGCATCTCTTGACACGAGTTTAACTTTAATTCTGTACCCCACTCTGGATGAGTCAGGTATCTCAAATAACGCGACTGTTTAATTAACAGCCATTTTTCACTGTCTCAACAATACACTTTTTTAATGCACATCATTCATGACGCAGTGACAGAGGAGGGTAATAATTCTTAACAACTTCTCCTTGTGAACTATGACAGTGCTATGCAAAACTCTGGTGTGCTTCTCTGGTGTGAAAATAAGGAGCGGCACAGACAATTGGTTCCTATACAATGATTTGCATGTTACTCACTGCATAGTAATCTGATTGCAGTTTGGCAGATTGGAGACACATTTGACTAAGTGTACATGCATTTGGTTAAAATCTTATCAGGCCACAATTCAGACACTGGGTCCATCATTCTCTTCGAAGGAGTTCAATTGGCCTGTATGGCCGGCAAGCCATTACTCAAGAAAAAAAAAAACCCTTCAAAGTATGATTGGAGTTTCCCAGAAGGCATTAAAGTGACTCGCACAAGGTTTTGTGGTCTGTTGCAAGCAATATTGAGCTTTTTGAGCAAAATTCAAAACTCGTTTGATGCAAACCTAACGCTGCCCGTTCCTCAACGAACGCCATACCAATGAAGCATGGCGGTGGCAGCATCGCGTTGTTGGAATGCTTTTCCATATTGGGGACTGGGCCACTCATTCACATTAAAGGACAGTGCAACCGTGCAGAACACTGGGAGGTACTGCCACACTGGGGTAGCTGAACAACAAAAACTTAACTGCTGAGCCAAAGTCCTGGTCTGGGGTTTAAAAATCTATGGAGTCACTTGAAAATCCACAAGCATCATTCAACCAGCCTGAACAACCTGGAGAAAATCTAGGCGGGAAAAAAAAAAAAAAAAACACTGAACGAAACTTACCCCAACAGACTTAAAACTTTTTTTTTTTTGTTGTTGGGAAAAAGTGGTTCTAGTCACAAGTTGAGTACTTATGCAAGCACTTTTTTGCAGTTTTGCAGCCAAATAATGAATTTTGACCTTTTACTTCATGAGCATATTGGCCTGCAGTAAAATACTGGCTGGAACAACCACGTTTTGTAATTTAGTCACATGAAAGAAATTTTAAGGCTGAATCCTTTTTTGCAAGGCACTGCATGCTGTAACACAATAATTCAAAGACTACAACTAAGTAACACACCTCTTTGTCAGACAAGACCAGGTTAAATTAATCTGGATTATGAATAATCAGACAGATTAGAGAGGCTCATACCATATCTGGGCCAGAACTGGGGCAGGTAAGCCTGACTGCAGAAAGAAATTCTTGGCCTGATCACCTGTGTAAAGCAAGGGAGACACGCATGATTGAGACGGTTATAAGACACCACACTGAACAAAATATCACAAACAGTTACAAACAGCGAATATAATATAGCGTGAATGTAATAGAGCAGCATAAAACAGAGCTTAATTTGTGTCTCAGACATGGAAGAAGCTTGCATAATATGGTACAGTGAGACAGTCCACCATTATTGCTTTTAAGGGCAATTAGATTTCACTTCATGTGCGAAGACAGACAACCACACATAACTTCTGCTCTATTATAAACATGTCTTGGCATTTGGTCTGGACCTTGGTTCAAACTATCCACCCACTAAAGCTTGTGCAAGAACAGACACGGGAGCCAGCCTGCTTCATGTTAGACTGTTGTATGTTTATTCAAGCTCTTGTTCCTTTTTGAGTAGGGCGGACGAGGCTTTCCAAACCTTTCCAAAATGGATTTCTATGAATCCCACGAAGGCAGATACAAACCACAAAACATTCAACAATTACAACAAATCAGCTTCAAGGTACAATTTATCTACCCCACGTTCTGCCCACAAATGCGCTACTACGTGCAACTCTACTGTACGGTTTGTGAAACCAAATTTGCTCTGATTAAAACGTCTTCCTTTGCTTTGATTGTGCGAAATGTGCATTCCTGTATTCAATCTGGAAGTCACGTGAGGTTTTTTTCTTTTCCATAAGTTTCATATTCCACCTAACGGGAAGCTGAAGACATGGCAGAGCAAAGCAAGTTTCACTTCTCCACAGTCATGAGACGAGGCTAGCCAGAGGTCGGAGTCCAGTCAAGGTGTAAAAACTCCAAAAGACGTGTGAAAAATGACTGCCACACGTGTGAAAGCCGCACACCTCACACACATACCGCACACGTTAGAGAAGAGTGTGAGAAGGGAGATCGGGAGTGTCTTTCACATCCACAGTCAGTATAAGACTTCAGCAATGCAGAGAGATAGCAGGAACAGGGCTCCAGACAAAATAAAAACACAAAATATTTAGGAGCCATAATCTCTGTCAAATGTGGTACAAATAAAACAAATATCGTCACGGCGCATTTTGTCTCCAGTCTTACCCCATTTAAAGAGCGTTAAAACGAAACTCTGGACTAATTCGTTGCCACAGTAAAACAGTGTATCCCGTGTAGTTAATGTTTATTTTTCGTATATTTCAGAACGTGCTCTGCCACAGGCTCCCAGGCCGTGACAATTTTTTCAAATGAAACTCAATCCCTGCTCTCGATAGCCATGTGTCAGTTCTTTGACTTAATTTGGTAAAATGAAAAGCCGTTCGGGAGCCAAAAGAGCCGGATCTTCTTGGTGATCTGATCCAAATGATCCGACTCATTAAAAAGAGCCAACATTCCCATCACTAGCCCCCGATCGGGCCTCACTATAATCACATGACGGTGTAGTTGGAACGGCTAACTCGGGTTGAGCGCATCTGCACATAATGTCAATTTTCTTGTACTTTTAGTTATTTTAATTTCTCCTGGTTGTGAGAGACGATCGCCATTGGAGACTGAAAAAAATAGGCGCAAAATAAATAATCTAGTCGCATCGGCGACCATTTTAGTCGCCATCTGGAGCCCTGAGGAATGGCCATTTCATACAAAACAAAACACTGGGACTATGTGACTAATCTTCGAAGGTCCACTTGCTCAATCACTCCCCCATCCAAGCAGCAGAGTGAGCAGCGGTTTAGTTGTGGGGGGGTTTGCAGTGAGCAGTTGTGCAAACTGTATCTGTGTTGCACACGCAACTGCTAAAAATAATGGATAGTCTTCAGAGTGAGGAAAAAACTGCAAACTCAAAACAGCTTCAGTGTCCACTGGCTTCTATTATAAGTATATTTCAATATGTACAGGCTTTTCTATTCTTTTAAGCACACAAAAAGATTTTAGGTCATTATTACCATCTATGGCAACTTTTTGGCATATGCTCTGAAGCCATATGCTCCAGATGTGGCAAGCGAGAGATTAGGTTAAGAAATACTCAAGTATTTCTTGAGTTAGTTGACAGCATATGATGTGTTCTGCTTTTAGCCTATACCTGTTAGGATATCTTAATATGATGAGTAGGTTTGTCAGTGCTGTCATTTTTTTTTCTTGCGAAAATTCTTGTGAATGCATTTTCAAGCTGCCTTATCGAGGAACACTCTGAAGAAAGTATATGTGTGTGGTATCAGCTCAGCGGCCCTCACACACCCCTCCCACATGAACTCTCCACCCCACTCGGGACAACAGGATGTGTCCCCGTCCTCGGCCTGTCTGCACTCTCCCCCACTAACACACACACACAAGAATGCCTTTATACGCTTCCAGCCAAAAACAGCCTGGTGGACTGTGGGCTCGCAGCCACACAGCTCTGCTCCTGCCAATACAAAGAAGGCCTATCCACTGCTCAGGATCAGCCCGGGGTCAAAACCAGCTGCGTCGGAAAAAGACCCAATAAAAAAAGGTGCTTATTCAGAGGCAACAGTATTGCGATGGAAAAGAGGGATCACGTCCTAATCCTTATTTATTTTTAAAACTGAGTTGGAAAAACATATTTTTGGAAACCATCGCCATGGTCATCTTAATGGGAAGAAAAAACAGTGAGTGTGAGGTGAAAGGAGAAAGGAAGAGGAAGCTCTTGTTTATTGCATGCCATAAACATAATGAGGTTGCATTTACATTCAATAAAAAGGCAGGAGGGTCATTTAGAGCTACAGTCAGGAATCATAAAACCTTTTCATGTCCACACCTACCTGGTGCTGACCCACCTACCCATAACTGAAGAAGGTTACGTACTAATTTAGCTATGCTTAGTTAATCCAAGACTAAGCATAGCTAAATTAAAAACATACTGTACCATTTAAATTCACCCACACACTCCTGGGGAGGATTGCACTTTTACTATTTCCAACATTGTAGAATGATAACGAATGGCCTTCTGTCAATCTGAGTGTTTTAAATACGTTTAGTGCTCTGTGAACAGAATAACTCTGAACAAAAAACAGCCGTTAAGACCCCGAAGGGTAGGTCAGTTAAGAAATCAAACACACGTGTCTCTGTTTGTTGTGTGTGAACGCTTGTTTTAGCGGTTAGCCAAGCTGCTAGCCAGCCAGTTAACCAACTTGTGCTGAACAGATCTGTTTTCTCTGAGCTTTTATCTTTTTTGTCTCTCCAAGCCCAAGCCAAAGACAGAACTTCGTTTTGTTTGTTTTATGTCATGGTATGATCAGTCATGCTTGACATGACCAGTGATATAAACTAATAAGAATATCCGTTTTGGCTTCAGGTTGAACTTCAGAAGGTAAAATTAGGTCTAAACCATTGACTGGTACAAAGTCAGACATTCTAAGAGGCACAGTGGAAAATTTTGCTCCAGACTTCTCTCTTAATTACTAAATTCACCACTCATTAAAATATCCTCAATATGTGAGTTGCTTTGGAGCATCAGTAGTGAACGCAGTAAAGCGGTCAGTGAATATAAATAAACCTTTTGGTCCCAGTGAGTGAAAGTCTCCTGAATTGTAAACCCCCCTTTTCCACTGCTCAAAAATTCAGCACGTCTTACAGTATTACTGTCTAGCCATGCTATGCCAAATCGTGCCCTACATTTGCACTGTGCAAAGCTTTATATAACCTTTTACATAATTGCAGTTTTAGAAAATGCAAACAGGAGGACGTTTGCGTTGGAAGTCAACAGCACACGCCAGCACTTATTCAGAACAGGAAACACCACAGCTGAGCGAAACTACGAGGCCAAGATACTGTTATCGTTTCCCAGTTCATACTGACTTCAGAAAACTTTTGCACTGTCTGTAACACAGATAATAAGGTATTGAGAAGAGAAAGCTGGTCCCTTGGTCAGTGTAAAAGGTCTTTGTACACAGAGCATGTGTGGACCAATGAAAAAGAAGGTGCGTATTCTTACAGGTTGTGCATTTTCATCACTACAGGTCAGCTACAGCTAGAGAAGCTTAGAGTCAAAGAGAGAGTACGAAATGATGTTGAGATGAACTCCTTAAGCTGATGTTGCGTACAAATATAATTTCTCTGTGATATGGTAACTGCTAATTACCACAATATAGTAACAGTACGTTAATAAATGAAGTTTATAATAATTAAAAAAAATAATAAAATAATAATAATAAAAAAAATAAGCACTGTATGCGAACTGTGGCAGAGATATAATTTATGCCGTTTTTTGTCAAGGGCAATTTCAGCCATGACAAATCTCAAACTGAATCCTCCACAGGTTTTTGAAATGATCCCACCGAGGCGGAGACCCCAACCTCACTTCCCTGCACCCTGGCCGATAAACAATCACGGAAGACGCCGCCACTTTTCAAATCAAACTGATGCCTGTCAAATGTCTTAGTACTCTACAACTCTAAAACAGGGATCACTAATTAAATTTATAAAGTCATAATATTTGGCATTACATTATTAGGTAAACTTCGACAGCAGTTTATAATGCTCGGTGAATGCAGTATTAACAGCCTTCCCCAAATACTCTTCCTCTGTGTGTGTGTGTGTGTGTGTGTGTGTGTGTGTGTGTGTGTGTGTGTGTGTGTGTGTGTGTGTGTGTGTGT
>JBBIGA010000083.1:21238642-21251142 GCA_037576975.1 Alestes dentex | reverse complement strand
TTGATTGCATTCAGCCATGGGAGCATTAGGGAGGTCAGGCCCTGATGTTGGATGACTAGTTGTGGACCACAAACACCAGCTTGCTCTAAAGCTAGGCCACTGGATGGAGCTACCATCGCTCCAGAGAACATTGTTCCACCGCTGGGAGGCTGTTATAGAGCATCCTATTCTTTTGGCAGTGTAATGGAGATTATACAAGCTGAGCGCAGGCAAAGCGGCCCAGTGCATTAAACAGGAGGGGAACCAAAGCAATCTCAAACAGGAAAAGACCTGAACTCTCATTTGTTTACTCGAAATCAAAACGAACATGTTTTGTCTGCAAGTGATACCAGGCCATTGTTGATGGGCAGGACTGTGATGGGTCAGAACAACAGAGCTGTTTGTAAGTAAACGTCTGTAGGTTATATACTCTTCCTCCTCCCCAGAGGCCGGTGCCCTTTTGTTGGTGCTGTGAGTTCAGACGGTGTGTCTGCTGCCGGGACGCGAGCGTTTCTGTGCTGCCGCGTCTCAGACGAACGTCGTGTGTGATCCGAGAGAAAACGGGGGGTGTAATTGCCTTGCCTTTGAAGCCTCGGCAACAGCGTGTCACTCACACCCAGGCAGTAGGAGATGGAGGAAGTGCTCCCTCTCTCTCTCATCCTCCTCAGCTTTCCCCCCCTCTTCTCCTCCGCTCCTTCCTTCCTCCTCTCCCATTCTGGCCGCAGCAGATGTTTGCCTGGTCTTGATGGCAATAGTTCATATTGTTTCTCTCTCTCTCTCTGTCTCCCTGTCTCTCTTTCTTTCAATCTCTCTCTGTCGTTCTCTTGCTCTCTCATTCTCTCTGTGTGTGTCATTCATTTGTCCCCCATTCTCTTTCTCGTTCTCATCTCTCTCTCTCGCCTTCCTTCTCGCATGTTCTCTCTCTTGTTCTCCCCCTCTCTTTCTCTCTCTGATTCTCTCATTCTCTCTCTCATTCTTTCTTCCTGTCCTCTCTCTCTCTCGCTCTCTCTCATTCTTTAATTCTCTCCCTCTGTCATTCTCTCTCTTTTATTCTCTCACACTCTCTCTCATTTTTTCTCCCTATCCTCTCTCTCTCTCTCTCTCTCTCATTCTTTCATTCTCTCTCTCTCTTTTATCCTCTCTCTCTCTCTTTCATTCTCTCCCTCTGTCATTCTCTCTCTCTCTCTCTCTCTCTCTCTCTCCCTCTCCCTCCCTCTCTCTCTCATTCTTTCTCCCTATCCTCTCAGTCTCTGTCTCTCTCTCTCTCATTCATGCTCTCCCTCTGTCATTCTCTCTCTCTTTTTTATGCTCTCCATTCTCTCTCTCTGGTTTTACTCCTCCTGCAGATCACACTTGTCCCCCCACGCTCCACCAGCGATTCAGGACACACCTCACACATTGTCCAACGAATGATTACACCAGACCCATCACCACCACACACACAGGTACACACACGTTTGAGTTTCACTCTGACTCACTGCAGATCCAGTGAAGAGTAAAAATCAAGGTACTTCTTGTTTGTTCTCTTTCTCTCTCACGCACACACACTCATATTCCTTCGTTCCAGTCCAGTCGCTCTCTCCCACACTGGGCTGATCATTGGTGGGTTTAGTAACGCAGCTGAGCCGGAGACTCGGCCCATCGATTGCCCGCATAATCGACATGGATTTCTGCCCAAAGTGGTGAAAAATTTGCCATGGCTTATAGCTAAGCAATTTCTAGATGCTGGGAGAAGGGGAGGTGGGGTTGAGAGAAGACAAAAAAATGACGAGCATCCATACCGATAATTGAACCTGAGATCAATGTGCAATATTCAGAACCACACAGCTTTGGCCAGGCACCAATCAGACATCTGGCCTTGGCCTCTGCTCTCCGCTGTGATTGAGGGTTGAGAGAATGTGAAGGAGAGAAAAGACTGATGGAGGTGTTGCTGTGAAAGAGATGACTGCAGAAACTTCAAGACCTTCTCAAAAACTTTAAAGCCTTCTCAGTCAAAAACTTACTCAGTCCCAGTTCTTTGCACATTTTTGGAAGAAGTTTTAGTGGCTAACATTTAATTTACTTTGTTTTTGTGGCATAATAGAGGTAAAGTACCATTTGGCAGACACCAGGTCCAGAGTGACTTACAGTCATTAGTTACAGGGACAGTCCCCCCCCTGCAGACACAGAGGGTTAAGGGTTTTGCTCAAGGACACAATGGTAGAAAGTGTGGTGGGCATCCAACCTTCAACTTTGTGGTCATCGGGTTCACAGGCAAAAAACATTTGCCTAATATATTTGTTGCAAGGTTTGATTTAGGATAAAGATCTTCAACACCAGACCTTTTGGTAGTTTTAGTATTAAAACATATACTAAATATGTATGTTATGAGGTTTAGGTTAGAGCAAAGATCTTCAGCTCCAGACCTCAGATCCCTGCTGTTCCGGGTCGTGGATTCTGTAGTCATTTGACCAATCAGTTACATCAGCAGTGACTATAAAATTCAGGACGGGAAACGGGATTAAATATCCGGAGTTGAAGGCCTCTGGTTTAAGGTAACTTTCTGGTAGGCCAAATCGAATGTCCTCACAGGCCCACTTTGGTTCATGGGCCAGACTTTCGGCAGCCCCGAAGTGGAGCTTGCATCATTTTTATGCTTCTTGGTTTATTAATATTTTATCCTATTCCTGTAAAGCACATTGAATGACCTTTGAATTATAATGGACTATATAAATAAACTTGACTTGACTCGACTAATGTAAGGAGTAGTCATGGTCTAGCTCAAGGCTGAATTGTTCTGGTTCTATACACCCACTAAACCTGCCATTTAACCCGTGAGTGGAATCAGGTGTGTTTAAGCAGGAAATTCACCAAACTGTTTCGGATTCCGGCCCCCTAGGACTAGCATTGTGCACACCTGCTCTAGCTCCTTCCTTGGTAGTTGTTCTTTTCTTGTTCTTTCACTTTAGCGCTCTCTAATTACTTCTTCATCTGTTGCTGAGACGGTGGAACTTGTTCAGGTCCAGGTTCATCGGAAACAGTCTTTGTCCGGATGTCTGGGTTGTTCTTATTAAGACCAGAGGCCCACTGCTACAAGCCAGACATGCTAAACTGGGTGCCATTTTGGCTCGAGTTATTGTTACCCCACCTGGAACCATTTTGGCTCCGGGCTGCTGCAGTTTAGAGCAACAGAGTCCAACTCCGACACTCAAGAGTCCTGGCGGTTTTGGTTTCCACCACCTACCACATGTCAGGGATTGGCTGCCGAGAGCATGCACCTGTTTCCCAGGTAGAAATCAGTACATTAAGCACCAGTGACAACGGAGACTCGGAGATGGCGCGCATTCTAAGGGGCCGCTGCTGCCATCTTGGCATCCCGTCTGTATGGTTAGCACCACTGCCATCTTGGATCCTGTTTCCGTGCACCTGCGACTGTATACACACCACTCGACTCGCTGAAAGCGAAACGCTCTCGGCAGGGACTTCGCCACCAACAGCAGCAGGGATTTAACAATGGTTTCGTTTGATGCAGCGAATGAGCTGCAGTAAAGGAGCCAGTCTGACGCTTGCGACTGGTCCAGAGGATCAGGGTGTTGAGAGCGCTGGGTACACCGTATCATCTGTCACGAATGAAGAAAGACCTGTGTGGAGAGGCCAGGGATAGAGAAACAGACAGAAAGACAAACGGAGAGGGAAAGAGAGATAATTTAAAGGTGAAGAGAGTGGCGAGGCAACATAGCAACAGACAGAGACGGAACGAGGGAGAGCGGATAGCGATCCGAGGCGCGAGAGTGACAGCAAGCCATAGCATAAGCGAAAGGGAGAGATCACTTATCTTCTAAGTGGATCACCTGCCTGGATTGGAGAGAGAGAAGAGCGTTGTTGCCATGGCAGTGCTGGCTGCATGCTTCTGCGCCTGGTGTGTAATCATCGCTGATGCTCACACACTCCCCCTCCCTTGCCCTGATCCTTCCCTCCCTCCTCCTCCTCCTCCTCCTCTTCTCCCAGGCTCTTTAGTATCTGAGAGAAAGAGGGAGAGAGAGTGCCAGAGAGAGAGAAAGACTGGTCTCTTCAGCTGATACTTGATTACAATCAACAGATTCTTCTGCTCACTTCAACAGCCTCAGACACTACACTATATAAGACGCACTTGAGACGTGAGGGAGAGAACGTGTCCTCTCGAAGCGAGCCTGTGTTGACCTCTAAGTCCCCCATATTAACGTTGCCTAATTAATTTTACTTCGTAGCAGGCCGACCTTGAAACAATTTTGCCTTTCCATACCCCGTATCTTTAGGTTGCCCTTGAACGCCGGCCACAGTTAACCAGCCTTCAGAACAGTGTTTACATAACGAAAAGTCTACTCATTTCATTAGCACCGGCGATGCGTCATTTACTTGCTGTCTACTGCTTGGCCTTGGGGACAGAATGGATAATGACAAGAGATGGGTTTCCATTAACCTGCTAAGTTCAAAACAGCAAATTTCAAAAAAGTTTTTTTTTACACTAACATGAGATGGGTTTTCAAACCATTCTTCACAAAATTGGAATGGAAACATGTCTTTTGCATGCGTCGCATGATATGACATGAAGAGTCACCGCATTTGAAAACACGGTGCGTTTCTTATGGTTGGATGAGTTATTACGGTTGGTTCGAGATAAAGAAATCACTTCTGTTTTAGTTGGCAAGCAACAAAGAAATGCCAATATTTTTAAGGAGCTTGGGGCTGGGATGAGGGAGAGAGGATCGAACGAACCATGGCATGTTCATTATTGCGTGCATCTCGTCATGCACTACCACGCCTTCAGTCATGCACTACCATGGCTGTTGAGGTGGATGTATTCAAAATTACCGTGCCAAAATTGATCAAATGCTTAATTAGAAGGGCTTTTGTGAGAGGAGAAAGCCCAGCTTTAATTGCGTAACATCACTCTGTGACAGCACATAGAATTTAGAAGTGTTTTGTTAAAAAAGTGCTTATTTTTAGCGAAAAACTGCAAATGGAAACCCACATCATAACAGCGTATGGACACTGTAACGGCGTCATCCACTGTCAAAAACCACCAAAGTGAGTGTTTCTGAGATTATTTAACAAGAATGATTTGGTCCATGGGAATTAATAGCTTTGACCAGCCCAAGAACAGCACCTAAGTCTCAGAATGGAAACGGTCGCATGAAGTTAGCGGAATGCTAGCTGGTTGAAGAACTTTTCTTTTTCCCCTCCACCCCCTCTTGAGCTCTTGCCGTGTGGTCATCACTCTACTCCTCCATTTTTACTTGCCTCACTTTGCCGCTAGTGCTTCAAGCCCCGGGTGACAGAAATCCAATTTCATCTCGTCTCCGGGAAAGAATCTCTCCGGCTGACGAGAGCAATTTGGTACGCCGGAGACGAGGCTGCCATTTCTCCGGCTCCTCCCGGAAAGTTCCGGTCAGGGGTCTGCGGAGTTGTGTCCGCAGGTGCGGTCGACCACTAGATACTATGCAAAAATTTGCAAATTAGTGTTTAGATGAGTGTGCTGGTTAACTTTTATGGTATTTGAACTTAATCTCAGCACAGCAGTTTTTGACACATCATTTGAAAGCTTCAACAGTTTAGGTTTGCAATGTAAATGGACAATAATGTAAATGAACACATTATAAAGAATTCATCCATTCACTTTATCTTCTCTCGCATAATGTTTCATGTTTGTTTGGTTGAGATTTCAACCACATAGCATGGCATCTGAAAACTTCTGTGGTGCCAGCATGGAATCTGAGGACTTCTATGGTACTAGCATGACATACGGGCTCTTCTATGGCACTAGCACCGCATCTAAGTACATCTACAGCTCTAGCCTGGAATCAAATTACTTCTGTGGCACTAGCATGGCATCTGGGCACCTATACGGCACTACCATGGCATCTTAGAACTTCTGTGGCAGTAGCATGGCATCTGAGCACCTCTATGGCACTAGTTTTGCTTCTAGATTCTTCTATGGCTCTAGCATGACATCTGACAATGTCTATAGCACTAGCATGGCACCTGGGTATTTCTCTGCCACTAGCATGGGATCTGGATACTTTTATGGCAATAGAATACCGAGGTAGCCTTGAGAAAATGGGTACCTCAGTATTCTATTGGCACAGAAGTACCTAGATTTAATGCTAGTGCCATAGAAGAACCAAAATGTCACACCTGTTTGCTAAAAGGGTACCTTAGTGATTCCACTGACAGTCCTGGGATTTGAGCCCATGGCCCTCCGATCATGGGGGCAAATACCTAAAAACCCGCTGCCCCAGCTGCTTCTAGTCGCATGGCATCTTGGTTTTTGTAGTCTGCTGACAATGACTGTGGCTTCAGTCATACAGATACTTCTGGAGTACGGTGTTTGCAGACTACCAGCAGTAAAGAATGTGATTGTGGAAGCACCTGATGGTTGGTTTTGTTGTAAAAGTTGGTGACGGGAGGTGTGTGGCCGTCGGTGTTGAAGGCAGAGGAGGACGTTTGATGGCACTGGGCCAGCGTGGGGCCGTGTCTGCCACGCTTCCTGTCATTGTCTTTTTTTGAGAGAAGGGGATGCTAGTCTGGACATTAAGAGCTTGGATCCTCAATGACTCTTCCAGACGCTACACGGAGCGCTTTGATTTCACTGTTTCATTCTGGAAATGAGTCGTGAGGTAGGACATCTCGCATGCAAGCTGAAGGAAACAGGAAAGGCATCAGTTCATCACTGTTTTTCTTACTGAACTCCTTGCCAGCAGTACATTCAGAAAATTGTGCTAACCCGTTAAAATCAACCCCAAAATATTTGGCATGTGTGGAATAGGGGCTTTTCTGGTGCTGCCCTGTTTTCTGTCACCAAATAAAATGATCACCATGTTGTTTTCATTGTAGCATTCTGAGTGAACATGCAATTCACAGTTCATGCAGATGGCTAAGGGCTTATTACTGATATTTTTCATCAGTGTAACGGTGGTTTCAGTCCTATATCTGGCCAAGGATATCATATCGTACTCTAATAAAACTCTTTGAGCCATGATGTCTGACACTACCTTTGTCTAGTCGCTCTCTACAGGAGCCTCCGTCAAATGCGTAAATGTAGATGAAAAATGAATTATGTTTTTGTAATAAATCAAACAGCAGTGTTGGTAAAACAGGTAGAATAGTAGTTTTTCAGCATTAAAGTTTTAGTTGTAGGCCTAAAGGAAGCATTAGGCCTCCTTCCTTTCAGTGTGACTGGCCCAAAGTTCTCCAACAAACCTCAACGAACAGAATGAGCCCAGAATGAGCATGAGTTTGGTGGGCCTGTGACCAGAGTCTGAATCATAAGGCGATTTCTAACGGCACTACAATCCTTAGCTCACTACATCAGAGTAATATATATATATATACACACACACATAAGATTAGCCTCTGACAGTAGCCTTGCCTATTTATTAACAATGATAATGCTGCTGATAATAGCCTCCTTCTCTCCAAATGGTTTAATCCAAACTGTAGCAATCATAGGTCAGTACTGAACATGCTAACTGGCTAAATCATTTTAAAAGCTTTTTAGGCCTGAAATATTTGATATGGCATTTCAGATCTCACCAGTTCTTGTCCTCTACCCTTTCCAAAATGTCACACCCAGGTCTATGGCTAAGACTAGCTTCGGCCTCACTCAGGCAACTAATGTAGGCCTGTTCATGTGACTGGTGAAGGCTGTTGATGAGAGAGTGTCCGTATTTATTCATTTATTCACCAGTTTTTTTTACCACAGTTTACTAAATAGTCCTCCCCAGTGTAACACAGTAGTAATCGGAGTCACCGCTGCTGGTTCACTTGACAGTTCTTAGAAGGCCAGTGTTAGAATGCTGGTGTCAGTGATGGAATGTTCAGCGTTCGATGGCACTGTGACATCCCGGGAATCGGAATGTTGATGATAGGATCGTCCAGTGATTTTGCCAGATTTGAGGGAGTCTCACTTTGAAGTGCATCATCCAGCCTCTCTCAGATTATTCAAGTTATCATGCAGAAGCAGCGTCGCCGCCGCCGCCGCATCACGCGTGCTCCTCGCCAGCTCCTGCTACAACACACACTCGGCACACACACACACAGGCACACACACCCACACTGATTAGTCACAGCAGCATGGAAATGATACCGGCTGCTTTATGATTATTTATTTATCTATTTCCATAATTTAGCCGCTCTGCTGGAGGAGGCTGCTTTCCATTTGGCTGGTATTTTAGACGACTCCACTGCTTCCCTTCCGCTCCTTTATGCACAAAGCAACGCGCCGAATTCGATACGCTCTGGATCTTAGAAATTTGATTCTGAAAGGGCGAGAGTGAGAGAGTGAGTGAGTGAGGGAGGGAGGGAGAGATAGAGAGAGAGAATGATAGTGAGGGAGAGAGAGAAGGAGAGAGTGAGAGTGAGGGAGACAGAGAGAGAGAGCGAGGGATGGATGAGAGAGAGAGAGAAATGGGAATGGGCAGAGTGGAAAAAAATGTAAATGCTCATCCTCAGATCTGATGATGTTTTTTGTAGTCTGTGTGTGTTTGAGGGAGAGAGAGAGAGAGAGAGACAGACAGACAGACAGACAGACAGAGAGAAAGTGGAGAGAGAAACAGAGGAGAAGGAGGGAGAGAGAGAGAGAAAGTGGAGAGCGAAACAGAGAAGATGGAGGGAGAGGGAGAGAGAGAGACAGACAGACAGCGAGAGAGAGAATGTGTGTAGAGGGAGAGAGAAACAGAAGTGAGAGAGGGAGTGGGAGAGAAAGTGAGGAGAGGGAGAGTGGCGTCTGAGGACACTGTAGAGGTGACACAGAGCAAAAGATGCTGCCTATCTCTCCTTCTTCCTCTTTCTTTTCTGCATTCTCTCTCTCTCTCTTTCACTCTCTCTCTTCTCCCCCCCTTTCTGCAGTGGCCAGTGTTCTGATGACAGAGGGGTAGGTGACTCATCAGGGAGCCGCTCACAACTACAGACAGAGAAAAACGAGGAGTGGGGGAGGGGACGGAGCGAGACAGGGAGACAGATAGAAGGAGAGAGACGGAGGGAGAGAGAGAGAGAGAGACGGAGGGAAAGAGGGTGATGAATTCAGATCAGTCTTGGTTGACTGCTGTGTTTATTGGTCTACCGAAGCTTCTGGAAAAACCCAATGCTGCCTCTGCTGTGAATGAAAGACTGGGTACACGTGTGTGTGTGTGTGTGTGTGTGTGTGTGTTTTTGTGTGTTTACTGTAACTGTTTACTGTCAGAAGTGCTTCTTGATCATGGCTACCATCCTCCTAATATACTGTCACCTTGCTTTAATGTCAATTGTTGCTTAGGGGGGTTCACATCATCTGCACCGTTTCAAAATTTTTTGATTATATTCATATCAGAAAACGTTATTGAACCCAGTGGTAATTTCTTATGTTATGACTGCAAAGAGACACAAAGACAAGAACAATATAAGATATGAAGTCTAAATTAAAACATTGTGTAAAAACCTCAATAGGAAATACACTATGCTATGTACTCAAATGCTGGGTATAAATACTATAAATAAGTTGAGCGAATTACTAATGACGCAAATGGTAGTTAGGAGTATGTTACTGCATGTAATAGAGATCATTAGTATATAAGTGATATTGACATATGTAGTGATGTTTCACATGACTATTGCACATAATAATCATGAGATATTGTCTATAATGCTTTAGCACCTGATAAGAAAATTGGACCATATTGCACATATTATAGTTTACATATCATAATAGACTTGGTATGGAGACTTGGTAACCACTACAAGTGTTGACTAGTAAACTACTTAAGCAGTAATTTTATTTATTTATAGCATTTTAGGTATATAGTATAGTGTATTTAGTATTAAGTATTTTCTAGAGAGTTTTATTTGGACTATTTTGTATCGTTCATGTCTTTCTGTTTCTGTGTCTGTGCAGTCGTACCATTAGCAGTTTCCTCTGGCTTCAGTAAAGCTTTCTCGTTCTGATTTTATAGTATATTCTTTATTATCTGTGACCAAGGCTTTCATCCACTTTACTCAATAATTCTCTAATGGTCACTTATTAAATATCGCTCTATGATTTTTAAACATTCTCAGTTTTTATACCTTCTCTGTCTTCCACAGTAAAAACGTTGAATTGTAAGCAGTATTGGAGCGTTTATATTGTTCCGTTCCTCGTGGCCGTGTACATGTGAATAACAAATGAAAATCGGGAACAATGGAGATACGTGGTTTTCTTTGGACAGTGATGATAAGTATGACAATCATTCTGATAGTAGAAGAGTAGGGGTTTGATATGGCTTCTATTATGCACTTTCAAAGAAGAAATCGTCTGTTGCAGTGATGAAACTGTGAAGGATGGGGGGGGGGGGTAAAGTGAGAGGAAACCTCAGGAGACGGTTGATGGTTTGATTAGTTGATTAATCAAATAATAGTCGATAGATTAACTGATTGTCGAAATAATCATCAGCAGCAGCCCCGCCAGGAACGCAATTACTCAGACCGTTTAAGGCCTAACTGTACTGGTGGAGTGTGAAAGAAGTATAGAGCAGAATTAGATTTTCTAATGCCTGCGGGTTTTATTTAGGCCAAGTTGGAAGGTTCATACTTCATTATGTAGAAGCAGTCAAACCATTAGCCAGAGACAAAAGTGCTCTGAAGCAGCTTTACTGCATGCAGAGTACCAAGATATACCTTTAAAACCAGTCTCCCATAGCAACAGGATTATTGTCTGCTGCGCGTGTGTGTGTGTGTGTGTGTGTGATGGCTGAACTATTATACTCAGGCATTTGCGAAGGCCACCCGCTCTTTAGAGCTGCCATTCACTCTGGGGTCCATTCAGAACACCAGCCGTGTTCTACCTACAACACCTGTAGTGTCTGATATGAAATCTGCGCAAAGACCTTATCCTTTACAAACAAACCGATGAAACAAATAAGCTGTGCATGTAGTTGCGGTTTGGGAGAATTAGCCTTGAGGACATCCACTAATATAAACATAATACAATAAGCACTGCTGCCTATATGCAAAATAAAAGATGTTAATAATGTCTTGATTCGTACAGTGATCTGTTTATATACACTGCAGTGGAAGTCTGTGAAAATTATATTTAGCTGTTTAGATGTGCAGAGTGTTGTTTTTTTCCACAATATATTACTAAATATACGAAATGGAACTAATAAGAATAGATATAAAAAACATTACACGGTAAATAGGGATTTTATGCTCAATGTGTTCCTTGTGGAAGTCCAGTATAACTTGTGGTTTCCATCAGAAACCTGGTTTGACTCAGTCAGTCCTTCATTAAATTGAACTGGAAGCAGTGGCTGGAGGCATCGAGGAGGAATCTGGAACCGAACCTGTGTTCTCTTCCCAGCTCACACACTATTTTTTTTTTTTTTTGAACAAACACAGCAGATCTTAATATTTTACTGCTTTCTTGTTTGCTAGCAGAAAGACTCTTTATCACATGGCTTTAAAGAGTGTGCATAGGTGCCCAAGACTTTTGCACAGTACTCTAGAAGAAGAAGAAGGAACAGTGCATGATGGGGAGTTATTAGAACAATAGTCTGTCATATTCTGTCAACATATTCAATGAAGCCAGGTTACTTCAAAATGTCCTTTTTGGAAGAGTGTCTGACTACATTGAAGAGAACGTTGGGTTAGAAATGAATGAATGAATGAATGAATGAATGAATGAATAGTGCAAATTATGAATGATACAGAAAACTTGAATTGCCTCATATTAAAACTTCATAGCCCACCTCTATTTTCAGCCACCTCCCGAAAATGTCAACGTCAAGCATTAACTGTAAGTTACTGTTGCAGTTTACTCACGTTTCCACGAAGGATGGCAAATAAGACCCTCATGAGAAACAGAGGGCTCTGTGGGGCAAAACAGTTCTAAATTTGCATACGTACATTTTCTGGAGTTTTTGATTCTGTACTGAAACCATTCAGCTCCTAGTCTTGTGTGTGTGTGTGTGTGTGTGTGTGCATGTGTTTGTTGATGTGTGACTTATTAGTCTCGTACATCTGAGTGTGTCCCAATGGTTATTGGCACTGTGTGTGTGTGTGTGTGTGTGTGTGTGCAGTCTTTCATGCATGGCAGTAAATGCTTATGCTCAGCCTAGCACATCACACCAGCATCTGCGCAGCTGTGCTGGTGACTGCTCCATTGAGAGGCAAAACACAAACACACGCGCACACACACACACTCACACTTACACACACACACACAGTATTATCAGGTACACTGATGCATTTTTAATCAAAGTAATATCATTTCAATGAAAATAGTGTGAATAGCTGTATATTTGAATAAACCCCACGAAATGATAAAAATAGTGGTACATTTGTCGTTCTGTACATTTGCATATTGTACACTGACTGCAGCCTTTGAATGCTCTCAGTTATACACGGAATGCTTTACCCTTTTATCAGCTCTTTCTCTTTTCTGAAACTTCTGCAGCGTCAGACCTGTCAGTTAGAGGCACAGTGTTCATGCACCTTACATGTAGATATGTGAGTGTGTGTGTGTGTGTGTGTGTGTATGTATGTATATATATATA
>JBBIGA010000083.1:21218694-21228721 GCA_037576975.1 Alestes dentex | reverse complement strand
TTCTCCAGGCTTCCTGAAGGACTTTCAGAGTCTCATTTCCAGTCCAGTCCCTGAACCTGACCAGTTTCAGAGGAATCATTTCTTTCACAGTTTCTGAAATATTGTGTTTTGAGGTGACCCAAAAACAGTAGACTCCACACTGGTGAACACACACACACACACACACACACACACACACACACACACACACGTGCGCGCGAACGTTCTACGAAAGCGACAAAACAGAGACGTCACGGTGTGTCAAGCTGTCGACGGGGGAAAGCTGCTTATCCTATAAATAGAGGTGGATTTCTTTGTGAAAAAAAAGGGAAAAGTCCAGACCCTTCCTTGGTGTGTCTTTATGTGCACATTATTGATTGACAGCTCTCTCCTTTACAATCCATTACTGTTCTGAAACTGTCAAAGAACATCTATTATGGGGATCTAGATGCTCACTAGGAATCTGAAAGCATAAAACAAATACAACACTGTTATCCATTTTGTGGAACTACCTTTCAAATAGTCTGCACAAATTGTGACCATCATTTTACAGTGCGCAGGTAGAACCTGTATAGTCAGTATAAAGGCTACAAAAGAAAAACTGGATAAATTAGTGGAACGAGTACTTTCAGACTGGTGTACTGTATGTTATTGTTAACCAATTAACATCCTACCCTGCTGTATAGAAATGCTGAGCGGCCTTGATTTTGGATCAAGGGGAAAGATCTAGGACCATGTTTGTTTCAAGGGACTTGAAAATCAGGGTTAGGTCTGGATAGGGCTTATCCACACAGAAACGCATACTCATGTAAACAGATGGAAATCAGAATTAGAATCAGAAAACCTTAATGATCCCAGAGGAAACTGCTTGTGCTACAACTGCAAAGACTCACAGAGACACAAAGAACAACATAAAATATAGTTTAAGTCCAAATAAAACTCTCCCGAAAGTATTCTGAAAATGCTGTGGTCGGTAAGGGAGGTAGATATAAATACTATAGATAAATACATAAATGACTGCTGAAACAGTTTAAAAGCGAACACATATTCCAATGTGCAATAGTGACGTGAAACATTACTACACATGTCAGTATCACTTATATACTACTGATCTCTATTACATGCGATAACATACTCCTAACTACCATTTGTGTTGTAGGGATTCACATAACTGTAAGTTACTTATCTATAGTGTTTTTACCACAGTATTTGTGTATAACTCAAATTAGTGACATTAATTAGTGACACTGCTGGAGCACATAATAGTGACATTTGATCTCTCAAATCACCTCAAGAGATGGTTTGAGACAGCCTTTAGCCAAATACCAGTGTAGATCAGAAGGCTGGAGGTTTGAATCCCAGGTCTTCTAGACGCACCACTGTGGTACCCTTGAGCAAGGTACCGTCCCCACACACTGCTCCCCAGCATTTGGTGAATGGGTTAAATCCAGAAAAACAATTCTATGCTGCTCACACTGTGTGCTGTGGTGTGTTCATGTATGACAAATGGCCACTTTACTCTTAAATGCATCTGTTTCTCAAACCAAAACCCCTCTCAGTACTGATATGGTGCGTCCCCTGACCACCTGCTACTTTAAAGAGTCATTTCTGCTCCTTTATGACTTGATTTTCTTCTATAGGTTTAGCTAGTTCACTTGGACAGGTTTGGTTAACATTTACTTCGTCTCATTGTTTAGCTACACCTGAACTCTTATGGTTTATGACAGCAATGACTGGGGAAGAGGCCTTTGTTTCTTATCCGCCGCCTTCTTGTTAACGTTGTAAGGAAATGGTACAAAATTATAAATAGAATACAAAAATGAGCGTCTGTGTATGAGCTGATTTGCTTTTTACATGCCACGTAGAAATATCCGATTTCAGTCTGAGTATCCAGAGACGCTTTGAACTAATAAGTATAAATGCAGGTGGCTAAAAACTCATTCTAGTCACTGTAAGGAGAAGTTGCGAGAAGGGCTCTTCGTTGGCGTACGAATGACAGCAGCATCCATAACAAACACTGTTCAACTGGCTAGTAGTTTCAGAAAGAACTGTGACTAAGACGTCTACATTTAGATCTATAGAAAAACAAAACATCAGTAAACAAGACTGGAAACGTGGTTGAAAGCCCACGTTCAGTGACAGTGATGCTCATGCCTTAGTGTGATAAGGAACTAAAAACAGAAGAGCAACTGTTCCTCAGATGTCTCAGAATGTCAATACAGGACATGACGAGACTTTCAGCGAGAGAGACGTCCATCACAGCTACATATTATCCGCTGCATAAACCCTTCATTACAAAGACGGATGCAGATCTGAGAGATCAGTGGTGTAAAAACCACAGGCATTGGTTTATAGAGATGTATGAAATGGCCATAGGAGTCATTAGTGGGTGAGTGCCTGTGTAGTACAGGGCTGAATGCTTGACCCCTATAGCGAGAGGTTCCAGTGGCTCTGTTATGCTGTGTGGGGGTCGTTTTGCTAGCATTGTTCGGATCCACTGCAAGCAAAGGGTCACTGCAAATCAATACAAAGATCTTCTAACTGATCACTTTCTGTGATGAAGCCTTTTTCTATCCAGATGGGGTCTCTTGCAAGATGAAAATATAAATTACACAAAGGGTCCATGATATGCTGTGGCTTTTTTGGTCACCAGATGAACGCCTGTGGGAGATTTGGCTCTCTCCACCACCATCAAATCAGGGAATGTCTTTCGAAAGAATGAACTTTCGTTCCCCCAGTTTCACAAATTGTAGAAATAGTGGCATTGGAAGCTCTTCTGAGGCCCAACAACTTACAGGGACACTTCATGTTCATGTTTTTCTGTAATTAACAGGTCCTGTATAGTTAGTGTATATTACATGTGACCTAATAGTCAATATGTAGTGAGTACATTGTTTCTACATCTGTATAAAGTGCATGTAATAGGGGTGTTCAATGTGTTTGTTAGTGTGTATATCATATATCATGAACGTGTGAATGTGTGTCTCTGTCTGTCTGTGTCTGTCAGCATGTGCCTCCTACACACACACACACACACACACACACACACGTGTGTGACAATTAGGGCATTTCACTGGGAGCGTGTCCAACACAGTAAAGCTAAATAATTCACCCTCACTCACCACTGCTGAACTGGCAAGAGCCTGCTTCTGCTTCTCTTCTGCCTAGAGCCATCAGAAACACACACACACACACACACACACACACACACATATCGGCGCATGTACACACGCACAAAACAAACACCCACACACTGCAAAATGCACACAATTTATCAAACTCCCACATCACCCTCCTCCAGCTCTCTCCATTCATTCTGCCAACTTGGCTCCTCTCTCTTTTTCTCCGTCTCTCTCTTTCCTGTCTTCCCATTGTCTTGGCCTCTTCCATGGCTTGTAGTTCTGATTCTTGTCCCATAGAGTTGTGGTCTTCAGTCACTTGATCCTAAAAAAAAAAAAAAAGAGAGAGAGAGAGAGAGAGAAGAACGAGAACCACCAGAGTTAGTTACCTAGCAACTCAGACTTTTAAAATGCTAATTCTTATTATTTACATGCTACTTTGCCAATACAGTGACTAAATATGGTCATGCCAAATAAAACTCATTGAACTGAATAAAGCTGGAGAGAGAGAGAGAGAGGGCGCAAAACACACACACACACACACACACACACACACACACAATATTCCACTTCAGCTCACCTTCACGCACCCCCCCACCCCCCACCACTGTTTATGTTTCCAAACCAAGGACTTCGACCCAAGGCTGGTTTCTCTCTCTCCCTCTTTCCCTTTCCTTCGTTCGCTTTGTACTCCTCCACGTCTTCCCTCCCTCTCTCCTGTGTGCTCGGTGCTAATGGGAATAGATTGACTGCTCAGAAGCGAGATAAATGTGGTCTGACTTCCCTCAGTACTCTCATCTGCCACTGATAGTCCACATTAACAGCTTTTGGCAGGAGTCGCCCATTTCTGCCGATCCAGGATCAGCATTAACCACCATAACAAACTGCGAAACTGGTCTGAGGTCGGCGTGAAAGGCCAGCGTGCGCTAACACTTCATTAACCTGAGAGCGGACCGCACGGCCACCCTGCGAATTGGCTGATTAGAGACAGCTTCCAGGCGCGATGTTCTTAAGTTCGAGACTCCTGAAATGTTTAGGCCCTCCCGAAACAAGCTGATGATTTTAATATAGGATGTCTCATGAATTTCAAGAGGGGTTCTTCGCAGTGCGCCACAGTGAGGGAGTTCAAATGTGAGGCAACATTTAAGCAAACACGGCTGGGAGTGGTCCACAAATACAGAAGTGTTTAGGTTTGCATATATAGCCTGCAGTAGCCCTATGGCACTTTACTACCGGCACAGAAAACCATGCCGTGCCGCGAATAAGAGCTTTTCCATCACAGATAAAACGACCCGTACCTGAGTTGTACCCGTGTTGTCATGGTCGATGGCAGGGCTAAAAGTGGGGGCTGCGGCGGAGCTAACCACGTCACTGTTCTGATTGGTCAAAATGTTGTCATGACATCTGACTGACTTGGGAAAGGACTGCTGTCCGCGCGAAAAAAAAAAAGGATTACAAAGAAACCTAGTAACTGGGAAGTCAATGAAGTACAAGCACTACTACTACTACTACTGCTGCTACCACTGGGGCAGTTGGTAGCCTGGCGATTAGGGAAGTGCCCCCGTGATCGGAAAGTCAGGGGTTTGTATCCCAGGACTGCTAGCAGCACCACTGAGGTACCCCTGAGCAAGGCACTGTCCTCACACACTGCTCCCTGGGTGCTGCGCCAGTGGCTGCTCGCTGCCTTACTGGGTGAATGGGTTAAATGCTGTGTGTAGTGTTGTGCCGTGTTCAGATGGGACTATTGATATGGGCAGAAGATGCATTTCAGTTTCAAGTGCAGTGAGCAATGTGATGGTGTACCAGGACATCGCTAACAAGTTAGCTGGGTTAGATAGTCATCACATGGCTACGGCTAGAAAAAAGATTAACGATTCAAACTAGACTGTGTAAAAACAAAAGTCGATAGTAACAGAAAAACTTCTACAACTGGATATAAACTGCCGGAAGAGAACTGTGCTGCTAATGTGTCAGAAACACCTTACATTGGAAAAACGTGCTGCGACTTCAGTGCTGTCACACTACAGTTTAGGTACAGCACAATTCCTGGATACCTATGGAAAAGTGCCTTTGCTCCACAGTGCTAAGACACTTACGTACGCTACACATTGTAGTAGCTAATGCACGCCATAAGCACAGCACACAGTGTGAACAGTGTGAAATTCTTTCTCTGCATTTAACCCATTCACCAAGTGAAGCAGTGGCACAGCACTGGGAGAGCAATATGTGGGGACGGTACCTTGTTCAAGGGTACCTCAGTGGTGCCACTGGCAGTCCTGGGATTCAAACTCACAACCTTCTGATTGTGGTTTCAAATCACAGGACTGCCAGTGACATCACTGACAGAACAAACCCATGATGGAATAGTGAAGGTGGTCAGTAACTCGCTCTGTATCTTCAGTTTTGGCAGATATGTCCTTTTTTTTCTACTTATCCTCAAGTATATTTGTGAGGAACAGACTGTATTCCCTTTAGTCCTACACATTTAGGTCCAGTTTTCCTTATTTGGGTTTAATGCTACTGTTGGCTCAGCATCTGACCTGCTTTACTGTTGCTCACACCTCCCACTTTCAGGCTCCATCATTTCAGACCAAAAAGAGAAGACTTCCTAACAAACATTGATCTCTGTGATAATACATGCCAAGTGTTTCTTCAGCAAGTAGAAAACTTTTCACAGATGCTTTTAAGTTGCTCTACCTTCCACTGCAGAACAGATTGGAAGAGGACTCATTAGAAGAGTGTCATTTTTTTCCCCCCCTCTGAAAGCCTGTTCATTGGCCAGGGTGTAGCTGATCTGCTGTCTGAACAGAGGCCTCATTGTGGACGCATGCAGTTCTTTAAAAGAAAGAGCAAAAGCAGGAGAGAGGGACACTAAAATACTGTCCCTCTCTTTTTCCCTTTCTCTTTTTTTCAGCCCTCTCCTTTGCGAGATATACCGTGGCCAGAACATGTGGAATCTGAGGAATCTTATCTGGTGCCAGAACAACTTGAAGCAACATTTTCCTGTAAAAATGTCCTCCGTTGTTTTACCTTCTTGAAGCTTCCGACATGAACGTCGTAAGTAAAGTGAAACCCTGCTGTTTTGAGACCCGCCACTGGGGTTTTTCTGAGGTTATGATGATTCATACATTGGTAAATCAAACAATATGAAATGTTATTTGATTTTTGGTTTTATTTCCTTAACATAACACAATATGGGCAAGGGTATTGGGATTCCTGACCATTACACCAAAAGGGACCTTGACATTGCATTCAAATACATAGAGTTTAATATGGAGTTGCTTCCCCCTTTGCTACTGTAACAGCTTCCACTCCACTTGGCTTTCCACAAGACTGTAGAGTTTCTGTGAGAATTAGTGTCCATTCATTCTGTGGAGCATTTATGAGGTCAGGCACCAATGTTGGACGAGAAGGTCTGGCTCGCAATCTCTGCTCCAGTTCATCCTAAAGGTGTTTATGGGGTTGAGGTCAGGACTCTGTCCGGGCCAGTCAAGTTCTTCCACACGGAACTCAGCCAGCCATGTCTTTATGGAGCTCGCTTTGTGCACTGGGACACAGTCATGCTGGAATAGAAAAGGTTCTTCCCCAAACTGTGTCCACAAAGTTGGAAGCATGGTGTTGTCCAAAATGTCTTGGTCTGCTGAAGCATTAAGATTGCTTCACTGGACATGAGGAGCCCTGAAAAACAGGTGTGTCCCAATACTTTTGTCCATACAGTGTACTTTAACTGTTAACATTTGCACAGCAGCAGCTAGCCCACAAGCCGACCACTTCCAAGTAAGAATGAACTTTTATTCCAAACATGAAAGAATGCTGACAACCATATTTCGGATGTGTTAGGAGTTACCTCCCTTAGGGCTGGGAAGGTTGGCTAAGAACGCCTTTGTCATCTGAGCACCACTTTTTCATGCGGCCAGTAGCGGAAGTGTTACAGTATTCCGTTTGCAGTCAGCTTGTTATTGTTGACAGCCTTTTGAACGCGTCTCGTAGTGATGACAGCTAATTGATTCTCTAACTACAGAATGATGGATTGCAGTTGCGTTGAGGTCAACAGGTTCCCTCACTGACGCTTATGAGCTGATGGTGTTGCCACTGACAGTAATTGCAATCACACTCTCCCAGTCAGTCGTGATGAATGTGAATGTAACCCATGACAACAACTTGTCCTTTAGGTTTTGAAAAACGAGCGAACACGACGGTGTGTTTTTGGAAGAGAACTGGTCTTTGCGATGGGCTGCTTTGTTTCGCAAGTTTCCGGTTCCTTTGCATGTGGTTGTCAGGTAGTTTTCAACAGAACAATGACATGGAGAAGGCTTCTTGATGTTTATAATCTGTGAGCATGACTAAGACTATGGCACAATTAGCAAAACACTGGTCAATTAGGGATCCAGCAAGTCCTGGAATGCATAAAGTGTGGCATGATTAAAAGGTCCGGTTCGGTAATGGTCTCCCAATAACCTTGAGCCTTAGGTTTCGGACTGTTTTTGAGAAGCACAACCAAACTAGAAAATTCACTTTTAACAGTTCAGAACACCATTTTGAAATCAAAGTCATTTTGTTGCATGTCGTCCACACATGTATTGTTTACGTGTTAGGCCACTGTTTAAAGTAATAATTATTTTGTAGCATGCACACCTGGACTAAGCTTGTGTGTGTGAAATGACAGTACCTGAGAAAATTATATTGAAAACCCAATAAGCAAGATGTTTTTAAAAGCTGATATTAGAATAATATTAGAATCATTAATAACAAAGTTAGTTTGTCTTATTGTTGTTTTGTCTTGTTGTTATTTTGCTTAATCATTCCTAGACTTCTCTATGTGGAAACCCAACATTACATTGCAGTTCTCATGAAATAAATCAAATACCTGCTTCAGTTCAGGTGAGCTGCTGATGGAGTTTCACAAGTCTGTACAACGGCTGGAGGCATCGTGGTGAAATGGGGAGGCGAACCTGTGTTCTTCTAACCAGCTCTGAAAACCTCAAGTACTTTCTGCAAACAAAAATCATTATATTTTAAATGCTTTTTTTTTTGTACATTTTTCTAACATTAACATTAATTATACCTTACTGCTCAGATAAATGTCTTTAAACAGTTTGCACAAAAGCTAAGACTTTTGTACAGTCCTGTAGGTACTGAAAATGATTAGCTGAAAGTGTCCTAGCTAGCTAGTTTTTAGTAAAGTTATGGGGATGTTTGTTTCCCCATGAAACAATTTAGTTATTTCGTATTTGAACGAGATGCGAGTTTCACCAAAATAGGATCCGGATCCAGTTTTGGGAGGCGACTGATCCGGTTTTGGTTTTTTTCCGGCACAAATGACACTCTGCTGGGTAGCCTGGATGCAAATCTCCTAAGCCTGTGTATTATCCACATTTGATAGCAGAAGGGGGGCCGAAGGGGTTCTGGCGGGGTTTGAAAATGGCCAGGCATTATGGTTCTAACTGTCGGGGCTGTGTGGGTGGCTGCAGTTGTCACTCAACGCTGTAGGCTAGAGTGCAACTGCTGAGGTTTCGAGCCCTTCAGACGAGTGTATGGTGGGCTAGTCCTACCTAAGGCTGCCTTGTAACTGTGGTGATTGTGTTAAGTTTGACAAAGTTGATTAAGCATGAAGGAGAGAAAAAAAAAAGAGGGGGAGAGAGGGAAGCAATTAGCCATATTTTGTTAGTGTTCAGTAGGTTTACAGTTGTTTACACAGTTGCTTGTGCGACGCATGGCCTGTTAGCCATGCATGCTAGCCTCCCATTTGCCTCGAGAGTCTCTGGCACCTACTGCTTATAAGAGCTGGTTTGTAAGGCTAAGCATGAAATCACACATTACACAAGAAAACAGGTATTTAAAACCGATTAAGAAGAGGCTTGTGTGTGTGTGTGTGTGTGTGTGTGTGTGTGTGTGTGTAAATAGCCATTGTTAGTGAACGGGTGAACAGATTGCTCACAGCTTGGAATCGCCGCGGATTGCTTGGCTCCCGATTACTGTGGCAGGAATGACAGAATGATGACAGGAATAGTGCACGGAGGAGACAATTCAGAATTTTAGAATGGAATTAGCGCGCACGCACACCCACCCACCTGAAGAGTAAAAGCAAATAGAAGTAGTTTTTCAAAGGGCCTACATTATAGACAACAAACAGAATCTGTTGTTCTATGTAAGCATTGTTAATGTCTATATATATATATGGAAATGAAGCTTCACAAAAAACCGAAACACTTGCATATATCCACCTATTCGGCCTTCAACAGGTTAGCGCTCATTCACATTGAACTCCTGTCGCTAACCTGTTGATGACCAAATTTGTGGATATATGCAAATGTGTTGGTGGGCATCATGCCCATATTTGGAACTTTCGGTCTAAGCTGGTTTTGTTCACGGGAAAACTAACGTAGCATCGAATGTACCTACTAATGTCTCCATCCCCCACCCCTACTATTAAAGTTCGAAGAAATTCATATGGTGCCACTCACTCCTCAAACTATAACTACTTCTGCAAACGTTCAGAGCATATTGATCAGGTTGGCAGTCTTGATGGGAGGGCAAACACATGCTTCTTCCAAGTCCCCTGATTACTGTATAGCCACATCTTCTCAAACTGTTGCTAATGCGGCTCAGTGTGCTTGAAGGCGAACGTTACCTTACATGTGTAAACATGTCCTCATGAAGACTGTAAAAGGACCTGAGAGAAGTGAAATTCAAGGAAAAATGTGGGATATGGGCCTTTTAGGACTGTTCACTACTGTGGCTGAGTGACTCTGAGGTGCATACTGGTAATTAAGAGAGACCTGGAAGGCTGAACCGAGAGAAACCAGCTCTCTCTCCCTCTCCCTCTCTCTCCCCAGTCTCTCTCTCTCTCTCTCTCTCTCTCTCTCTCTCTCTCTCTCCGTCTCTGTCTCTCTCTCTCCGTCTCTGTCTCTCTCTCTCTCTCCCTCTCT
>JBBIGA010000083.1:21134084-21151280 GCA_037576975.1 Alestes dentex | reverse complement strand
TTTTTTTCCCTCTTTTTTTTTTTTTTTTTTTTTTTTTTTTTCCTTTCCCCTGTCTCTGTTTGCCTGTCTGAAGGACCCCTGCTGGTGGTTAATGCCTCTGCATAGAGATGATTTGCTGTGATACTGTGGCCATTTTAATTGAATGTGTGTTCAATGTCTTTTGTGCAAAATTGCCCATGTATTTAAATTGGAGACAAATATGATCTATTTGGGTTTTATATGGAGTTGAATTCGCTGTGCCTTGAGGTAGCCTGAGGTGTACTGAAAGCGAAAGCATTAAAGAGCAAGGCAGGAGGCAACCAAAGCGTGAATGGAAAAAAAAAATCCTCCGCTTTGCTTAAGTCGGTACATCTTTGTATTTCCTGATTATATGAGTAGTAGTTAACTTTTAGATTGTGTCTGTGCACGTGCGTGTGTGGGTGTGTATATCTGTGAATGTGTGTGTGTGTGTGTGTGTATGTGTATATGTATATGTATATGTATGTCTGCATGTCAGCTCAGTTTCAAGTGTGGGCCTTCAGTGTTGGGCATTTGCTCGTGGTTTGTTTGCATGGACGCCGGAAAATCTTGTGTTCATCCTTTTTATTTCAACCATCCTTGGCCGTGTTCATAGTCTACTGTCTCCTGGTTACAGCCGAGCTGCGTGTATGCGCAGTTTGCAGACAGATGGTACTGATCGGAGAGGCAGTAGAGCAGCAAGGTCGTGGGCTGAGACAATAGGAGTTAAACTTCCCAGACGTGGTAAAATGCTCCAAAGAGCCTCTTAGTCACAAAAAAAAAGCAGAAGCTGTAGAGATTTTCTTCAGACTACTTTTCTTTAAGTGCTGTTAATGAATAGGGGTGCATGATATCAGAATCATCAGTATCCGTTAATTACTTTTAAAACATTATCTGCATCGGTTAGAGGATCAGATTTAACTGATATTGCAGACCGAGGATGTATTTATTATACTCCAGAAAAGCAGAATGTGTCTTTGGGGTTACTGTGGGTTTATTCTCATCACTGCAAATGTAACCCTATAGAAATAAATGTCTTTTTTTTTTTTTTTTTTTTTTCCTGCTGTGCTGATTCATATTTTTTCTGCTGTGCTGTGATCTATATTCTACATTTTACAAATGGAGAATGTACAGAATTGTATCAGCACTTTGTCAAACATTGGACATCTACTCTAACCTACAATTCCCATATCGGAGCATTCCTATTAATCAATGCAGCTCCTTAAAATGTTGGTATCTCTTGGATAGGCCACTGTTCTAAGCCACTTTTCCTGACCCAGATCAAGCTTAAGATCAAGTCACTAAAAAGACGTTTCTAAAAGGAATCATTTTTTGACGTTAAGGTTTCGTCCTGGACTAGAATGAAGGGTCTAAATTGTTTAGTCTAGTTTAAGCTAGTATGTCATAGTCCTGCTCCTGGTGCTCCTACAGCACTGCATGGTTTCTTGCACCCCTTGAATTTAGCTCACTTGATTCAGATCATCAACTAGTTACTGAGCCCTTCATGAGTAGGATAAATTGCGCAGGGAACAGTGAAACTGTGCAGTCCTGTGGGTCGTTAAAGGTTTAAAAATACTTCAGTCTAGGCTAAGGTCAGCTTTAATTGGGTTTCTGTGAAAATCAGATGATTTAAGCATTTACAAATATATCAAAGAGTCATCCAGCACAAGACATTAATATTTCACCCTGTCAAAGAGAGAACCCTTGGCTGGGGGTTGTTCATGACCTCTTGATGACCGAAGCTGTGAGCTATACTAAGGACAGTACTAATCTGTCTCTTTTGCTCTCTCTCGTTCTCCCTCCCTCCATCCCTGCAGAGCTGGGCAGTAGGGCGAAGAGGTTATGTGTTGCCGAGCGACGGCAGCCCTACAGTGGAGCTGACTGGTGTTCAGGGGGCGAGAGTGACGAGGACGACCCAGGATTCTTCAGTAAGTGACTGGCTCAGTGTTCATAAACCGTATTAAAACAAGGACTCACAAACAGCGTACTGTCCTTGGATCCACTAGGACTGGGACTGAACGGACAGCACAGTAAGAACAACTGACAAATAGGAGTATACGGCATGTTTAAAGGGTGGTAATTTTGGGTTTGAGAAGAACAATAAGATTTCTTTTGGTATGGAAAAAGTGGAATAACCCAGACATGAGGCAAAAAATGCACTTATTAAATCCTCCGGCCAAAACATTATTTGGTTAGATTTTCAGCAGCAAATCACTACATTACTGACTGGGCTGTGGGCTTGTTTTTTAGAATGCTAGGGTTTTGTTTGTAGTTGTTATTTTGGATGCTATACTACCCCTACTACTACCACTACTACTACTACTAATGATAATGGTGATAACTTATGATTATCATGGTAATCACAAAAGTAAAGATATGTAACACTGTGCCATTTATGTAAACTCTTTAATTACTAAGCCAAATGTTTTGCCATTTGCAGTTTGTATTTTGCCGTTTGTCTTTTGCCAAAGTTTATTGTAGTGTCGTGTAAAAGGGAAACCATTGGCTGAAGCTTATAAATATAAAATTGTTTTGTGCAAAAGCAACATTGACTGTTGGGAGTGATGAACTGATACACAAAGTTCATCTTTACATGTGTGCTGTAAGAGGGCTTCTTCACCCATTTTCCCTCACTTTCTCTTACTCTATAAAATGTATTTACATTTTTTTAATATAATTTCACGTTTTCCAAAATATGCTCTTCTCTAGTTAAGGACTCACATGCCTTAATTTATAATGAGCCTATATCATCTAATTTAGCTGAAACCATTACCTTATTTAACTCATTTTCAGGTGCTGTGGACTGATTTCAACAGTTTTTTGTCTATCCTCTTCAGTAGTTGATGTATGTGACATACATGTACATGCTTTCTTTCCTCTCTCTTAGACTGTAACTCAAGTGACATAAAGCCAGACCCAAGCACCCTCGCAGCCTCCACGCCTACCCACAATGCTGTTGGAGGACAGAACGCAGCATCAGAATTAGGCAGCAGTCAGAAACCTGGGTCAAAGGTTGTTTACGTCTTCACCACAGAGATGGCAAACAAGTAAGATCATCTCTGTTTCATTTAGATTGACCATCTATATCAGGGGTGTCGAACTCCGGTCCTGGAGGGCCGGTGTCCAGCACAGTTTGAGGGTTCTCCTCTTCAAACACATTCACTAAACCTGACAATTAACTGGTGAGGTGAACCAGGTGTTTCTGAGCAGGGAAATCACCAAAACGTGATGGACCACGGCCCTCCAGGACTGGAGTTCCACATCCCTGCTATATGGTGGCATGACAGCTTTTGGCAAATACCTTTTAAAGTCAGGTGTTAAAGAAACCTGCCAGATTCGTTCTTCAGAATAAGACCCACGCGCTGCTTTTTGCTACTAAGAGTAGCGATGTCTCTCCGTGTTGAAAAGGGTGTGAAGTTTGAGTAATGACATTGACGTGTTAGCTGAGACTGGAGAAACCTTCAGATCACAATCAGCAGGATGCCAAATGTCAGTGACAAGACGTGTCAGGGACTCTGTCACGCATGCTGTGGCCATAAGGAGGGTCTCCCACTGAGCAGCATGTCATTACAGGGCTGACATTACACAGGAAAGGCGATGAGCCTGGTGTCACAACATTGACTCTTGTTTGTCTTCTCCTGTTGCCTTTGTCGTACAGGTTTTCTTGTGAATAGATTTGCACAGACATGCACACTGACATTTTTACAGACTCAAATGTACTTTAGTAATTACCACCTTAAATGGTTGGGTTGGAATGATAAACACTAAACCCTTAATTAGAAATTGGAATTTAATGAGAAGCTTCGGCTGTGTTATTTCAGTATAGTGGAAATTTTGTCCTCAGGCATAGTTTTTAGCGCATCAGCAGCAGCTACCAGTACTCATGCACTGTGTGTGTGTGTGTTCTCTTCTTTCCAGGGCAGCAGAAGCAGTGATAACGGGACATGCAGAAAATATTATAGCTTATCACATGAACAATATCTCTAATGGCAAGGGTGGCAAGCCACAACTCCCCCTGGTAACAAAAAAACAATTTTTTTAAATTTATTTATTTATTTATTTATTTATTTAATTAAACCCATTTGTCAGAGTAAACCCAGAAATATCAATTCTGTGTGTGTTTCAGAACAATCAGCTTGCACCACACCGCAATGACTCCAAACAGCAGGGGCCGTCATCCCAACAACAGCAGTCATCTCACCCCTCTGAACAGAACCACCAAGCAGCCTCCAAAGCAGCGCAGCCGGGCCAGTCGCAGCAGCAGCCTCCAGCGCAACCAGTTCAACCTCAGCAGCCAGCCCAAGGGGCTAAACCAGCCAACCTTCTTCAGGATGGCCCACCATCTGGGGGCATGGACTCCAAGAGCCTCCCCAGCAGCAGCCCCCAGGATGGTGCTGGATCACATGATGGTAGTAATCCTGCAGGGACGCCTGGTAGCCAGGCTCCTAACCAGCCTCCGAGTGCTGGCCCTCAACAGGGCTTCCCTTCCCTTGACCTGCCCAAAGGAGCAGATGTTAAGCTAACAGCCCAGCACCAGCAACAGCTAGCCCACGAGATCATGTCCAGCATGGGGGACAACCCTGAGGGTCTCTCCCAGGAGCAGTTGGAGCACCGGGAACGTTCTTTACAGACTTTACGTGATATCCAGCGCATGCTGTTCCCAGATGACAAAGACATGGCCGCCATGGGGCAAGGGAATATGGGTGGACCCCCACCCAATGCTGCCATGATGGAGGGCGTGCCCAAGAAGCCTGAACAAGGGCCACTTCAGGCTATGATGACCCAGTCTCAGAGTATAGGAAAAACAGGTGGTCCTGGGGGTCCACGGCCAGATGGGCCTCCTTTTGGGCCCCCAGGACCTAGAGACATGCCTTTCTCCCCTGATGAGCTTGGGCCTCCTCCACAAGGTCCGGTACCTATGAATTCACATCCAGGACCTGGTGGAGAGCATGGCGACCATATGACCCCAGAGCAGATGGCATGGCTGAAGTTGCAACAGGAGTTCTATGAGGAGAAGAAGCGCAAGCAGGAACAAATGCAGCACAGGCCAATGGGGGATATGATGATCCACCAGGGTGGCCCAAGGGGCATGATGCGAGGGCCACCGCCTCCGTACCAAATGAATCCCGGGGAAATGTGGGGTCCTGGGGGTCCAGAGCCTTTCCCTGAACAAATGAACATGGGTCCCAGGGGGATGCACCCACACATGCAGAGAATGCCAGGTTTCTCTGGAATGATGAACCCAGATATGGAGGGAGGGCCTAATGCCATGCCTAGGCCTGGCATGAACTGGCCTGATGATATGCCCAAGATGGCAGATGGAAGGGGATTTCCTCCAGCTCAAGGGATGTTTGGAGGTCCTGGAGGGCGAGTGGAGAGATTTCCCAACCCCCAGTCAGTTCAGGAAGCCATGTTCCATCAAGGCATGGGTGATAAGCAAGGTATGGGTCTGCCACCAGGCATGATGATGGAAATGAACCGGATGATGGGGACCCAAAGACAGATGGAGCCTGGGAATGGGGGTGGCATGATGTTTCCCAGGCTACCAGGTGAAGGTCCCATGAGCCCCTCTTCAAGAATGGAATTTGTAAAAGGGCTGGGGCGTGACATGGGTGATTTCAGCTTGGGACCTGGCAACCTCAATGTCAATATGGGGCCCAATCCTCAGATGATGCCTTCCAAAATGAGAGAGCCACCAATGAACATGAGTCCTGAAGAGATAATGAAGATGAGGCAAGGTGGAGGTCCCATGCCTGAGAACATGGGCCCACAGCAGAAGATGATGCAGGGGCCTCCCTTTCCTGACCAGCCTCACCCGGGTGACTTTAACATGGGACCCAACCGACAGTTTCCAGTCATGGGTCCTCAAGGACCTGGAAATCAAAGAGGCCCCAGAGGCGAACCGCCCTTTCCCCCTGATCAGCGAGGAGGTAACGTGGGTGGCAACGGTCGTCTTAGCCACATGCCCCCTATACCTCCCAATCAACCTACAAACAACTCAGGTCCTCCGCCCAACCAGAGGAACATGGGTCGCAAGCCTTCAGACCTGAGCGTCCAGTCTGGCCCGGCCAATTCACCCAATGTCAACCCGCTCAAGTCTCCCACGCTGCGACAGGTTCAGTCGCCCATGTTGGGGTCACCCTCGGGTAATCTCAAGTCTCCACAAACGCCGTCCCAACTGGCTGGCATGCTCAGTGGATCCTCAGCAGCGGCGGCAGCTGCTGCAGCTGCAGCTGCTTCGATCAAGTCTCCTCCAATGATGGGTTCAGCTGGAGCATCACCCGTCCATATGAAGTCGCCCTCGCTTCCTGCGCCTTCGCCTAGTTGGACATCATCGCCCAAGCCGCCTATGCAGAGTCCAGGGATCTCCCAAAATAACAAGCCTCCACTAAGCATGACCTCGCCAAATATGATGGGAAATGTGGAGCAAGGTATGGCATTTTACTCATCTAACTTCTTTGCTTTTGTTGAACAGATGCTTTGCTTTCAAGCAAGCCTTGTATAATTTAGGGCTTAGAATAGTATTTCATCCTTATTCGGATATGTGAGAATGCAATCTGTGCACATAAGTTCATTACGTAATTGTTACATGACTAAATGTTTATTACTTTATTGCTACTTTCTTCTCCTGTCCCCTTCTGTTCAGGTGGGAATGCTCCTCCTTCTGCACCTCCTTCCAGTAGTTCTGCCAGCCAGCCCAGCGCTATCAATGTTCCGGGAAGTCTTCCGTCCAGCAGTCCTTACACTATGCCCCCCGAACCCTCGCTACCCCAGAACCCTCTCTCTATCATGATGTCTCGCATGTCCAAGTTTGCCATGCCTAGCTCCACGCCCCTCTACCATGATGCCATCAAAACTGTGGCCAGCTCAGATGATGACTCGCCACCTGCACGATCGCCAAACCTGCCATCCATGAACAATAATATGCCTGGTAAGAGCATACAGATTTTTAACGGATTGTATACAATACCTCAAAAGTAATAATAAACCTCGGATTCTGGTTATGTGTTTACTTTGAGTTGGTGAAAAGCCTTCAGTAAAACTGTATATTAGGTTGGTTATAAAATCAGGAAAAGCTGTATATTGGATCAAACTGCAAACAGAATGTTTATTGGAACTGGAAATAAGACCAATGTCCATTTACAGATTTTTCTTCTATGGGGACCAGAGACAAAAATTGAATCAGGGTCATACTGCTTAAGCTGTTTCTGGTTTCCTCTCTTGCTTTCTCGCCTCAGTATATATCCATAGTTTGTTCAAATGTTTATGCCTTCATATGAAATGGATGTTTGCTATGCATTTGTTAGGCTTGTAATGCATTTGTTAATGCCTGTACCACCAGAAGAGAAATTAAATGGCTTATATCTTCTGATGCAAGAGACCAGTTGTGTGGATTTAAAATATGGTAGTGGTGAGGAAGTGTTGATAGTCTTTTTTTCTCTGTAGTGCTTTATACTTCATTGGTGTTCTGTGCATATGTATGTTTATTAATTTCCAGTTCTTTTTATATTTTGAATTTGTCTCTACCTGGTCATTATTTTACTTATAAGTTGTACGTTTCAGTGTCTCTGCAGTTAGCTTGGGTACTTTGAAAGACACTTATTATTATTCCTACATAAATCACCCCTGAACTTTCTTTTTACTGTCCTGCTTGCAGGAATGGGAGTGAACCACCACCAAGGCCATCCACGTATGATGACTCCCAACCCCACGGGACCCATGCCTTCGCTCAGCCCCATGGGCATGAACACCATGGGCTCCCAGCCTCTTTCCCATGGCATGCCCAATCAGATGCCCTCACCCAATCCAATGGGCCCCAACATGCCACCACACTCTGGACCTATGGGTCCTGGCATGATGCCCCATGGCATGATGATGCCCCCTGTCTCCCAGGACCCAGGCATGGGCAACAACCAGATGATGTCCCAAGGTCGCATGGGCCTCCCTCACAGAGGACAGGGCTTTCCCCCGGGGCAGTCACCTCCTCAGCAGGTGCCCTTCCCTCACAACGGTCCTGGACCCCAGGGTGGCTTCCCACATGGACTGGGCTTCCAGGGAGAGGGTGGTCCAATGGGAAGGATGGGGAACATGCCCCACGGACCCAGTGGGGATCCAGTAATGTGCAAGCCCAACACGCCAGGGGGCCAGGAGTTTAACAACATGCCAGGTGTCTTCAACGACTCTGATTTACACGAGGTGATGCGGCCGGGCGCCTCGGGCATTCCTGAATTTGACCTCTCGCGCATCATCCCTTCAGAGAAGCCCAGCCAGACTCTGTCTTACTTCCCCCGTGGCGGGGAGGCGCCTGGTGGAAAGCCTCCTCACTCTTCCGGCCCACCCGGCTTCCCCCCAATGCAGGGGATGATGGGGGAGGGCAACCCCAGGATGGGCCTCCCCATGCAGGGCATGGGAGGTCCCCCGGGCCCTGGGCACATGGGGCCCCAGGACATGCCCATGGTTAATCCCGGGCACAATCCCATGCGGCCGCCAGGCTTCATGGGCCAGGGGATGATGGGGCCCCAGCACAGGATGCTGTCGCCAAGCCAACAGCCAGGCATGATGGGAGGCCCAGGGATGATGCAGGGCAAAGAGAGGCCAATGTACAACCATCCTGGTCCTGTGGGCTCCCCAAACATGATGATGTCACTACAAGGAATGGGTGGCCCTCAGCAGACTATGATGATGACTTCTCAGATGAGGCCTCGGATGGCAGCAGACATGGCAGGGATGGGCTTTAACCCGGGCCCAGGGAACCCTGGGATGATGTTCTGAGCTGCTACAAGGAACCAACAAGCCTCTGCCACAAATTAACGAACAATCCGGATACTGCAAAACCTGTGAAAATATGGATTTTTTTTTATAAAAAGAAAGAAAACAAGTGCTATGTATAGCTGTGTTCTTGTAGTACAGTGTGTGGGAACTAGGACACTCGTTGCTTGAACACACCTGGTTATAAGGCTGATATAATCACACAGACACACAAACGGGACACCTGGATGTATACAGAGGGAATCCTCACCCTTGAGAATGGACGTCATTTTTGCAGGTGGAGTGCTATGAGGGGACGTAATATGGCTGCACACTACAATAACGTGCTCTCCTTTGTTTGGTCCAGTTTTGGTTTGGAACATCAGGAATGTATTCGGATTCAGAGAAACAGACTCGCAGTAAGGTCTTTTTTAGCCTGTTACTGTGTGGCCATAACAAATCCTCATGTGGCCTCATACAAAGCCAACAGCAAACCAAGTATAAAAGGATGACCTGAAAGTAGCGGTTTATTGTTGTACTTTTATATTAAAAAAATCAAAGGGAGGGAGGTATCTGAGCAAAAGCAGTTGGAGAAAGAACACAAACTGAATGAAGTCATGGAAACGAGACAAAAAAAAAAAAGTCAAGGAACATTTTGTCACAAGTTGCACCGTCTTGGCTGTATGTTTACATCTCATCGCATCACTTCCCTCCGAGTCATGAAATGCTCTTTGTATGTGTGTACTGTACTTGTGTTGTTAAAGGGATTTTACCAGTGACTTCTATAGTTTTTTTTCCATCTTCATTTGTAAAGGGGGGGGAGGGTTGGGGTGGCTGTTGGTCAATATGGTGCGACAAAAACACCACCACAAAAATACTGTGTACCGTGGGGGCGAACAGAATATTTTAAATTTAATTTCCTTTGCTACTCCCGTGTATGATAAAACCAAACTAAGACCTCATACAGATCATAGTATTATTAAAAAAACAAGCACAAACAAGAATTAACTGTAAAGAATAAGAAGTGTTTTTTTTTTTTTCTTTACTCCTTTTTTTTTTATTGTAGAGAAAAACACTTTGACAACAGTCAGTAGGAGCAGTAATCTGATGTAATCCGCCAGTTTGATTTCTGACTCATGATCCAGATTTTTCTGTAAACTGGATTGGGGTACAGGTGACGGTGTGGAACTCCAGATCCTAGCAAGCTACCACTCGGCACGCCTCGACATAAACTGCCCAAGTCAAGGTGTCCCTCAAAGACCGCAAGTGCGCAACGTCCCTGTTGGTGGGCACCTGGGAAAATGTAGAGGGGAACGGTTAAATCAAACATCAGAATTACTATAGCCGACGGCTATGCAGTGCAGCATTGGATTACTGATGGGTGGCAATTTTTTTTTCTTTTCTTTTGTAGAAAACAAATGATGAAAAACAACAGAAAAAGGTAATAGGTTGTCCTCATGTCTCCAGCCCTCCTGTGTTGATGCTTGTCATGTGTAACTCCATTGAATTTGGTACTGAACCACTTCCTAAGGCTGGGCTGTGGTGTTGGAAGACAAATAAAATATATTGTTTGGTATAAAGTGTCAGGCAGCCCCGTGTCTTTGTCTTACATGAGTAAGTGGTCCTACACTTCCCCCTGGTGGACATTAGCATATGTGCAGTGTGAAGTTGGGTGCAGTCTGAGATGCTTGGTCAGTTTTTAAATCTCCACTTAACTGGAGGGACTAGAAAAACATCCGTTCATGTTTAAAACCACACGGGCAATTTAACGGATGGTTTTCTACGGGCTTTTTGTATCAGGATGGCAACAAAAAAAAAAAAGCATGTCAGTTGCTAAAAGAAATCCCAAAAGATCTCAGGATGTAGTGTCGGTATAAACTGCGCTGTGCTTTTTAAGCTGTAGTCGATTCAGTGACTTAGAGAAATCACGCTCACTGATTGGCTCAGGGATGCTTTTTGTGTCTCCAGAGTGTCGCTCGCCTTTCCCAACCCATGCTTGGAATAAGCCTGGGAATCCGGCTCCATCCCATTCCACTTCTTCTCCCTCGGCCGCTCACAGCCTCCTCCAAAATGGCCCAGGCGCCGTGGTTCTATAATTACCCGGCGTTCCTTAGGGACACATGGTAGAGAGAACTCGGTGCTGCGTGGCTAATTTTAGGACAGGGCAGGATTGTTCAGCAGCTGCGGAAAGACGAGCGCATCCATTTCTGTTTCCCTGCTGTTCCAGTGCCCAGATGAGCATGCATGACCTTTTTAACATTGCAGGAGAATGGAGATAAACATGTAAGCGATTCTCCACGCAAGGCTGAGCAACACCGAAAGAACGGGATTGAGGGATGTCTCCATCTAGTGGTGGAGGGTGGATGCTTAGTGGTAATGAAATTTCAGTAGATCAAAGGTGCTAAGACAAAAGATTTTAATAAGACTAAACAAGTTGAATCGCTGTTCGAATATACATTAGCACTGCAGAGAGAAACAGGCGTTCCTTTATTTAACGGAAACCTTGAATGTGGCTCATTCATAAATCAAAATAATGGAGTGGCATAGAATTAAATGGTGAGTTCTTGTGATCTCAGTTCAGCTGTGATAAAACATTGCAAATCTGACAAAACCATTGAAAATGAACATAAATAGTGCAAATCCCCCCCAAAAAAAACACTAACACGCACACACACACACACACACAGGTTACATCTGGAAAATGAAGGCAGTGCATTGATTTTGATAATATAATAAAGTTGTAGTACAGAAATGATATAGAAGACCAACTTAAGAGCAATTACCAGTGTCATATGAATAAAGTGACAGACTGTGGAAGCATTTTCAGCCTGAGATTAAGCACAGCAACAAACTAAAAAAAAAAGTTATTAGAGACCGTGAATGCCTCTGAGGAGCTCCACTTCTCTCAGTACACAGGTATAGGCGGTTTCTAGTCTTTCTTGTCTGGCAGTGATCTCTATCTGTGAGCGCTCGCCTGAGCCACTGGGTCCATACTGCCTTGTCCAATCACAGTTAAGGTCCCTGGTGTCACCACAATCTCATGGCCTTTTATTGCCTCTCCACATAAGTAGGCATGTCTCGCACATTTCAAGGATGTTAGGACTGCAGCCACTTTCCCACAGTTGGTCTGCAACTGCCTTTAGAATCTTGCACATATATTGCATACGAGCAGTAGCGCTTCACTCAAGGGCAGCATTCATAAGACTGCATGACTGTGGAGAGAAGTGTTCAAAAACATTTGTAAAGGCTTTTCCCCCCACAACTCAGCGTTCTCATAAAGGCTGCTTTTGTCGATTGTAATGTTACTTCACCTCAGCAAGTGTTAGAATAACTGCTGATTGTTGCAATAAACCTTTATTAATGCTTGATGTAGATTTGTAATTTCATTAAGAACGTATGTCTTGAACACTGCCCTTTAGTACAGTCTTGCCTCATCGTTCATAAACCATGTCTTTGACTTACAGCAGACGACTTGACATCTTTTGGACCTTCGTAGAACGATATGGATGTACCAGCTCAGTTCAGTGGATGGACCCATGCTAGTGTGCAAAGGGAAATGCTGGTAGTGATTTTTAACGCCATCTTAAGGCTTGTTTGCCAAACTATCACTAGCACGCAAATGTAGTCAGTTGGAGTATGAGGATAATGTAGCAAACGGGTATGGGAACTAATACTCATCCACTTAGTACATACCTTTGAATTGCTTTGAGATGTCAAACAACGGGTTTAATCTTGAATCGACTTGATTGCGTTTCTGACATTGTTGTCCATAAAGATGAACAAAAGTGCAGACAAATTTGAACTTCATTATGGATGCTGCTACTGGTTTTTGACCAAGGAATGGACTTTTGTTTGTGTTTCTAGATCCCATGTTCGCTACATTACCCTTTGGCAAACAGATGCCAAGCATTTTCTACGTTTGCGGTCGAGACTATACTGCCAGATCATCTGGCCTCACTCTGCTGCTGGTTCCGCTGCTCTTGCTGAAGCGCCGCTTGTCGGTTAAAAACCCGTTGCTCAGCAGCACGGGTGGAGCACACGAGTTGGGCGTGTCCATAGGTTCCTGCGAGAAGCTCATCTTGAGGAAGTCTTCCGCCACCAGGTTGTCGTCACGGCCGCGATGGCGCTCCGTCACCATGTTGACTGAGTTCTGCTGGAGCGCCAGGTGATTGCTGAACTGCGGGCAGCTGGCGTGAGCGTGCGTCCGTAACGAGTGAGGAGACGGTGAGGACGACGCCAGGCACTCGTTGAAGTCGGGAGGTGGGGTGCAGGCTCGCTCGGATGTCGGAAGTTCCGGGGAAGCGGCGGCCACAGTCGAGAGCGTGCCTGATCTCTGCTGCTTGGAGGCCTGGTGGGCCCTGACGCACCTCCTGCACTGCCTCCAGGCCAAGTGGTAGAGCTCCAGGACGCTCAGTAAAAGCGACACGGCCGCCACCACCAGCATGAACACGATGAAAACGTTCTTCTCTGTCGGCCGCGACACGTAGCAGTTGACCGGGTGTGGGCACGGGAAGCCCTTGCACACGTAGAGCGCCTTGAGGAAGATGCCGTAGATCATATACTGCACCACGATGAAGACCACCTCCATCAGGCTGCGGATGATGATGCTCAGGACGTAGGTCTGCAGCAGCGCGCCCCTCAAGCGCACCTTCACTCCACCCTCATCCTTTCCACAGTCCTTCTCCTCCTCGGGGTACTTCTCCCCGACGCCCCCTCGACCGCCCCCGCCTCCTCCGCCTCCGCCTTCCCCCCCACCTCCCTGGTCCTCCTGCTTCTTCTGCCTCCTCTTCTCGTCCTGGCGGACCGTGTGCATGGCGTGGCCCATGTAGATGAGGGAGGGCGTGGAGACGAAAACGATCTGCAGCACCCAGTAGCGGATGTGGGCGATGGGGAAGGCGCGGTCGTAGCACACGTTCTCGCACCCGGGCTGCTCCGTGTCGCAGTTGAAATCCTCCTGCTCGTCACCCCACGACGACTCGGCCGCCGTGCCCAGCACCAGGATGCGGAAGATGAAGAGGATGGTGAGCCACACCTTCCCTACCGAGGTGGAGTGTTCCTGCACCTCTTCCAGAAAGTTTCCCAGCAAGCTCCAGTCAGCCATAGACGATCAGATAGGGCCTGCTGGAAAGATGCAGGAACACAAGGCATCAGCCTAACAGACGATACAAATGCTTTTTAACAAATTAACTGTTGTCATTGTTTGCTGTGGTGTCCTGATCCTGCCTGTTTCTTTTCAAGTGCCTTGTGCCTTTAGCGGCCAAAGACAACAAATGTCAACAGTTTAGACCATTTAGACAAACTTCTAACCAATGTTGGACCATTTCAGAGCAAAGTGTGACCGTTCCTATTATGTGTGATTACGAAGCTGCCAATAACACAGGGGTGGATCATTCTGCATTTTTGTGCACTTTTTAAACTTTCAGCTCATAAGTTGGCAGGTTTGGTTGGTGTGTGAAGCAACTTTTTCGAAAAAGAAATTTGTGAGTGAGAAGGACTTTTTAAAGTAGACCAGTCTAATTCACAACAAGCTGGTGTGGCTGCAGGTTTTCTTTCAAACATGTAAATGGAAAGGTTTTATAGAATGGTGCTTTACTCTCAGCTTGCTTTTGGCAACTCTCTTTTATTTTTTATTTTATTTTATTTATTTTTTTACTCTAAACGGTCTGGGGTGAGGCACGAATTTGTCATTATTTTCTTGTATGGCAGACCATGCATTGCAGAGAATCCTTTTTCATGTAATCAGTCATGTAAGACTGTAAATGTACGAGTTTGACCAACATTTTTACTGGCATCATCCAGTGCGATATTTATAGACTATTTCTGGAGCTTTATTTTGACCTTTGTTTTGACATATTATATTTTATATTGTCCTTGTCCTTGTCTGTGTGTGCAGTCGTACCATAAGCAGTGTCCTCTGAGATCAGTAAAGTTGTCTGATTCTGACATGTACCACTACTGTCGTCACACAATTTGCAGCATCCCGAGAGAAGAAAAAGTTATGATGATCTTGCGAGGTTATAAATGTTAGATCAACTTCTAATGATCCAGGCGTTAGACAGTGAAACACTTTATGCTGGTTTGGGCTATGGATGAACCTTCCCATGCCCTTTTTCCACAAGCATATGAACGTGCCTATATTTAGCATGTGGACAGTTCTTAAACTGTATATTTTGCTATAGAGCTGGAGAACTCTTTGCTGCCCAGTAAAGTATGTGGAAATGAAAGTCAAACATGCGGAAGAGGGTACATTAATAGCTGTGTGTGTGTGTGTGTGTGTCTGTGTCTGTGTCTGTCTCAGTCTGGTTGTACTTTTACCTTCTGCATAAACTTTTTCCCATACACCCAAGTGTTTAAGACTCTGGGAAATGGACTGTCAGTTTTAAGGAAGTCTAAAAATAAACACGGAGCCAAATCCATCATACTGCTTATCTTTCCCTGACTCTGCTTTTGGGTGTAGATGCCTCTGCAGCCTGTCGCTGAGACACTCTTTCCTACATTTACGGCATCTGGCAGACACTTTTATCCAAAGCGACTTCCATTCCCTACTACAGGGGACAGTCTTGGGGTTAAAGGTATTGCTCAGGAACCCAGTGGTGGGATGCTGATTTGAACCCATGACCTCTTGGTCCAGAGGCAAGTATCCCTACCCACTAGGCCACCAGCATCACATACACTTCCTGGACAGCAAATGTAGGTGAGCACCAAACTGACCATTCCGTACTGATGTGATTTTAACACCAATGACAAATTGTGAATGAAAGTTAATGTGTTCAGTTAACTAGAGAACATCCGCACAGAACATCAGTCAACATTTGTGGTTCCCCGCTGGTGGAGCTGACCAGAGCAGCAGAATCTCTCTTTATCTTCAAAAACCTCCTGAAGACACTGTTCAGAGAGTGTTATCTCTCCTGATGCACTGTCTATCTTCTTGCACTACTCCTACATAAAGATTTAGCACTAAGAACTCTCCTCTGGTTCTCAGGCTGTCCTGAAACTCGGGTGTTTCCTCGTATTGTAAGTCGTAACACTCCTGATCATTGTCCCCCGTGTTTCATTCTTCATTTCTCATAGGACTTGTATACTTGTCCTACCCCTGGGGTGCAGGCTCTGCTGCAGTGTGAGATATTTTAGTGTCACACTAAGAAGGAAGCAGCATCTCTCTGTCTCCACTGACCCTCTCCTACATAACTCTCTCTGCCCTCTTCTCTTTGTGAATCACACTCTGGAGTGACTGGTGTGTCTATGTGTTGTCATCATTCTCTGTCTCTCTCTCTCTCTGGAATCTCACTGTACTACTGGGAGAAGCTGTTTTCACTCTTACACAGAGAATTCCAGCTAAGCTACCCCCATCTCTAAGGGTTCCTTTCCCAGACTGGGATTTGTACAAAGGCCTTAACAAAGTCAATGTCAGAAATTCGCTTAGATTTAAATAGAAACCCAGTCTCTTGAATGTTGCTTCATTGTACACATTGTATATATATTTTTTATTTTTAAATTTTCAAATTTTGAAAAAAAATCTTTTTTCCCCCCAATGTTTATAGGTATATAGTATTTTACTGAAAAGCGGTTAACATTCAGTTTAAACATAAATTCAATAGGCTCCTAAATGGCACAACAATCTCCAACCTGACGCACTGACTATTGTAAATCACTCTTGCTCTTTTGATTAAGGACATGTCGTCTTGCACCACTGCCTACAAAAGGATTTAAGCACTTAGAACTTTCCTCTGGTTTCATTAATGAAATGTAATGTAATATAAGCATAATGTAACCTAAGAATCATGTAGTCTAAGCATCGCAATTTCAGTCCCTGCCACTCCCATCCTGGCATCCCATCAGAGTGATGCCTGTCAGTACACGTGTCTGTTAGCCGATGTAACCAAATTGGAATTGAAGCACATTGAGCTGCCCAAGGACGTTAAATCAGCAGCAGTACAAAAAACATGTGGTGGTGATTTACATGACTTGGACGAGGCATGTGCCAGCCAGCCTTGGTGGCATTCTGTGATTGGGTGAATCCTAGCTGGCAGGTTGAATTTGACATGACTAAGTTGTGAAGAAAAGTGGAAAAAAATTGCCATTCACAAAGTATTTTCTCTCTCTCTCTCTCACTCTCTTTCTCCCCATCTCTCTCTTTCTTTCTCTCCTGTCTCTCTCTCTCTCTCTCTCTCTCTCTCTCTCTTTCTCCCCATCTCTCTCTTTCCTTCTCTCCTGTCTCTCTCTCTCCTCTCTCTCTTTCTCCCCATCTCTCTCTTTCTCTCCTGTCTCTCTCTCTCTTTCGCTCCTGTCTCTCTCTCTCTCCTCTCTCTCTCTTTCTCCCCATCTCTCTTTCTCTCCTGTCTCTCTCTCTCCTCTCTCTCTCTATCTCCCCATCTCTCTCTTTCTCTCCTGTCTCTCTCTCTCTCCTCTCTCTCTTTCTCTCTCTCTTTCTCTCCTGTCTTTCTCTTTCTC
>JBBIGA010000083.1:21092459-21105401 GCA_037576975.1 Alestes dentex | reverse complement strand
TATATATGTACATGTATGTACATATATGTATGAATATATATATATATATATATATATATGTTTTTGAATGAATGTGTATATCTATCTTTCTACATATATATATATATATGTGTGTGTATATATATATATATATATATATATATAAACATATATATGTATACATGTATATGTATACATGTATGAATGATGTGTGTGTGTGTGTGTGTGTCTGTGTGTATGTTTGTGTCATTCTTGAGTAGAAATAGTCTGGCCTGAGCACAAGACTAGCAGTTTTTAACATGTGGTTGTTGCAACCTTGCCGGGAGGCGTTCTTTGGCCCACTATTTTCTGTCTGCTCGCAGCAAAGCAAAGTTGTCAGGCTGTTCGAGACACAGAGGAGCTTTAGCCTACTTTTTTTTTTGGGGGGGGGGGTCTGTTTTATTGCAGAACACTGTTTTTCACATGAGGGATTAGTCTGAGCTCTGAAGGAAAAAGAGTGTCCACCTCTTGAAAAAGTAAAAAAAAAAACAACAGTCTACTCTGGTGCTTCACTCTCTCCCATCAGTGAAATGATGTAATCACTGTGCGGAGTCCATTTCAAACAGCCTTGTCTCAGAGTTTCCTCAGTGTACGAGGTAAGAAGGGCAAGGCTGCAGGGAGACGCTCTGTCCCTTTACCCCTCAGGCCTCCAGCTTGTTTGCACAAGTCTGCTGTCATGAGTTATAGGATCCAGGAACTGCTGACTCAAGCAGTTGCAGTATCAACCATTCATCTTGCTTCAGTAGTAAATTAAACTTCCTGGAAGATGGAGGTTGGCTTACCTTCATTTAAAAGGAAGACATGAAAGTCTTTACTATGACTTACAATTCGAGGAAACACTCAAGTTTCAGGACAGTGTGAGAACCAGGGGAGAGTACTAAAATCTATTTGTAAATGTAGTGCAAGAAGATGCATAGATCATCAGGAAAGGAGGTGCTCTTTGAATAGATGAGTCTTCATGAGGTTTTAGAAGATAGAAATAGATAACTTTAGTCTAGTTTAGCCAAGTCTTAGACACTGAGGGCCAGATGTATTTGCAAGTGCAGGATGTGCTTTCATGCAGACCTGCTACTGAACTGGGCAGATTTAATCGGAAACTCCCTTGACATGATCTAAAAGTGATTTTGCTTAGAAAAGCCTCACTATCAGTTTCGGTTTTAGACATATAATGCCAGGTGCTCTTTGATATCTGTGTGACAAGGCCCAACTTGTTTAACATTTCAAGGGCTGACACTTTCAATGACCGACATTAAAGGAATCAGTCAGTCCATTATTTCCTCTTTTGTGTAGTAATTTAATCAAGTTACAAGATGGGTCACAGCTGAGAGAGGTTGACTGTTAATCTTCTGAAGTTTGCCAGAAACCACACTCTGTGGCTTCAAAGTGATTTTATTGAGTTTGCTCTTGTGTTAATGGACTTCTGGTTCAGTTCACCTCGTAAAGGTTAAAAGGAAAAGAAAGATGTTCTGTCAGTCTCTCTCTCCTCCCATCAAGAGCAGAAAGTGAACATAAAGTTCAACTAGAAGCCACTAAAGTGTGCTCCTCCTTGCACAACCTTACATTACATTACATTACATTACCTTACATTGCATTACATTACATTACTTCACATTCATTTTTCAGATGCGTTTATCCAAATAATAAAAATCACAACTAAAAAATCCTGGGGTTGTTTTCTTCTTCAGATTGAATTTTTCAGCCGAGGGATTTAAAGATGACTACATCATGGAGCGATCGACTTCAGGATTACGCAGACCTCCCAGCAAACATGGACGGGTTGGCTATGAAGAAATACAGACGCGAGGCATATCATAGGTATGAAAGCATTTAAAGAATATCATTTTTAAATGAAGCCCCTAAAAATTGATTCAAGTCGACAAAGTTTTGGCCTGGAAACCTTTAACCAATGTAGAGGTTCTTTAAACCTTTCAGGGAACCAAAAATGTTTTTTGTTTGGCATTCTCCTACAGGGTTTTCCTATGGAGGCAACACTTGGTTGTCCAGTTTAGCTCTTTGCTCCCTGAAGTCATTTTTCATAGGTAGCAATTATAAATAAGGTCAAAATCCATATTATTAATAGAAGTTTAGCTTGATTTTAATATCAGATCTCTGGTAATGTATAGTGTGACACTGAAAACCGTATTGCTGGGGTAGAAAACAACAAGAAGTTCAATGGCATCAAACTATAATAAACAAGAAAATCAAAAAGCGAGGCACTTCCAAAACATGCGTCATAGCTGCTATTTGCAGTTACAGTCATACAAATATTATGCGCATGCTTTTCAGTAGGGTGTTGCATGAAACAGGTCGGGCATTGTCCCGCCCCGTCCCAAACTGGAGTCCTAAAATAACTCACCATGCCACACCCAAGAAAGTCACTGTGTGATACATCTCTAAGTCTTGTCCATCTCTAAACCACCTATATTGTTCAGACAATCATTCCAACATCTGTGTGCGTATGTATGGAAAGTTTGTTGGGTTTTTGGTACTGCAACATGATAAACTTCCTTTACTTTTTAAAAATGTTATTCATAAATTGTTCTAAGAAACATATTTAGTTGATAATGTTAATATTATGTGGAGGTTCCTCATGCTCGCACATTTCATTTTAATAAAGCATCTACAGGGTGCCAAAGTTGGTTCTACTGTGTCATGTTAAGAATTTACACTGATGTTGCATTCTGTATATCAAATCATTTATGCTAATTTGACTAGTGTAGTTACTGTACTGTTTTTATAAATGAAAATAATTTGAATTTGAAGGCCAAGTCAACGCTTTGAACCGTTTGTCATGTCCCTAAATCTTTTCCTGGAAAATTTTGGAGTGTGGCCGGACTCATTATCCTGCTAAAAGAGGCCACTGCCATTAGGGAATACCATGACCATGAAGGGGTGTCCTTGGTTCTCAGCAATGTTTAGGTAGGTGGGACGTGTCAAAGTAACATCGACATGAATGCCAAGATCCAAGGTTTCCCAGCAGAACATATCAGGAACATCCCACAAGACCTGCTGTTTTGGAGATGCTCTGACCTCTCACAATTTGGCCCTGGTCAATGTTGCTGAAATCCTCAAGCTTACCCATTTTTTTCTTCTTCAAACATATCAGCTTTATGATATGATAGCCTGTTCACTTGCAGCCTAATACGTCCCAGTGTAATGAGGTAACTCAGTCTAAGTGAACAGAACTAAATATGCTTTCTTTTTAATAAAACATGTAGTTGGTGTTCTTGGTGATACCCCTGGTTTTCTCAGAATAACTTTATATAATTTATCATGATTAAAGTAAAGTGTCATCACATTGCCTACCCCTGTATATCCCTGAAAACTATTTGAAAATGACTTTATATTCTTTAATGATCCTCCAGCGGCAAGTCAGAGCTTTTATGTTTGAGTGAATGGAGAGAATTTATGTCGCTGGATTTAACACCAAAGGTGATCTGTGTGATTTATAGTGCTCTCAGATTTTATGGAAGGAGCTTTGGATAATTTATTAGATAGGAATTATATCAAGCATGGTTGAACTATTCCGAGCTGTTAATGAAGACGTGGTCTGTTGATCTGTCAGCTGCTTTTATATCAGCAAGACATCTCTGTCATTTGTCCAACATTAGGGGTAACGTTTCGGAGTCGGAAATAGTAACTTACACTTTCTTGTTGACTGAAGGCCTCAGAGCACAGTGGTGCATGGATGCCACTCATTTTATTTTGTTTTAGATTGAATTGTTTTTGTCCTGTCTTTTGTTGTATTTGATTTGTTTTGTTTTTTTTGCTCTCCTGAGGGGTTTGTTTATGTACCTAAATGGTTGTAATCTGACCTTTTTTCTGTTTTCTCTTAATGATTTAACATAAACCTTGCCACCTTTGTCACAGTTTTTTTGTTTTCTTACCTTTATTCCTGATACACTGTATGCAAATTATCTCTGTTCTGATTGATTGCCCTGTATTGTGTCATTCAAAAAGCAATCTAGGCTGAAACACTCCTTCAACATGCATGGATGTGGCTAGTTTATAGGTCAAATAAGTGAATTTATATGTAAAGGGGTTGGCTTTTGTGACATCACAGATATAATGAATTTGAAACAGCCTGTGTTTGCAGCTTAGTTTCCACAACCGAGCTGAATGGACTGGAGAATGAAGTTTTATTATTAATGTTTTTGTAACAGTTCAGTGATACAGACCCTTTAAAATAACTTTGAAACATGACCGTTTTAGTTTACTGTTCTGTCAACACACACACAACCTTCTTGCATTCCACATCCGGTGTCATAAATGTAATGTAAACTATCTGCTTCGTGGCTATAAAAGTTGTGAGCGCTGTTTTGGCATCCAGTTGACTTGTAAATTGACATTTCAAAGCTAAAATAGACACTGAGGATGTCTAATTATAGGACAAACTCTCCAGCCATGCTGACTAAACCATAGAGTAAATGGATGGCCTGGGACACGTGACCTGTACACAGTTAAACCCTGGGCACTAATGCAAATTTTTACCCCCACTGAGGAGAAGTAGAGAGGAAAAGGAGTGTAGGGAATTTGCCAGAATCACATAGGCATTATGTAATCCCCATCAGACTACTGCCTTTTTCGTACAGAACATCTGCCAGTCGCATGAAGCCAGCGGTTACTCGAGTGTCCATGATATTAATTCAGCTAGACAACGTCCCCTTTTGTCTGCAAGGTTTTTCAGCACTAGGTTTGTTTGTGTTGAATGGGGGCAGTATGGAAAATACAAGATAATGATAATCGATAGTATCACGATATTGTGCAATCAGATATATCAGGATTTTACTGATAGTGATCTCTATACTGATGCTGCATATTGATACCAGAATTTATCGATACCCTTGTTAATACTGCTGTCCAAAGTTTGCTTCAAAAAATAACAATCATAGGAAAAGATGTGAAAAGAAATAAAATAAGATGTCTTCTGTTAGTCCCACGGATAGGAAATTTGCTACAATTGCTCCGAACATCTGGTGGTGCAGAGTGTCGCTCCTGTCCGTCTTACTGATCCAATCTAGCATCAACCATGGGAACATACTAGCTATGTAAGAATGCATTAATGTTGCATGTAAAAATGTAATGTAAAAACTGATAGCGGCACCGTTTCTCCAGTAGCTTCAGTATTAACCTGTCAGAAACCTTATCACTGTTTTCAGTGTCATCATTGTGTAGTGAAATTTTCCTGAAGATCTTTTAAAAGCACCATTATACATTGAAATTATTTCACCACTGATGTTATAACAATAGATTTCTATTTAAGGCCAAAAAAAGTCAACTAAAATTTAAAGGGGACCTGTTTTGCGATTTTCTCATGTTACATTTTTTTTCCCCCTAGAGGTTCACTTACTATGTTTACAGTGCAGCTGTAGATGTTTTTGCAGCTTAGTAGGCCAACATTTTGTTTACATAACATGCTAAACCTTTTAATAAAAATAAGATTGTTTTTCCATTATATGGGTCTTGTAAATAAACACGAGTCAACACTAGTACTGCTATTGCTTACCGTTCAGATTATTGCTTGCTATTGTTTAGTAGAGGTGCTTGATCAGATTTGACAGATTTTCGTTCCAAACACAACTTATTAATTTGATAGTAGCCAGTGTGGAATTTATTGAGGTAAACACTGTGATCCAGGTCAGTTCACTCGGTCTGTATTTGAGTGCTATACCTGTACCAAAATGTCATAACATAATTGTGCAAGACTGTTTGTGCTAAACAACCTGTTAATTTCCATGGAACTTTTGAATGTGATTGATGTTATGACAACATTCAAGGAAGCTGTTTATCATGCAAGAATATAAATGTCAGTTTGACCCCTTAAAGAGGAAATAGAGTTGTTCGTGCTGGAAATATTCTAGTGTGTTTTGTTTTTTATGTAACTCATGCTGTGTGAGCTCTTTTAATAAAGAGGCAACAAACCTCCATAAACCAGCCATAAAAAGAAGTTGGCCATAAAATTCATACTCATACATAATCTACATGCTACAAAATCAGAATTATCATATGAAAATTTTCACACCATGTTTTATTATTAAAACTGGTAACTGGCCCATCTGTACTTGATATATAATACTTTTTTGTTATTTGATAAAACAGACAGGATGGATCAGCAAATTAGTTGTGGTGTATATAAAAAATCCCATTAAAAAAATTGTGCAATTCTTTTGTGCTTTAAGTTGAACAGATCCAGAAACCTGGATCTTCCTCTTGACAACAATGACAACAGAGTATTTAAACCTTTTTAGTCAAATTCATGTCTAATGTACATTTAAAACAGCCAAAACGGATGAAAGTACAGTACAAACGGTGCACATGTAAACAGTACATATGTACATAATAGAATTAAAATGAATCTACATGAAATTACAGTCTTGAAATGTAATATTTTGAACCTCAGAAACCTTTAGCTTGGCCATTTTTAGTCCTGGGCCATGCAGGTCTTCTGTGTAGAGAAAAGTTATAGGTAAACCATGATGCTTATTATCATTTACTGTGATGTCTTTTCAATTATCTGTTTAAATGGCATGGCCTGAGAAAACAAAATGAGAGAGAGAGTTATAATGTCCTTAATTACATTTTGAGATTATGACTACATACCCATTAGTCTTGCTAAATTCTAAGGGATATCTTCCTTTTTCCATGCCATAATGGGATGAGATAAGACGCTAATGTCATGCAGAAATACCTCTGGCCTTACAGTCTATTTGAGGTCCAAAGGTGACCCTGTTATCTGGTATACTTTACCCTACGCCCTGCTTTTCGGTCAACCATGTGGAACGTAATGGTGCAATGCAGATCGAATATGTAACTGAACAGTATAGATAATACCTCATAGATGATACCACTAATCGCTCGATAATTACAAGTACACCACAAGTTCAAATCAGCTTTGAGATTAGCTAAATCAATTGGTGAAGTTGAAATGCAAGTGTTTATTTGTAAGCACTTGTTGATGCACTTGTTTATCATCTAGGCACAGCAAATAACGCACTCTGTTTTCTGAGTCAGTGTGCTACCCAGTTCTTCCTGGCCTGTTTGATTGTTCTAGATGTCTTTGAGGGGAAGCAAACAACCCCCAACTCAAAAACAGACCCAACAACAGAGAATGCCACAGAATGGGCACAATCAGTCAGAAACTGAATGGCAAGGAAGCAAAGAGAGTGAGCCATTGTTGTCAGGCAGCAGGGGTTACGGTGTGGACAGGTAGTTTGGATTTACAGTCTCGCTCTAGCCGTCACATCCACACTCAGAATGCGTCGTACGTGTACTACTTGCCAAAGTGAACCATGGGAGACAGTCCAATATTGTGCAGCCACGAGGTAGGCATGAAGCAAAACAGAACTGGTTTGGGTGGGTTTTTTTTTAATTATTATTATTTTGGAAATTTATATCCAGCCAGTGCACGTCTGGGCTGTGAGAACAAACTGTTCATTTAACTGCTTATTTGTTTTACAAACTATCAGGAACTATCTGTTTTTTTGGGAGACTAGTTTTAAGAACATCCCCTGATACACTGTGACTTACTTTTAAATGTCCTACACAAGACCATGAAAGAGTTCACTTTTGTTTTCCCTTCAGTTTTCTTTCTTTTCATGTGATAGTTGTTTTATTTTAGGAACTTGTAATGACACTGCTAAAAGTATTTTCTTATGAGTTAAAATGCTAAAATATGCTCATTAGTCGACTAGATTGCGATGAGATCATATCCAAAATTGGGGTATTTTCATTTTTGTGTAATTGAAGCCATTCATTTATTAGTTAATCTATTTTTTGAAAGAAATAAATTGATATAGGAAATATCCTCTGACACCACTGTTACTCGTAAATCTAAATGTAAAATTTTGGCATTGGTAAATTGATTTTATTTTTGTTCAAAGATCCAGACTGAGTGTACTTTTATCTAACCATAGTTGTTGCTATTGATGTGTTTTTGTGAACTGGTGTTTTTTATGAAATGTCCTCTATAACCATTTGATTTGATTAATTAATTTGATTTGATTGTTAATTTGATTGTTAATGATATTCCTAAATGGTTATTGACTTTAGTCTAGAACTGTCACATTATATGGTGGTTCTTTAACCCTTCAAGAAGGTATTTAACCTTTCACATTTTATATTTATCACTCCAAGGAACTCTTTTTGACACCTTTATTTTTAGAAGGCCAGATTTTGATTTAAAGTGGACCTACTAAAGAACCGATCCATCACAGAGCGCTCAAGACCATGTTTGTATGTTTGGCATTACAGATCAATCTCAGCATCCAGACCACGTCGCAGTAGGGATTTAATCCCACTGTGTCTCTGGATGCTAGGCAGATTAATCTGGGAATCTTTTTTTTTGTATTATTTTGTGAGACAGAGAGAGAGAGAGAGAGAGAGAGAGAGAAAGATGATGGGTTTTATTGAGAATGTAGGTCAGAAGCATCTGAGGCATGGGACTGATCTGAAAATAGTGGGGGGAAAAGATTTTTTTGTTTGACATGTTGAGATCTTTTATCTTAATTGTGTTTGTATGTGTGATCCTATGTGATAAAGAAAACCTACATATAAAATCTCTTCAGTAGCGTAGCTGGTGTTGACTTTCAGAAACTTTATTATATGTAAAAAATTGACTTTTGTGCTCATTGCATTTTCAGAAAAGTGTTTTCCACTTCTATTTTTCAGAGTGTTTGTGAACAGAAGCTTGGCAATGGAGAAGATCAAATGCTTTGGTTTTGACATGGATTACACTTTAGCAGGTAGGCCAGTGAGACCCTCAATTTTAAAACATTTAATTCCCTGAAATTTAGTTCAAATGCTTTATTAGCCAGTTCACCAGCTTTTATACTGTGGACTCAGCTGGCTACTTTGTGTGTTGGAGGTTCACTGACATATAATCAGTTCCACTGGCGTCTTTTTAAACAGTCACCAAAGCGGCGCTGCTCTAAAATTTCCGAAACACATCTCTGAGATGAGGCAACATTCCGTGGCTCGAAAGCGGGCAGCAACAAGACACTCAGAATCTCAGGATAAACATTTGGTAGAATACCGTGGTATTTTTAGATGTTCCTTTTCGGGTTCTGTAATTTGGAAAATACAAACCACGTCACCCTGGGCACTGAGTTTCTTTACCTTTCTTTACTAAAACAAAAAGGAGTTATTTAAGGGTTATTTAATGAAGTCAGTGATTACATTGATTACCAGTGATTCTTACATGTGTGCCTTTACGTTATGCTACTGTTGATTCCTCAGGGTTATGCTGGTCTAGTATGATCATCTCTGTAGTATTATTATTATTAGTATTATTATTATTTTTATTATTATTATTATTATTATTGTTGTTGTTGCTGTTGTTAGGGATGTAAAGTGACATTCCAGTTACATTGTTCTCGGCAGATACATTTATAGCATCAGACAACTGATAAGATTTGACAAATATTTTAAACCAAATTTGATGACATATACTCCAGGTCAGCATGTAACACTGGACTTCTTCATTATACTGTTTGTTACATTTACATAATGCTAATCCAGGTTTCTATCCCAATTCATGCACTAGTCATTAGCAAAGGTTTGAACACCTTGATTTTTTTAAATGAAAACAGGTTACAGGGAACAAGGAACAATATTAAATATATTAAAATAACCTTTATGCAGGCCACTTTATTTATTTATTTATTTATTTATTTGTTTGTTTGTTTATTTAATAGGGACAAGTAGGAACACTTAACATGTTTATACTGTAGCACTTATAGCCAAAGCTAATTTGCAATGCTCGTCCCTTTTATGCTCGGTTATTTTAAATAACCTTTATGCAGGCCACATATTTTACTATAGTTTAAATTCAGCAAACAAACAGTAACAGTGAAATATGTGTATGCGTGTTCTCTGTAAAGGATATGTATTAAAAAATAGAAACAAAAATAAACAAAACATCATTTGACCAGAGGTGCACATTTATAGTATTACAAAAGTTTATGTACCAACATTGTCTGATGTACATACATAACATTGAGTAATGCCTTTTACGCATAGGTGCACTCCTGTTATTATTATTATTATTATTATTATTATTATTATTATTATTTAACTGAAAAAGTACTAAAAACTAACTAAACGTTAGTTGTACTATGAGTGTTATACTATCCATGGGCCTTAAATCCCAGAGTGTCCCATTAAATTTAAAGTCTAGTTCCAAATTCCACTGTTCTGAATCGTCAACCTAATCACCCAATTAATCGTATTTATTGCTTTGTCTTATTTATGTCTTTTGGGTCAGCTAGGAACCTGATAGCAGTGGTTTGTAGGGCGCAGCATTTTAACATGGAACAGATGCATTGGGTTTCTGACATCTCCTTGTTTTCTATTCCTCATCTCAGTGACTAGCTAATGCTAAATCCAGACTGCTTGGCTCTAGGAAAGCAGATCAGCTTCTGTGACATACCACAACTGATGGCCCTCTGGAGGTTGAGGGGCTATCGGTGTCCGCAAGCCGATTCCACTGTGGGCTTGAGAATGATTTTGCGGGCGCTTAGCTGTCGACATTCACGGTTTTATTGCTGGCTGTAACCATGTACTAATGTTTACAAGACGGGGATCTATCAAGTTGTCCTGCACTGTTATCAAGTTCCAACCACAAACCTCACCAAACTTCTCAAAGGTCACAACCTCTGGTGCACTAGCAAAGGGTTTTCAGTGTAATTCTTATTTAAAAATGTGTAGCTTTAATAGCTGTCCACTAAACCTCCCCATTGTTTTTCTTCTTTTTGTTCTTGAAATGTCATGGAAGCATTATTGTGAAGAAATGTTCCGTTTAGTCACTGAATCATAAGATTTTGAAAACACAAAAGGAATCCCAATCCAGATTAATCCATTCTTTGTCCATGCACATAAGATTGGTGCACGGATGGAAAATAATTCTCTTTGTGAGTCCTGCGAGCTTTCGTTGGCCTCCGTATCCAAAGGAAAGTTCAGAGGTCAGGATTCTCCAGCTCAGCCTGGCGTTGACAGCTCTGCACCCTAAAAGGCCATTAAATCAAAGTGATAAATGGTGACAGATTCCCTTTAAAAGGCAACACCCTTGAACCGCCTTGTTTCAAAACATCTGATACAAGACTGATTTGTTTCTCCAAATTGATATTTGGACGTATCACACGTCGGAACCTGTCTATTTTGTCTTCGGAGTATCCGTTTTCAAGCTCTGGCTAAAGTGGTCCTGGCTGTTAGACAGCATTCCTACTGGGAAACGTACATGCATGCTTGCAAGGTATTATCTGTCAATGAGTGCATCAGTCTGAAGGAGAAGACAAAAGACACCAAGGGGCCAGGATTCTGCTCTGGAAATGTACCAAAAGATGTCCTTTCTCTTCAGTGAACCCTGAATAGTCGACAAACAAATAAAAACAAGACGTAAACAATAACTAAAAACAAGACGTAAACAATAACTGACTAATACACATTGACGCAGATTTATTGGTATCTGCAAAAGTCCCACCCAGTATTTAGTGAATTGATTTATATTGGAATGAACAGACATCTGAGGAACGACTCATTCTTCTATGCCGCTGATTGCAAACCTGATTTACTACGTACTCACTTCTGTTAACACACACGTCCTGTGAACACAAATTGCTACTTACTGACTTCTTTTACAGCAGCTGAACTCGTAAATTTGAACAGAAAACAAGTTAATTGACAAGAACGTGAGATTCTTAAACAGTTTTAAGTATGACTAACTGTTTTTTTCATCTGAGAATTTTGGTATATCTATGCAGGGAACTGATAAAAAATAAGAACTAATTAACCAAAACCAAAACAAACCCTCCACACTTTTCTGCTTTTTGTGGTTCTTCTGTTTTGTTCTGTTTTAGTTTGAGTATTAGAAATTTGAGAGTTGAAAAATTAGCAGATATTACTGATTATTGCAACTTAATAGATCTGCTTAAAATTTGGCGCTGGTCATATTCCTGTGCATTGCTATGAAATGTACCTTCTTTAGCATTTGGAGACCGTGGCATCTCTGCTTAGCTTCTTTACTTAATACACTATATGGACAAAAATATTGGGATTCCATGGCCATTACACTGACAGGGACTTTAATGACATTGCATTCAAATACATAGACTAATATGGAGTTAATCCCCCTTTGCAGCTATAACAGCTTCCACTCTTCCTGGAAGGCTTTCCACAAGATTTTGGAGTTTCTGTGGGAATTTGTGTCCATTCATTCTGTAGAGAATTTATGAGGTCAGACACTGATGTTGGACGAGAAGGTCTGGATCACAATCTCTGTTCCAGTTCATCCCAAAGGTGCTGGATGGGGTTGAGGTCAGGGCTCTGTGCGGGACAGTCAGATTCTTCTGATTTCTTTAACGTAACATGAGGGCTTCTTTCTCTCTACCTTGAACATGATGTTAATGCTGGTTTTATACAAGAAGCAATGCAGGATGGCTAGTAAAGCAGAATTTTTCCATCATGTATTTAGCCTACACCAGCATTGCAGGAGTGTATTTTGTATGCTTTTGGTGGAATGCCGCTTGCAGAAAGTAGTTTCAAAGCATAGAAGCATACACTCACTTTTTGTGCCGATGGGGCTGAAAGGCATTGCAGATATTACACCTCTCTCTTTTCCACTTCAGTTCCTTTTCTTAAAGAGGTCGACAATGGCGGCATTAAGACCACTTTTTAACTTCTAAAAACATGCCTTACTGACACTGGTGGTGAAAAATGTCTGTTTATTACAATGGCAAACCATGACTGTAAAATTAGACCTGTAGTTTGGACCATAAATATCAAAATATGATAAAAAACTTGATAAACAATACAAGTATACACGAATGCTAATTCTACTAGGACTCCTGTGGAACTCTTGTAGTGTGTGTGTGTGTGTGTGTGTGTGTGTGTGTGTGTGTGTGTGTGTGTGTGTGTGTGTGTGTGTGTGTG